>VXBI01004173.1:44579-84381 GCA_013397375.1 Toxostoma redivivum
ATTTAAAACTCTAAGTAAGGTAAGGTAAAATTTGTCTCGAAAAAGCTGAAGAAAGGAGCCTTCAAAATGAAATCTCAAGGTGTTGGTTTATGTCTCAGAATGGAGCTGGGCTGGGGGAAGGGGGAAATGGGGAACTCAATTTCCTTGTGTTTTCCCTGGAACATATATTTAAAGGGATATTGGCACAAGTTTCCATTGAAAACAACCCCCCAACAAACTCAGATTCTCACTCCTGGACCCCCAGAAATCTTGTACCTGGAAGCAGTTGGATGCAATGTTTTACTTTAGTTCATGGAATCAGAGAATTGTGGAATATCCTGATCTGGAAGGGACCCACGAGGATCATCCAGCTCAGCCCCAGACACCCCAAAATCCCAGCCTGGGCATCCCTGGAGCTCTGGAATGTCACCCTGGGGAGCCTGGGCAGTGCCCAGCACCCTCTGCATGAGGAGCCTTTCCCTGATCTCCACCAAAACCTCCCCAGAGTGGAAAATTGTCCCCAGAACCTAATTTGGGGCAAAACCAGAACAACCCAGAGGTGTGAGAGTGCTGTCCTGGCTTCAGTGGGAGCAGGATCTGCTTTTCCTTTTCCTTTCCTCCTGCATTCCCAGTGTGTCTGGAGCTGAGAGCTGCCCTTGATTTTCCTGGGATATCAGTGTGGGATGACTCCTGCAGGGAAGGATTTGGGCTCTGCTCAAGCCCTGCCTGTGACAGGAATTCTCTTTATTTGCTGGTTCACAGAGATGAGATCCAAACACAAAAGATTTCTTTCTGAACTGTAACTTCCTTCCCATCTTCCACATGATTTTAAAGCCAAATAATTCAGAGGAGCCAAAAGTTCCATCCCTCACCTGCCTCTGAGACTGTCACACAAAGCCAGGCTGACTTTTACAACTTTTACAAGCCCCACCACCCCGAAGTTCCAAGATTTTATTGACAGAATCCTGTTGCAAGGTTTCTCCCAGCCATTATTTTTATCATCCCCGGGTGCTGTTATCAGCAGGCCCTGACCCAGCTGATATTTTCCTGCCTGAGCACAGCAAAGCAGAGCTCCAGCTGCTGCCACTCAGGATGGATTGGGCTCAAATCCCAAATTCTGGCACCTTCCCACTGCTCACAGCAATGCCCAGCACAGGAGCTGCTCCCATGAAGAAAGTTCCTCATGGCTGTGTTTGCAGGACCTCATTGCTAATGATCTAAGACACCATATTATTAAAAAATAGTGCAAATTCTGCTTTCACTCACCCCAGTGCCAATGTGATATAACTCCTGTGACAACCCCTGTGTTTTCTTTGGCTTCCCCCGAGCCCAAGCCCCGTGGAATAACTGGAGCTCCTCTGGATTTACAGTGGCAAAACAGAAACTGGGGCTCTGGGTGTGGAGAAGCCCTGGTTGTCTGAAGCCATCATCGTTCCCAAAATCTGCTCTGCTCCCCCCGTGGGGGCTGCTGGAGGGAAGTTTCCTGCAGAGGGGTTTGAGGGTGGATGTTCTGATGGGGAATGAAAATGGTGTGGAGCAATGAAATAATCAGTGCAGACATTAAAGCTCCGAGATCTCCCAGCCTCTGGCTGCATTCCAGGGGTTAAATTCCTCTGTCCCTGTGGATGGAGAAGCCAGAGGGTCTTTCTTGATACAGAGAATTTGATTTTTTTTTTCCTGTGTGTGGAGGACTCAAGCTCTGATTTTTGCTGTTCCCCAGCAGTTTCTCTGTCATCCCTCCTGCTCCTTTTTTTCCCAAGGCTGGAGGCAGGAGGGTGTCCCAGCAGGAATGCTGGAGCTCTGTGGGCTCCAGGTCATGCCACAGGGTGGGGATATGGATCTGTCCAGCAGGGAAAATCCCTCCCTGAGAGCCTCCATCCCCTGTCCAGCCCTGGAGCCCCAGAAACCACAGCCCAGGGAGCCACCAAAGAGCTCTTTTAGGAAAAACTGGGAGGGACTGGGCTTTGAAATGCTGCTCAGCACTTTCCTACCTGAGGGAATGTGTGCAGGACTTGGCTGGGCTCCCACAGGGACTCAGCCCTGTTATCAAGATTTGGTTTCAGTCGGCTTGCAAGAAAACAACGTTTAAATTCTGGGCTTTTTTAAAAAATTCTGAGTGGGTTCTGCTCAGCTCCAGCCCCAAGCAGCTCCCCAGGAAGGCTGAGGAAGAAAGATTTGTGCATTATTCTCAATTCCTCTTCCCAGCAGCATCTGGGGGTGTTAAATTAAATTAATTAAACCTTCCAGAATTCCCATCTGCCTGTGCCTCGATGAGTACAAGGGACCCAAACCTACCTGTGCTGCTGGGACTGCAACTCCCAAGCAGAATTTGGGAGTGAAATCCCTTCTGCACCCCAAACTGCACCTTTGGGATGGAAATTTCTGGAATCATAGCAGAAAGAGAGATTCCTCCTGCTCCAGCTCTGCTTTGTCTGGGATTTCCTCGATGCTCAGGGAAAGAAATTGGCTGGAATTGGGGCTGGGAAGAAAGGCAGGGTTTGTGTGGAGGTGTGGGGAGGTGGAAGGAGGTAGAAAGGGGAGCCTACCTACATTTTTAACAGTTTCTTTACGAGTGTGATACAGGTATTTTTCCTATAATAAACCAGTAATGTTCCCAACCAGCAAGTGCTGTTCTTGGCATCTCCTTTGATTCCAATTTGCTTTTCTTGCAACTGTGGGCAGGAGTCATGAAAAAGGCCCTGCCTTGCAGGTAGGGAAGGGAAGGCACTGTTTTTTATACAAATAAATGTCACTCCTAAATTCTCTGCTTTTGGAGCCCACCACCTGGTTTTGGCCCATCTCTCCCACCTCCTCACTGGCAGCTGCCATGGAATACAGCAAGGGGATGAAATGGGGACTTGTTCCACTCGATCTGCACTCCCCTCCTGCCAAGGTAGGAGACAAATGAGGGCTAGAAAAAAATCCAGACTGATTGAGAAGTTTCCTTCGAAAGGGAGAAACTGAAAAGAAGTGCTTGAATTGTTAAGAAATTAGAATTAATTTCTTAGTAGGTGGTTGGATATTTTCCATTTTCCCGTCTTTTTCAGAGCACAAGCTCTCGTCTTATTTCAGAAATTTTCTTTTCTTATGATTCATGGATCATAATCCATGGAATAAGAAAATGCTTAGGAGGTGGAAGTCAGGGAATAAAAATCTCCTGCATTCTGCTCTTTGCCTCCATCTGACCTGAGTAATCTCACATCATGTAGCTGTGCCTGTGGATTTCTGTAAAAACCAGGATCATCCTGATCCCTTCCAAAAACCCTGCAGGAAAACATCTGTAAAGGAAATCCAGCTGTGTCTGTACAGAGCCACACAGCCTGGAGAGATACCTGGGTGAGCTCTGTGCTCCTTCTGTGTGTCTTCAGTTCTGATTTGAGTCTTTTATATCAATTATTTCTATTATTCCTTTATTCCCTCTTGTCAGCCAGACCACTCCTGATGAGGTTTTGAATATTCCTGCTGAGCCCAGGATGTGGAGTTCCATTACCAGCTCAGATTTGCAAACTCATCCTTCATTAGAAATTAATTCTGAATTGGTTGTTTCTGTTAAAAGGTGAGTTATATCAGGTTTTATTCCATTTTTAAATGGATGTAATGCCTAGAACTGAGTGCAGTGCAGGACATCCCTTATCAAAATGATGTTTTTATACAACAGAAATGACAGCAGAGAACAAAACTCCTCAGACAAGGAACAGAAATGACTCAAAAGTCACTCTCAGAAGCTGAGGAAGCATCCTTTCATTAAGAGAGTTTCAGGGGAAAAAAAAGATTATTCAGTGAAACTTGAGCTTTGAGGATGTTCAGGCAACTGCTGAGGAACAAACTTTTGCAGCTCTCAATAATTTAGGGGAATTATATTACCTGGACAAAAAATATTCCTCTTTACCTGTTTGCATTGAACCTTGCACTGCTCTGCTCTCCTCTGCCTTTGGACAGGACATGGAAGGGCAGTTCCTGCCTCAGCTGCTCCTGGAGTTTTGGGAAAACCATATCAGAGCTGCTCCTGAAATTTTGGGAAAACCACATCAGAGCTGGTCCTGAAGTTTTGGGAAAACAATATCAGAGCTGAGCAACGCTCCCCAGTTCAGCTTTTGTGCCACAGGCTCAGCAGCACTGCACAAACTGGAGTCACCTTGTGAAAGAAGGGCTCAAATCTCATTTCAGGGCACAGGGAAGGGTGTGTGGCTGCAAATCCCAGCTGCCCCTCCTCAGGAGGGAGTTTGGCTCTCCAGGGACCCATTTTCTGTAGGAAATCTGCCTTGGAATCCCTGAGCTGCACACCTCCCTGCTCATCCTGGGGACTTTTCCCACTCGTGCTCCCTTCATCCCCTCCACCCCAAGGTGAGCTTTTCTCCAGGAAATGTCTCTGTTTGCTGAACCCAACACGGATTTTTCCCAATATTCCTTCAAGCCCTCCCCAGACTGATGGTAACAGTAAACTTCCCACCTTGCAATTCCAGGAATAGAGCTGCTGAGGTTTTCCTGTACCAGCTCCAGAGGGCCAAGACAAACCCCAGTGTTGGTGGCTCCTCCAAAATACCTCAGGAAGAATGGGATGTTTCCATCCACCCTGAATATTGACTCTTGCCATGCTGCTGACCTTCAGGCCTTTGATGACATCACATTGTCCCTTTGAATCCATGTACAAATAAGCTGAATTTCCATTAGGGAACATAAAGTGCTCCATTCTGCCTCACTCTGCAAACTGTTTATGGGTTCCTCGCAGCTTTCAGGATTTTTACAAGAGAACATCCACTGTTCATTTCCTGGCCCGGCTCCAACTGGACATGTTAACTTTGCCTAATTTCCAAGACATTTCATGGGGAAGGCTCCATAATACAAGGCATGTTTTTCCACTAGGGAACTCACTCACAGTGCTTTTTTTTTTTTTTTTTAATTTTAAAGTCTATTTTTCCCAGACAAATTAAACCTCCTTTTTATGAGCTTCTTCTAAAGGGGTAGAACAGTAGCTGGCCTTGTTAGATATTAGTGCTGCTGTTGGGAAGGGTGATCGTGTAACTGCAGGGCCTCAGGATTTTACACTTTCTGGAGTTCATTAACCAAAAGCTTCTGTATTTGAACCTGCGAGGTTTGAGCTGGACGGGGCCCAGGCAGCGAAATCAATCCAGTCCCGCAGCACAGAACTAATTGTCATCATATCCAAATGTGCAAATATACAAGAAGTCTACAGCAGCAGAGGCAGGGGAAAATTGAGGGCTTTCAGCTTTTTTTTNCTAAAATATGGTTGTGTCCAGCTGCGCCCTTGGGCTCCACCTCCCTGGCCCTGTGTCCCAAATGGGATTTTCTGGAAGGATCTTTGTGCAGCCCTCCTGTCCCCAGGCTGTCCCCAGAGCCAGGTCAGTGCTGCCCTGCAGAGCTCAGTTTATCTCTGCAGGAGTTTTTAATTTCACCTGAAATCTTCTGCAGCCTCTGCAATGCCAGTGACGAGTGGAATCTCCTCCCTGTGCCAATTCTATCACACGAGTTATCAGAGAAAACCCCTCACCCTCTAATTGATGCCCTAATTTAAATGTCTGCAGAAAAGCCAGGTTTAGCCAAAATTAACCCAAAATTCAGCTTGAGTTTATTAACACAAACGCAGCCATGAGGTTCTCTCCCATTGTGGCTTTATTGGCAATTTAATTCTTGGAGCAGGAACGAGGGCCCGGCTCTAATCCGAACAGANTTTTTTTTTTTTTTTTTTTTTTTTTTGGGGTATTATGTTGCTGAAAAGTTTTTTACGCACTTCCTCGCCGCCGTAAAATCCAACATTGAAAATATGTTTCCTATATGAAAAGATCTGTCCCCAATTGAAGGGTTTTATATCCCCTACATCCATCTAATCAAATGCTTTCCGCTGAAGTCATATATTTGACCACATATTGGGCTGGGGAGGAGTTGGAGGAGATTTCTCTTCTTGTCAAAGCTTGTAATGTCACCAGATAATTCAAGAGGAGAGGGATTTTTTTTTTTTTCCAGCACCTTTTTCCAGCTGCAGCACGTGAGGAGGAGGCACCATGAGGCAGCTTCTCCTCAGAAATGAGACTCTAAATTATAATAATAATAATAAAAAAAAAATTCAGATTAATTTACTAAAATATGGTTGTGTCCAGCTGCGCCCTTGGGCTCCACCTCCCTGGCCCTGTGTCCCAAATGGGATTTTCTGGAAGGATCTTTGTGCAGCCCTCCTGTCCCCAGGCTGTCCCCAGAGCCAGGTCAGTGCTGCCCTGCAGAGCTCAGTTTATCTCTGCAGGAGTTTTTAATTTCACCTGAAATCTTCTGCAGCCTCTGCAATGCCAGTGACGAGTGGAATCTCCTCCCTGTGCCAATTCTATCACACGAGTTATCAGAGAAAACCCCTCACCCTCTAATTGATGCCCTAATTTAAATGTCTGCAGAAAAGCCAGGTTTAGCCAAAATTAACCCAAAATTCAGCTTGAGTTTATTAACACAAACGCAGCCATGAGGTTCTCTCCCATTGTGGCTTTATTGGCAATTTAATTCTTGGAGCAGGAACGAGGGCCCGGCTCTAATCCGAACAGATTCTTTCTAAATAAACAGGGCTATATTTAATTCACATACATTTTGAAAACTCCAAGGATGCTTCCAGAGAAGGGCTGCTTTTTTTCTCCAAGGTGTTGCCATATGGTTTTAATTTCTCAGAAATCTATAGACCAGCTTGTTCCCTGAGAAAACTCTGCCAAGTACGGCTTGTCAAGATAGCTGAAAATGTAATTTAACATCTACTCTTTTCCTAGAGTGACTCCTGACTTGTACAGCAGCAATGTTTCCAACTGGAAAAGTCAAATGACCAGCTAAAGGATGAAATCTAAAATATTTATTATTTACTAGACACGGAAAAGAAAATATTTTTTATTTCTTACATTCTAGGCATTCATGTGATATCCACACATTTTGACAACCTTTTCCAAAATGGTAAATAGCGTGTGCTGCTGCTCGAAATGGAGCAGAGTTACACAAATAAACCAAGGCATGAAATCTTCTCTGGGCAGATAAAAGCAGCAATAATCCCCAGCTGCCCACACGGGCACTGCAGAGCCAGGGCTGAGCTCGGTTCAATTCAGCAAATTCATCATTTCAGGTTTCCACTCCGTGATTTCATGCCCACTGCTGCTCACATCCTTCTCCCTATCTCTGTTTATTTTTTTTGACTCAGATATGAGTGTAGTGGGTAATTAAAAGTGAATCTTACATGAGGGACCCACCTCTGGAGCCAAACATTTCACCATAGACTCCAAAGCCCATCCCTGCCTCTGCTGTCACTGCGGTTGGTCCATTTTCACACTATTATTATTTTGTCTCAGAATTCCTGTGTTTATAAAATAGGGACAGGAACACAGACTAAATATAAATCCCATCGGCTTTGTACCAGAGCAGCTAAAAAAAAAAAAAAAACCCTGAATATTCAGAATATTCCCAAATCTCCTGTAAGGTGCCCAAGGGTTGCTCAGACAGAAAGTTGAAATTTTTTCTGGAAGGGACTGAGAATGAAAGATGTTTTAAGGGTGATTAAATGATTTGTGGGTTTCTCTGGTGATTTATCCCTGTGGGATTCTTTAAGGTCGTGTCACCTTCAGGGCTGGGTGCAGGGAATTCTCTCTGGATGTACAGGGATGGTGCCACTGCAGGGCTCTTTGGAATTATTTCCTTTCCCAGCTTTTCCCACTTGTCCCAATGCTCCTGGGATCCCCGAGGGATCCTGCTGGGGATAAACCCCTCAGCTCCACAGAGCTGCCACATCCAAGCCTGAAAAACAGGAGACATGCAGAATTATCCTGCAACACTGATCCCATGAGGGAGAGCAGGGCTAAACCTGCCAGGCCCAGCCACTCCCTCTCCCCTTTTTAGGGTTTGTTTGTTGGGTTCTTGGGATTAAAGGGCAAGCTGGGTTGAAGGCAGATAAATAAATGAACCTGCAGAGATATTTTCACCACGCTGCTGTTGACTTTGAGCAGCAGGAATGTCACCAGGCTGAGTGTCCTCCCTGCTCCTGCAAAACCACCCAGCTATTCCAGGCTTGTGGGCACCATCTGGGTACAATAGATTTCCCTTTGGGAAGCTGGTTTCCTCCCAGCTTTATGTATTTATGGCTGGACAAGACTTTTTGTATTTTCAGTGCTGTCAGCTCAGCCCCCGTGAGGTTGTTCCAGCTCAGCAGCCTGAGGGAAATTTAGGAAGAGGATTTCTGTGGCCAGGATTAGGGCATGGCCTCGGGAGTGAGGATTTCACAGCATCAGGGAATGGTTTGGGATGGGAGGGACCTTAAATTTCATTTCACCCCTGTCATGGACAAAGACATCTCCCACTATCCCAGGTGGCTCCAAGCCCTGTCCAGCCTGGCTTTGGACACTTCCAGGGATGGAGCAGCCCCAGCTTCTCTTTGCCCCTGGCTTTGCTCCCTGTCCCAGGATGGGTCTGTGGCACAGGGGCTGGAAAGGAAAAAAATCTGGCAAAGGATTGGAAAAACTTTCATGTAATTCTTGAGTCATGCCTTGGAGTAAACATGCCATTAATCAGCAGCGAGTATTAATCATCCCTGTGAGTTTGCACAGGCCCATGGACATTGTCTGTGAGGTTCTGAGTGTAGGGAAAGGCAGGAAAGAAAATCACCATTCGTTCATTGCTGCTGCCACTCTGTCTGTGCCTTCCCTGGGAGCTGGGAATGCCAGGATGAGAGCAGGGAACAGCCCCAGGATGAGAGCAGGGAACAGCCCCAGGATGAGAACAGGAACATCCCCAGGATCAGAGCAGGGAACATTCCCAGGATCAGAGCAGGAACATTCCCAGATCAGAGCAGGGAACATCCCCAGATCAGAGCAGGAACATCTCCAGGATCAGAGCAGGGAACATTCCCAGGATGAGAGCAGGAACATCCCCAGGATCAGAGCAGGAACATTCCCAGATCAGAGCTGGGAACATTCCCAGATCAGAGCAGGGAACATCTCCAGGATCAGAGAAGGGAACATTCCCAGGATCAGAGCAGGGAACATCCCCAGGATCAGAGCAGGAACATCCCCAGATCAGAGCAGGGAACATTCCCAGATCAGAGCAGGGAACATCTCCAGGATCAGAGCAGGGAACATTCCCAGGATCAGAGCAGGAACATTCCCAGGATCAGAGCAGGAACATCCCCAGGATCAGAGCAGGGAACATTCCCAGGATGAGAGCAGGGAGCTCTTTTTCTAAACACTCTCTATTGGCTTCAAATCACATCACATCTGTGTCGTGGTCTCATCCTGCTCTGCATGCTGAGGCTGTTGTGTGCCCTGGCCTGCAGATTTTCTCCTTCTGACTATTTCAGAGGGCAGGGCTGGATGGGATATTGGGAAGGAATTGTTCCCTGTGAGGGTGGGTTTCCCCGGCACAGGGTGCCCAGAGGAGCTGGGCCAGGCTGGATGGAGCTTGGAGCACCCCGGGACAGTGGAAGGTGCAGGTGGAACTGGATGGCCTTAGGGTTCCTCCCAACCAAACCATTCTGTGCTGTGCTGAGGAATATTCACCATTCCATCACAATTTGGAGGCCAATGGGAGGAAATTTGGAATCCTGCAGCGCACGGAACAACCCATAACTCGCACTTCACCCCCAGCCCCATTTTCCTGTTCTCCCTCTCCTTTGCCTATGGCCAAACCCCCACCTCCAATTCCCTTCCCTTCCCATCCTCCTCGGGAAGCAAAACCACAGCAGCAAAGCCAGACAACGCTGCTGGCATCTGCCTGGAGCCTCCCATGGCGCTGCAACCGGAGCAGGGCCACGGAACATTGGGATCTTTCTGCAGAGCCCCGGCGGCGGAAATCAACGCCGCTCTTAATTCGAAGCAGAGCGAGCTGGGCCCGGGGCAAGCACAAAGGCGGCCTTTGCTGGCTCCCAGGGTGCTGACAGGACGGGCCAGAGCCCATCCTGTGCAGCTGATGGCAGCAGCAGCACATCCTCAAACCTCAACACCTGGCCACACTTGGATGGGAGGTGGCACCGGGGAGGTCCCGGGGGATGCTGCAGCTGGCTGGGTAAAGAGCTGCTGGAAAAAGGGGGTTTGGAATGGAGCTGGGCACCTCTAGAAAGATCATTTGTCAATGTAAACACAGGGTAGCTGCTCCATAAATCTGCTTCCTTCCCTGCTTTTCATCGGCTGCTGATGTTGGGTTGCGTGGCGCGATCGGCTGCTGCTCGCGAGCGTCGGGCAGATAAAGATGAGGGAAAGGGGAATTTTTTAATTATTTCTATTAAATATTGGGTCTATGTGTGCTTAGAATTCCTCTTTTTATTCCATCTCTTAGGGATGGGAGATAAAGTCTATAGAAAGGGGATTTTTTAAATTATTTCTATTAAATATTGGGTCTATGTGTGCTTAGAATTCCTCTTTTTATTCCATCTCTTCTAGGGATGGGAGCATTGGGCAGGTAAAGATGAGGGAAAGGGGAATTTTTTAATTATTTCTATTAAATATTGGGTCTATGTGTGCTTAGAATTCCTCTTTTTATTTCATCTCTTAGGGATGGGAGATAAAGATGAGGGAAAGGATATTTTTTAAATTATTTCTATTGAATCTTGGGTCTTAGAATTCCTCTTTTTATTCCATCTCTTCTAGGGATGGAAGCATTGGGCAGGTAAAGATGAAGGAAAGGGAATTTTTTTTTATTATTTCTATTAAATATTGTGTTTATGTGTGCTTAGAATTCCTCTTTTTATTCCATCTCTTAGGGATGGGAGATAAAGATGAGGGAAAGGGGATTTTTTTATTATTTGTATTAAATATTGGGTCTTAGAATTCCTCTTTTTATTCCATCTCTTAGGGATGGGAGATAAAGATGAGGGAAAGGGGATTTTTTTATTATTTGTATTAAATATTGGGTCTTAGAATTCCTCTTTTTATTCCATCTCTTCTAGGGATGGGTGCACTGCTATGGAAAAAGCAGAAGTGGCCAAACCAAACCTCAGCCCAAACACTGACATCAACCCAAACATTTTTGAAGGTCAGGGTGAGTTTGGATAAGTAACCCATGTACCCAGTGGTAAGTAGGGCTGGTTAGGAAATGGATTTTCCACCTTCTGAAAAATTTGGAGATTGGATCTGTGTTTTTTGAGCAGCTGACATTTTGATGCTCTTTTCCCCAAACCAAGACAAATTCATTTAAGTGGCAATTTTAAAAGCACTGCATCACCTCATTTGTTATTTGGTTGCTTTTTGGGAAATTGTAAGACAGGGAAATAAAAATACCCACAAAATGCAGGCGAAGGAGTGGTTGATTTAGTAAATCCACCTCCTCCAAGCTGGATGATCTGCTCTTACATGATTTTTAAAGGATATAAATCATATTTCTTGGTTCTTTTGCCACAGGTTGGGGCAGGGTTGGCCTTGCAGCCCCTCAAACCTGATATTTTACCTGGGATAAGCTTGGCTGGAAGATTAGTTTCATTTCCATGATGTGTTTGTTGTGAAAACTAGAGGCATTTGGGCAAAAAAGTGATTCCACTGGGTAAAATTATGATTATTTTGGGTGTAGTGGTTGTCATCCTAAAGAACAGAGCGTGCTAAGGAAGGCTGGCTTTGGAAAACAGGGAATTGCAGAAAATTTGGGATGGAAAATACTGGGATTTTTAATATGATTGAAATAACACCATAAAATAATGTCCTTCAGCAGGTCTTTCTTCACTCACAAGTTGAATATGGGACCAAAAGAATTTAATTCTGGCCCTTCCCTGTCTTTTTCCAAAGTGCTATTATTTTTATTTTTAATGAGCACTTAATTAGAGACCGAAAAAATACAAAAAAGGCAAACAACTCGATCCTGAGCAACTCAATGCTGAGCTTTGTGTCTAAAGGAAACTCCATGAAATGGGAATCAGGTTAAATAGTTCAATTATTGTCCATTGTTTACACGCTGGAGGAGTGCAACTGTTTGGAATCACTGAAGTAGTTAGGAAGGTGATCGGAACATTTGCCAGCAAATGACATAAATCCAGAATTAATTATAATGGCTTAAAAGGTTAAAAAGAGAGGGGATCATTGGTCCCATGGTTTATTGTGAACTGTCAGGATAATGGAATTTTAATCAGCCCGTTTATTTTAGGAAGGATTAATTGCNTGGGATGTTGGCTTGGGTCAGGATTACCTGGAGGATTTCACTGGGAAGAGCAGAAGGGGGGTTCAGGATGGACCAGGAGGAATTTCTTCATGGAATCTCAGCTGGAAATGGGATTGGGGGTGCAGATGGAAAAGTGAAACAGGGAGCTCCTCAGGGCTGGGATATTGGTTTGGGTAAAGGTTATCTGGAAGCTTTCACTGGATAGGGCAGAAGAGGGGTTCAGGATGGACCAGGAGGANTGGCACGATGCAGAAAATACAGGGAGCGCCGCTGGAACCGGAGCCGAGCGCGTAATTTTATTAAAGCAGATCAGTTGTAGCATCTTAATTTCCTCGGACATGTTTATGGGGAGCCATTTGTTTGGTCAAGAGTCTTTCCTGGCTGTTCAAGTAGCTGAAAATGAATGTGGCTGCTGAGCCCCTGGGCTGGGAATCCAACCCCATCCCAGCTGGAAATGGGATTGGGGGGTGCAGATGGAAAAGTGAAANATCTGGAAAGATCTGGAGGATTTTGCTGCTCTGCCTTCTGTCTTTGCTCTCTCCCTGCACCCTGTGATTCCTCATGGACAGCTGGGCTCTGCCAGGACAAGGCACTGGGAAGGGAGATGTTGTCCTGATCCAGCCTGGGAATCTCATCTTCATCTTCATCTTCATCTTCATCTTCATCAGCATTAATCCCAATTAAGTCCCCTTTGCCCTATCAGTAGAACCCTGTTCCCAGCAGTTCCCAGAGATATTGAACCATGACTGAAATCAATGAAGTTCAATCAGGAAATCATTCAATTCAACCAGGAAATCCTGACTGAAATGATGGCAGATTGAAATCAATATTCATGAGCTGGTTTTAAAAAGAAAAAAAAAAAGAATCACTTTACTTTTCATAAAAGGAGCTTTTTAGTGAGACATCATGCATGGCTTTTCCAGAGAGCTGCTCATACAGGGCACGTGGCCACAGCTTTTGTCACAAAACCAGAGCAAACAGAGCTGGGGGGACTTGGGGGGATTGGTGAACAATTTCTTCTTTTTTTTCTTCTTTAAATAAAATTATTTATTTAGTTTGAAAGCCAATCCAGGCTGGAGCAGCTGGCACAGCCACAGGGAGACACTGCCCCTTCCAAGAGGAAAAGGGGCTCACATGACAATTTCTGAGTTACTCCAAACAAATAACCATGAAATGGAGTGGAGGAGAGTCCTCCACTGGATTCCTGTAATATTCCATTTATACTTTCAGCCTTCTCCCAGGCTGGGATAAGAAAATGCTGGCTGGCATCCCCAGAAAGGAAAGGAAATATTCTCCTGGAGGTAAAGCTTCGAGATTATCAAGTGGGTTTTTATTTGGTATCAATAATAAATCACTACTGGGCCCATCTGATTGTAGCCAGAATGTAAAATACACCCATTTGTAGGGCTGGAGGTTGCTAAACTTGGCCTGCCAACTCCTCTCTCTGTGCAGCACCGTGTCTGTGCTTCTCCTGGTCTGTGGAGGCCCTTCAGTCAATGATGGTGTTGAAATTCAACTCAAAATTCTGCTTTAGACCAAAAATAGCACCATTCTTTCATTTGGAATGGGGTTTTTTTTACACCTTTGAATTATTGTTTCACCTCAGATGTGTTTTGAGAGAGGAACCTCTCTGCAAACAACTCCTGCAACAGGCTGGACCTCAGAAAATGTGTTAAACACTTGTTTTGACTGTCATTAATTTTGATCCGTTCGTTTTGGGCCTGTGCAGGGTGGTGGAAGCAGGCACAGAGTTCTTGGGGTGATCATTTTTCCAAGAAAACACTTGAGAGGTGAATGTTTGAAAGCAAGGACAAAGCTGCTGCTTTGATTTAAACCAAAACAAAACAGCCCCAGTCTTATTTTTGCCAGAAATGCTGTCAGAGGGAGAAAAGTTTTTGATGATGTTCCCTCAAAATCTGGAAGTTTGGTGGGTAGCACCTGGAAATGATGCATGGCCTGAAGAGTTTATCCTTGCCAGACCAACACCACGGCTGCTCAGCTGCACAATCCAGTGCTGCAGGAAGAGAAGCACCAGGTGCTCCAGAGGGAAAGGTCCAGTAGGGGATGATGATGGAGCCACCCCAAAAACGGGTCAGGGCAGCACTGCCAGCCCAGGGAGCCCATGGCAGGAGGGGTTGAGTTTCCCTGGCATGGTTTCCCTGCCATGGATTCCCTACCCTGTGCAGGCTGTGCTTTACCTGCCATGATCAGGCCATGGTTTCCTCACCATGGTTTCCCTGCCCTGCCATGGTTTCCCTCCATGGTTTCCCCTGCCATTGTTCCCCTGCCCTGTCCAGGCCATGGTTTCCCTCCATGGTTTCCCTGCCATGGTTTCCCTGCCATGGTTTCCCTGCCTGGCCATGGCTCCCCTGCCATTGCTCCCCTTCCATGGCTCCCCTGCCATGGTTCCCTGCCTGGCTGTGGTTCCCCTGCCATGGTTCCTCACCATGGTTTCCCTGCCATGGTTTTGTTTCCCTGCCATGGTTTATCTGCCATGGTTTATCTGCCATGGATTCCTTGCCGTGGTTCCCTTCCTGGCCATGGTTCCCCTGCCTGGCCGTGGTTTCCCCACCAAGGTTTCCTTGTCATGGTTTATCTGCCATGGATTTCCTGTCATGGTTCTCCTGCCTAGCCATGGTTCCCCTGCCATGGTTTCCCTGCCTGGCCGTGGTTCCCCTGCCATGGTTCCCTGCCTGGCCATGGCTCCCTGCCATGGTTNGTTCCCCTCCCATGGTTCCCCTGCCATGGTTTCCCTGCCTGGCCGTGGTTCCCCTGCCATGGTTCCCCTGCCTGGCCGTGGTTCCCCTGCCATGGTTCCCTACCCGGCCGTGGCTCCCTGGCCCTGCTCCCCACGGAGCTGTGGTACCTGTGTCAGCCCAGCAGCCCGTGCTGGCTGCAGAGCCCTGCCAGACGAGCGGAGCCAGAGGGCTGCAGCCCAGCCCCAGCACACAGCCCTCCTTTCAGCACCTTCCCCTCGCACAAAGACTGACTTATCCCACCTTGCTCCCCCCTCTCTCTCCCTCTGTCTCTGCTCCCCGTAGCCCTGGCCACGAAAAGCCCTCCACGTGCAGCCCAATAAAAAGTCCTGTGCCACCTCTCCTCCTCCTCTCCCCCTCCCTTCCCATCCACAACAGCGCTGCCAAAAAAGGGGAGAAAAAAAGAAAAAAAAAAGGGGAAAAAAAGGGAGAGTGAAGGCTGGGACTGGGGGGAGTTAAACCTGGAACTCATTTAGCAAAAGGGACTTTAGTTAACAAGAAAGTTACCCATCATGAACTGCCAGTAACACCTCGAGTGATCCTAAATCCATTACCCAGAGACTTAGCCCTGGCTGAGTTTGATTTTATGAACTGTGAGGCTGCTATGTTGAAAGTCTGCAAATTGGACATAAATTGGGCTGCAGAAGGCTGGGGAGCTGCAAGGGTTGGGGGTTTGCAGTCCCTGGTGATGTCAGGAGGCTCCAGGCACAGCCCCGCACGCTCCGGCCACGGGGCTGCCCAGGACACCCAGGGACACAGCTGGACACTCAGGGAAAGCCCCCAAAAACTCAAACCTGGGGTTTTTGGGCTGTGCTGGATGAGCATGGGCAGGTCCCTGCACTGCTGAGCCTCAGAGCCTCCCTGTGTCCCCTGGGAGCTCCCACTCTCCTCACCCATGGGCTGCCCTCAGCTTGGGTTTGTTCTCTTTGGGGTTCAGCCCCCAAAATTCTGTTTGTGAAGTTATTTTGGGTCTTTCCATGGATTAGTGAGAATTGCTAATATTGTCAACAGAACAAAAATATCAGAACTAAGATCAGGGTGCAACAAAAGAGGAGCTTAAATACAAATTCTTAATGAGTGACAGCAAACCAGCACCCCAAAATTGAGCTGTGTCCCCTCCAACATGCAGAGCACACTCCAAGAAAAGAGAAGAAGAAAAAAATCGACCAGATTTGATGAAAGCAGGAGCCAGGGGGTGGCTGGGTGGGATGCTGCAGCTTTTGCTGCTCTGTTTGCATTTTATTTTGCATTTGTGTTTTCTCATGTATAATCAGTGTGTTGGGGAATTCATGCAATTTTCAAAATAAAGTAGCCTCAAGTTGAGTCTCAGGTAATTTTACAACCTCAGGTAAGTCACAAAAACCAGAGGTGGGGCATGAGGTGAATCCTGGGGCAGAGCTCAGAGGCACAGGCAGCAGAATCCCCTGAGTTATTCCTGAAATTCACAATTTTGGCAGATTTTTGGTGCACTATTCTGGTTTTGTCATCATTTCAATATCCTGTTATTTGCAGGATTTGCATTTGCTGTGGTGGAGCTTTGTAAATTACAGAAAAACAAAAGGTCTTGTGGCCTTGGAAGCAAAATTTGGATCTGTTTTGAGTTCCCAAATGGAATTCCAAAGGATTCCTGCCTGGTGCTTGCCCTGCTGACTCAGGAATCCATTGATATCAAACTTCCTCCATGGCTGAACTGATTTTTTTATTATCATGTCTTGAGTCAAACTGAAGCAAAAGCCTTTTGGATTCCTTAGAAATGGGAAATAAAAATAGGATTCAGGAAGAAAATCTTGTATTTTTCTCTGCTTTAGCCTTGATTTTATCCTGATGTTTTCAAATTTAGGCAAAGTTCTGCAAAATGAAAAATCACAAAGTTTCTGACAAAACCTCATTCTGCAAAACTGCATTTTTGGGATGAAGTCAAACATTTCTTGAGCCCATTTATACATTAAAACTTCAGCAGAACTCAGCAAAGACAGGATTTTGCAAAGTGATAAAATCAGAGGGTTTCTCTCTAATTTAGAAATGTTTTTTTATCTTTAAAATAAGCACATTTACAAAATTTTAAAAGGCACATTCCCAGATGAAATAAGGCACATTCACAGATTAAATAAAGAAAATACACCTCTCTTCTGTATGGGCAATACATGGCCACCAAACCTCAGCACAAAAAATTTAATTTAGAAGATCAATTTCAAAAATCCTGCAGGATCCTTTCCCTTCTCAGCCCCAATCCTGGCCAGTCCCTGACCCAGCACAGCACCTCCTCTGTTATTTGATAAGCCAAGCCAAGCCAGGGCTAATTTTCCCAGCAAGGTGGCAACAATTCCGTGTGTGATATGTGAGGGAGAAGCACAGGCAGCTCATTTGGGTAATTTCTTACCCTTCTGGCTTCTGCAATGTTTCTTTAGGGGGCACTGAATATGAGTGATTGAGTGAGAGGGAGCCCGACAGAATTAGCACACACTGGATCTTTTGACCAAAAGGGGAAAAAAAAATAAAATAAAATAAAAAAAACACCAAAAAACAAAACAGTCGAATGTTGGTCTAGGGGCACGTCCCCTTAGGATTTGGGAAAGAAAAACACCAAACTGGTTTGGTGCTCCTGGAGCAGAGCAGCGCCTTCAATTCAAACCCATTTCAACAAAATAAAAAATAAAAAGACACTTAATGTGGGATCGAAATAGCTGCGGAGTGGCAGCGGCACCGCCCAGCCCAGGGCATTTCCAGGGGCTGTGCCCTCCCTGGAATTCCTCCCGCTGGAAATTCCCGCCTGGAGCTGCCCAGGAACGGCCCAGGAACGGTGGGCACCACCTCGGGGGCACCCCCGGTGCCACCCAGGAACTTCCACAGTTTGTGCAAAGGGTTGTGTTTGTCCTAGAACATAAACGCAGGCAAAATCCCTCTGCTTTTTTCTTGTTTTCCCCATTTTTTTTTCTTTTTTTTTTTTTTTATTAATTCTTGTTTGTGAACCAATGTGTTCTGCAGGTAAAATCCCTCTGCTCTTTTCCTGTTTTCCCATTTCTTTCTTTTTTTTTTAATTAATTCTTGTTTGTGAACCTATGCATTCTGCAGGCAAAATTCCTCCTTTTCATGTTTTCCCTATTTTTCTTATTAATTCTTGTTTGTGGACCAGTGCATTCTGCAGGCAAAATCCCTCTGCTCTTTTCCTGTTTTCCCCTTTTCTTTTTTTTTTTAATCAATTCTTGTTTGTGAACCATTCTGCTGCCTGCATGGAAAACTCCTCGTTTTTCTCTCATCAACCCAAGGAGAAGTGATCCCTAATTTTAACACCAGAATGTCTCTGGAGCCTTCCCATGCCTTCCCAAGGCCTGGGGAAGTGCAAGCCCTGATTTCCAGCTCGTCCCTTTCCTTTGCACCTGCACTTTGTGAGCTCAGGGAATATCATGGGATGTCCCAGTGCTCTCTCTGTGCCTCAGGGAGCTGCAATCCCTGGGGATTGGATTCTCTGCAGGATCATCCCTGGTGTCCTGCACCCCTGAGGAGCCTCTGGGACTGTCAGAATTTGGGGTGAGCCAGACCCAAACACAACTGGGGCTGCAACTCTGGATTTCATCACTGAGCTGCTCAAAACCCTTTGCTGGATTTACCCCAACAGTTTTACTTCTTCTTCATCTTCTTTTCTTCTTCGCCTTCTTTCCTTCTTCTTTTCTTCCTCTTTTCTTCTTTTNCTTCTTCTCGTCTTCTTTTCTTCTTCTCCTTTTCTTCTTTTCTTCTTCTTCTTTTCTTCTTTTCTTCTTTTCTTCTTTTCTTTTCTTCTCTTCTTCTTTTCTTCTTCTTTTTTTCTTCTTTTCTTCTTCTCTTCTTCTTTTCTTTTTCTTCTTTTCTTCTTCTTCTTCTTTTCTTCTTTTCTTCTTCTTCTTCTCCTCCATCTTAATATTATTATTATTACTGCAACCTCTGGGCTTTTAGGGCCTGACTTCCAGAAAGGCTGAGCCCCCATTATCCTGTTTATCCTGAAGCCACACAAATCCCTCTGGATGTGGCAGCAGCTCCACGGATCTCTGGGGTCACCACGACTCAGCCTCGCTGCTCCAAGCTCTGAATTTTATTTTAAAGAGGTTGAACAGAGCTTGTCTCAGCCCCACAGCCAAGGCAAGCCTGAGCTCCTCCTCACTACCAGGAGGGCATAAAAAAGCATTTAAAGATAATTTATTCGTGCTGAGCAACAATAGCAATAGTTAATCTCTTATATTAAAACCTTTAATGACTTTGGGGACTTATGAAACCATCGGAGCCCGTTTAATGAGAGCCTGCTCTGGCCCACACTTTTCAAAGCTGAAATCTTTAATAGAGCAGAAAAGAAATTCACAATTTTTTGGGGGGGGAGGTTGGGACTGTAGAAAAAACTCTGGAGCTGTTTGTTTTGCAGGGCTGCTGCTCCTGCTGGGCAGTGCTCTGATGATGTATGAGGGGAACCTGTCAGCAGGGCCATGCAGCTCCGTGATGCATTACAGCAATAAGTCCTTTGTCATACATCATCTGCAGCAGCTGCTGCCCGGCCTGCAGCCCCAGACCAAAATCAGGCAAGGATTTCAACGTGCACCAAAGCTGTTCTCGTCCTTTCTGCCTCTCCCTCCCTGTCTCCAGCTCCTTCTCTCCCCTTGCTCCTGACCTCACCCTGCCAATAGCAATTTGCTGGTGATTTATCCCTGCTGGCTCCCCCGTGGAAATTCCTTTTTGGTGGAACCAATGGAGCACAAAGCTGTGCTGGCCGGGCAGGAGGATGAGGGGTGTAATCCCTGCAGCCAGCTCCAGCAGGGACAGCACAGGCTGGAGGGGACACAGCTCACTTTTGGGTTGCTGGGCAATGCAGGGCCTGGTTTGCTGCCACTCATTAAGAATTAAGGGTTAAGTCTCTCTTTAATTGCACCCTGATCTTAGTTCTGATATTTTTGTTCTGTTGACAATATTAGCAATTCTCACTAATCCATGGAAAGGACCAAAATAACTTCACAAACAGAGGAGAACTCTCAGCCAGTGCAGTGATTGATCTCAGGAGGTTTGAGCAAAAGGCTCCCTCACCTTCCTCACCTCTGCTCAGGAGCTGGGCAGGTGCTGGTGCCAGCCAAGGGAGGAAATTATCACTGGAGTGTCCAGTAGCATCCCAATAATCCCACTGCCACCTTCCCAAGCTTTTCCTGCCCCACTTGGCCTTTACACAAACGTGGCAAGCAGACCTCTGGAACCTCACCAAATACCCCAAACCCCTTTTTATTATTTTTTCAGCCTTGAAAACTCTTTTTGCTCTGTTGCTCTTGTGCTGTTTCCTTTCGAGGGGTGAAATGTCCCTGACTCTCACCATTTGCCAAGCTCGAAGGTGCTTGGTGGCACAGCCAGGGGGATGTTCCCATATGGGACAGAGGGGAAGGACAATGGGACCGGGTGTGGGTGCCTGGCTGTGGGATCAGGACTGTCCCAGAGTCATCTGCTGTTCTCCCCACTGGAGATAATCTAATGTTCAGTGGGAACTGCTGGATACACACACACTGCAGAGCTTGTTGTGTTCCCAGGGATTGTTTTGATTTTGAACTTTCTTTTTTTTTTTTTTTGAGCATTTAATGCCCTGCACTTATTAAATCACAGCCCAGCGGAAAGCAAGAGGGGAAAATCACATCCATGGCTTGTTACCATGCATGAGGCATAACCAAGTGCTTCAAATCCCTGAGGGGATTACTCAGGAATCACCAGGCCACCTGGAGTTTCATTATGGCTCTTACAAACAGGCTTTTAGCAAGAAGGATGAGGTGGGGAGGGGAGAGGGGTCTTCTGTGTAAGCCCTGAAAAGAGACGAAGTTCACAGAGCTGAACAATGGCTCAGCCGAGTCAGCTGAGCCCAGGGGCTGGAAAGGATTTATCAGAGCGAGAAATGTCAGCTCAGAACAAAACCCTGAGCAGCGTGGCCAAGCCACAGGGCTGCAGAGAGCAGCCTGAGTCACCCCCAGCCATGAGGGACCTTCCCTGGCCAGGCTGGCACTCCAAGCCCTGCCTTGGAGCCCAGCTCCTCCAGGCTCTGTCACCTGCTGCACTCCCTTCTCCCACTCCCAGGTGTTTCCTGGCCTGTTGGTTATCCCAGGATTCCTCCCTCACCACATCTTTTTCTTCTGGTTATCCACAGGACCCAGCACACAGAAGCACTTTGCAGTTTTGGGGCGTTTTTGGAGCATTTTTGGAGGAGGATGTTGGTTTAGTGTCATAAACCCCATCCTCCTTCCAGGTCAAGCATTCCTTCAAACAGTGAGGTGATGCTGCTGATTTCCAAGTGCTTCGTTCTGCTTTTATCTCAGTTAAACTCCCCACTTCTTGCCACCTTTATAGATTTATGTTATTTACAATCCAAACCTTTCTAACATCCATATTTAGAGGAAAAAGTTTGAAATATTAAACCTGTTCACCCTTGAACTCCTCCAGCTCACTCCTCACTCTTTCACATAATGCCAGGACTTTGTAAGGACATAAAGTCATATTTTGTAATATTTTGCAAGATTGCATGAAGAAATCTTCTGGCCTGCACTGAGAAAACAAATAACTGGCTACAAGGATTGTCTTGGACGTCACTTTGATTAGAGTTAATCCCAGGTGGTGAAGGAATGGATGACACATCTGTGAGAAATCTGGGCAAGAATAATCCAGACTTCACAGTTCAGGGGTTTATCTGCAGGAATCTATTATATAATGAATTTAGAAATATATCCAGGAGCTCTCAGGAACCCTTAAATAGCCCATCCCTATCACTAAATATTTGTTTGCTGACCTAGATGGGATATAATGGAAGGATAAAAGGGATTGATGGGATGCCCTCAGCAGGAGAATGCAGGTGGACAAATGTGCAGAGCTGGTGACAGCATCCCTGTTCCCTCTGGATTGCTCCTAAAAACCCACTGGGGCTTTTCCCCTCCAACTCCACCTTTATCATGTTATTGAGGATAAAAAGAATGCCATCAAATACTTCTAGTGCTGGAATTAAAGTCCTTCATCACAAGCTTTCAGCTGGATGCCAGCGTGGAGCTGCTGAAAGAAACCCAAGCTAAAACTCTCCTCCTGCATTTGTTCTGTCACTCTGTTAAAAGGGAACAGCTGAACAAATTATCAACATTTTGTGAGGATTAGGAAAATTGATCCAGGCTGACTCACTGCGTGCCTCCATAACCCCAAGTCATGGTAAAACCCAGGAAATGAGACTGGGACTGGAAAGGGTGAGAGAATTCTTGTGTTCTTGGAGCATCCTCCAATGCCAGATTGCTGGGCTCGGTTTTCCACTGGCTCTTTACACCCTGGCAGAAGTCAGAAAATTCTTGCCCCAACCTGACCATTTCTTCTTGAGGTGTTTCCCTGTGAGTTTTGTTACTCTGTGAAAGCACAGCTTCTTAATTCAATTTAAGCTGTGCAGGCTAAATATCAGAAATGGGTCAGAAGTTAAACCATCATTACAGACCAAGTGTTACTAAATCGTATTTAATCCAAAGGAATGGAAAATAAGAACTTTCAGTGCTGTCAGGACATGTTGGGGACAATAAATGAGATCTGTGCATTGAAGAACTTCAAAAGGAGACAAAAAAAATTCTTGAATATGTACAAAATAATTTAACATTAAGGAGGGAGCAGGTATTTTGCATATATTTGAAGGCAAGAAAATATGTGCATTCCCAACCCTGGCGTTATGGTATTTATATTTGCATCTCATTCAAATAGGGAATTCTGGCCCAGAATTTTCCAGAGGCTTTGTTCCTGCCCTGCCTAGATCCAGCAGCTCCTACAAGGCTCCCCCAGGTCACAGGATTTCCTTCAGGACAGCCCCAGCTGCTCAAAAAGCCTCACCCCAGTGCCAGCTTTCAATATTGTTATAATTAGAGAGGAATCTGCCTGCAGAGGCCACTTTGAATTTTGGCACAGGGGACCCAAGGGAACAGCCTGAAGTTGTGTCAGGGCTGGGTTTAGGCTGGATATTGGAAAAGGTTCTTCCCCCAGAGGGTGGAGGTTGGATATTGATGAAAGGTTCTTCCCACAAAGGTGTAGGATTGATATTGGGAAGAGTTTCTTCTCCCACAGGGTGGAGGCTGGATATTGGAAAAGGTTCTTCCCCCAAAGCTGTAGGTTGGATGTTGGAAAAGGTTTTTCCCCCAAAACTCTAGGTTGAATGTTGGACAAGGTTCTTCCCACAAAGGTGTAGGTTGGATATTGGAAAAGGTTTTTCCCCAAAAAGTGGAGGTTGGATATTGGAAAAGGTTCTTCCCATAAAAGTGGAGATTGGATGTTGGAAAAGGTTTTTCCTCCAGAAGATTTAGGTTGGATGTTGGAAAAGGTTTTTCCTCCAGAAGATTTAGGTTGGATGTTGGAAAAGGTTTTTCCTCCAGAAGATTTAGGTTGGATGTTGGAAAAGGTTTTTCCTCCAGAAGATTTAGGTTGGATGTTGGAAAAGGTTTTTCCTCCAGAAGATTTAGGTTGGATGTTGGAAAAGGTTTTTCCTCCAGAAGATTTAGGTTGGATGTTGGAAAAGGTTTTTCCTCCAGAAGATTTAGGTTGGATGTTGGAAAAGGTTTTTCCTCCAGAAGATTTAGGTTGGATGTTGGAAAAGGTTTTTCCTCCAGAAGATTTAGGTTGGATGTTGGAAAAGGTTTTTCCTCCAGAAGATTTAGGTTGGATGTTGGAAAAGGTTTTTCCTCCAGAAGATTTAGGTTGGATGTTGGAAAAGGTTTTTCCTCCAGAAGATTTAGGTTGGATGTTGGAAAAGGTTTTTCCTCCAGAAGATTTAGGTTGGATGTTGGAAAAGGTTTTTCCTCCAGAAGATTTAGGTTGGATGTTGGAAAAGGTTTTTCCTCCAGAAGATTTAGGTTGGATGTTGGAAAAGGTTTTTCCTCCAGAGGGTGTTTGGGCACAGGGAATGCTCCCAGCACCAAAACTGCCAGAGCTCCAGAGGGATTTTGGTGACTCCTGGGGATGCTGCTGTGCAGGGCCAGCAGCTGGACTCGATGATCCTCGAGCATCCCTTCCAACTCAGGATTCCATAAAACCTCTGCCTTCACCTCCTCACTGTCAGGAGCAGCCACCAAGCCCCAATTTCCGAGGGCAGAATTTGATTTGAACCCTGGGGCTGGGTGAATAATCGATGATAGCCATGGGAAAAAGGTTAATAATCGATAACAGCCCTGGGGCTGGGTGAATAATCGATAACAGCCCTGGGATAAGTGAATTATCAATAATAACCCTGGGGCTGAATGAATAATCGATAACAGCCCTGGGGCTGGGTCAATAATCGATAATAACCCTGAGATAGGTGAATTATCAATAATAACCCTGGGAGCAGGTCAATAATCGATAGTAGCCGTGGGACTGGATCAATAATTAAGAATAGCAGCCCCGGGACCGGGTCAATAACCGATAACGGCCCAGATCAATAATCGATAGCAGCCCCGGACCATCCATCCCGTGCCCGCCCCGGGTACAGTAATCGATAACAGCCCCGGGGCCGGGTCAATAACCGATAACAGCCCCAGGACCGATCAATAACCGATACCAGCCCCGGGTCAATAATCGATAACAGCCCCAGGACCGATCAATAACCGATACCAACCCCGGGACATCCATCCCGCGCCCGCCCCGGCTCCCGCAGCCCTTCGTGCGGGGATCACCGGCACAGAGAGCGGCCACAGCCCTGCCCTGCCCACGGGACGCTTTTGATGCAGCGGGGGTTGCTAATTAGCGCCTAATTGAGTGATTAACAACGCCAGCAGCTCCCGCTTTGGGGCGGGGTGAGCAGTTCAAGCCTTTAGGATGCGTTTTTCCAGCCCCAGCAGCTCGCTGGGATGCTCAGAAATGTGCAGAGCCAGCAAGAGCAGCGAAGGTGATTCCCTTTTTTCCTCTGCCGAGTGCTGTAATCACTTTTTTCCCTGCGCCTCTATTGATAATAACTGTGGCAGGAATAGGCTCCCATTTGCCGGGGCTCCATAGGCCATGAAAACCCCTCCAGATAGACTGAACTTAATTAACTGAGCCTATTAAGGCAATATTAAAAGAAGCCTATCTCAGCAGGCTCTCCCAGTGGGGAGACACAGCAGAGCTTTCAATTTAGGACTTATTGCAGAGCTCTCCTGCTGCCTGGGAGCTGCTTAATCCGAGGCTTGGGATGGGGAAAACCAGCTGGGGATGGGGGGAATATCAAAGGAAATCCACCTCGAATATATTATATGCTCACTTTGTGGCTGGGGGGAAAGCTGTATAAATGGGGAGGTTGTTTGGCATGGAATGAAACAAATGGCAGCGTGGAAATGGTTAAAAGTTGTAAAAGAGGACTTAGGGAATGCAAAGAAGCTTTTCCTGAATAACTGTGGCGTGTTGCAGTGAAGTTGTGAGTAGATTCTTAGTAAAAATTGCAAAATTCTGCACAAGATCAAAGAAATTCTGCATAAAACCAAAGCAAATCTGCATAAAACCAAAGAAAATCTTCCTGCATCTCCTCCTTTCCCCTCCACCTCCCCCATACATAAGTTAGGGACTAGTTTTGATCCCTCTTTACTTCTCATGAAATATTAGTGCTGTCACCATGCTGAACATCATGACTGGATTATGTTCCTGGCTACAGGAGAATAAAAAAAGGGAAAATGTTGCCACTGATGAGTAAGGAACTCTGTCCTGCAAACAGGGCTTGAGAAAATAACCAAAAAAAGTGAGAAAATGTGTTGGTTTTGCCTTAGTACAACCTGCAAAGGGAAATGGCATGGAAGGGTAAATGTAATAATATCTCCAACAATAATTCCTGTCTTTTAAAGAGCATTTTCTTGATTTAAAAGGGCTGTGGAACCAGTGATGGCTTTAAATGGAATGGATGGGGTTGGATCCATGTGGGTGAAAACTTTTAGAGCCAGGGGAATTCTGGTGGCAGCTCCTGACAACACTTGGGAAGTGTCCAAGTCCAGGTTGGACAGGGTTTGGAGCAACCTGGGATAGTGGAAACTGTCCCTGCCTATGGCAGGGATGGAATAAAATGTGCTTTGAGGCTCCTTCCAACCCCAACCATTCCTGGATTCCATGATTCAAGAGGTTTTTTTGGACTGGGAATCTCAGTTTTATTCGTGATGGTTGTAGAAAGAAGCTTGAAAACACAACCAGTGTTGGCTGAATTAATCAGGGAAGGCTGGGATGGGAACCTTCTCTGATTGTTCTGATATAAATCCCAGGAGTTTCACTGAAACAAGGGATTTGTGTAGAAATGGAAGATTTCTACCTCCATGCTCAGCAAGCACTTCCAGAGTGCCCCAGCTCTTGAAATCCCAATTGGAACAACCCCCAAATTATTATTTTCCTGGATAATGCACCAGAGGTGCGTTTGCACTGCTGAATTTTTATTTTTAGCCCAAAACCAAGGGGCTGCAAAGCTCCCCAGCTCATTCCAATGGCTGGATTAAAAATAGAAGATCCTCCTGGAGAATGTCTGCTCGGGCAGCCGAGGGATGATTGTGTGTGGCTTCAGTTTGTTTGCACAGGAAAACCCGGGGTAACCTGAGAATTCATTACCAGAACAGCACAGGACTCCTGCCATCCTCTAATGGCTCAAAACGCAGAATTTACAGGGGAAGCCTTAAAGAAATGACAGGAAAATCTGAGAAGATAACGAATCTGGCAGGGAAATTAATAGAAGCCTTGGGTTCTGTAATCCACAGTGATTAATACCTTTGAGTTCCATGATCCTTGGTTTCCACTGGAATTGATAAACTACCAACTGTGGCTTCTCTGCTTTAAATCAATACCCCAAAAAAATCCTGGTTGGCCTTGCTGGCCTATTTGTCATCTCGTTTCCAGCTGAAGGTTAGGCTGAATCCTTGTGAAGTGAGATTTTTTTTTTCCAGTTTTATTGGAATTTCTTTTTTTATTGTCATTGTTATGCCCAGAAGATGATGGCGTGAGCTGCATTTGAGATGCTAATCCTGTCCAGCATGTGGACAGAGCCAAGAGTCTTGCCAAATTTTTAGGAATATCTTAAATCATCAAAGACAACCCTTTGAGTTGTCTTTAAAGTATCAGCATTTTGCAGCTTTAAAAAAAGAAAAAATTAAAAATTTGTGAGGAAAATCAAGGAGAGAAAATGGAAATTATGTCACGATGCTGGTGAATAAAACAGATTTAAAATGTGTGATTTCAAAGTGTGCTGTACTGCAAACAGAATTCTCTGCTCTTTCAGATTTATTTGCTACTGAAATTATCATGGGATCATGGAATGGGCTGGGTTGAAGAGACCTTAAAGATCATCCAGTGCCACCCCTGCCATGGCAGGGACCCCTCCCACTGTCCCAGGGTGCTCCAGCCTGGCCTGGGACACTCCCAGGGATGCAGGGGCAGCCACAGCCTCTCTGGGAATCTGTGCCAGGGCCTCCCACCCTCCCAGGGAAGGATTTCTTCCCAATGAATTCTCTGATGAGCTGCAGTTTGTAGGACAGAGGTTTCTCCAGCCTGGAACACAAACACCCTGAGACTTCTTCTGCTGGGAATTTCATTTCCCATCAACGCCCCTTGCTCTGCTTTCACCTCCTGTGCTGGATCAGACATTTATAACATTTATTAAACGTGCTGGGGCTGCTCTCAAGCAGAACTCCTGGCCATTCATCATCACGAGCTGAGATTCTGTTTCAATTCCCCCTTTTAAATGCGCCGCCACCTTCGTTGGGGAAAGCCAAAAAGAAACCCCCAAATCTACCCCGATTTTGCTGTTCTCCATTCAGCTCCAGCCTATTTTCCTTCACACTCACTTGACACGATGGAAATTGGATGGGTGGCAGTGATTCATGGAGCTGCAGCGTTCCTGCCCTAGAGCTGAGATCCCTTTCCCACTCAATCCCTCTGTGCTGCCAGGTCCTTCCCCTCCTGAGTTCACCCTGGAGCTCCAGAGCCATCCCCAAACCCCATTCCTGCACAGCTGCCACGGCTCAAACCTCTCCTCTTCGGGTGCTGCCACTCAGGGATGTTGAGATCCCTCCCAGCTCCCTCCACAGCTCTCCCTGTGGAAAACCAGCGTGTCCCATGAGCTGCCCTTGTGTAAATACATCTTCCTTTGTAAGAAACAAGCCCCTAATTCAGACCTGTGTTGTGTTTATTTTTGAACATGGGTTTTTTTCCCTTTTTTTTCCCTTGTCAGGGGCTGTGCAGCTCGACCTTAGGCTCGACAGGGAAATGTTTATCCAAAGAGTTAACGCGGATGAGTAATCCAGGACGCTCCTGCCAGGGCTCGGGGGGTGGGATTCCCGTAAACAGCCAGGCCCTTTGAACCCAGGGCTTTTATTTTATGTCATCCTCCAACCACTAAACCAACATGCCACCGTGGAGGCCTTCCCTGCTCAGCCAGAGCACAGATTGAGCCGTGGAAATTGAAGCTGGGAGTTTCATTTGGGGGGGGACCCATTTGGGTGTTTGTCACCTCGTTCTCTTTAATTCACTCTGAGCTTGGCTCAGTGTTTGGGCAGTGCAGGGGTTGTCCCAGCCCCAGGAAAGCTGTCCTGGATCTATGGAGCACCTACAGATACATGGAGATACAGGGAGAACGGATCATTTGTGTGCAGAAATCTCCTCCTGGTTCCTTCCCATGGGAATTCCATCTTGGGCTGGTTGTTCCTTATCTCCCAGTCTCCCCCTTCCCTCTGGGCTGCTGGGATCACTGCTCCCACCTCCTCAGCTCTGTTCAGAGCAGAAATCACCCCTTCATCTGCTGATATCAATTATCAGCCCTGCCAGAGAGTCGCTTTAAAATCGTGATTTAATTCAGTTGTTGCAGGATACATTTACACGTGCAATAAATAACAATAAATATCTGCTTTTCAACCCTAAAAACCCAGTTCTGCCCATTTTTAATGCTGACCACGGACATGCACAGGATTTGGGAACTGTATCAGTAAACTCTGGGAGATTTTCTGTGGATGTTATGCAGCTCAAATTCCCCCCTCAATATTAAGACCATGCAGAGTTTTGAGACTGAGACATCCAAGAAATAATAGGAATAATGTGGATATTGCATAACCATCCTCTTGCACTGGCATGAGTCATTCCTAAAGTGCCCTGTATATCTTTCAGGGTGGATTAAGGATACGAGACAGGGGAACCATGAGGGCTCCTACAACGCTCCACAAAGTCTCCAAAATGGGAAAAGCCTTTTGAAAACAACTCTGAAAAATAACCATTTGTCGTCTGCAGTAAATAACTCGGTCACTGGGGAGGTCAGAAGCTAAAGGCTCCCCTCCAGGGCTGGGATTAATGACCTGCAAAACTCCAGTTTAAAAACAGGCTCTTCTCCCACTTCAGGACAGGCAGGAATGAGGCAGCTCCTGCCATGCCTTGGCCAGGGATGAAATTCCAGGCAGGAAAATGGGCTTTGCAGGGATGCACAGGGATGAGTTAAGCAGTGATAGAAGGAGCACTGTGTAAATCAGGGGCCCTGAGGCCGTTCCTCTGCTGGCCAGGTGTCAGAGTCTGGGACATCCCTTTGGGATCCAGAGCTGTGAGACCCTGTCAGGGGCTCTGAGACCCTGGGATGATCCCAAAACATCTGTGGGGTTGATTATAGCCCTTGGAACAAATCACCAGCTTTAGATGAGAACTTAAAAGTCACAGCAGTTTAAGTAGTGTTATCATAAAGTGAAAATATAGATTGTAGGATTTTTGGGAATGGGGATTTTAGAACACAAGATGGAGGAAAAAGCACGTGTTTGGTCTTTCTTTGTTCTTCTTCTTCATCTCCATTTTCTATTGTGGAGCTGGCACTTTTGGATTGGTTTAGAGTAGGAGTTCACTGTCTAACATAGATGATGGGAATTGGGAAATAATTGTAAACATCATGTAGGTAGTTTTTAGTATAAAAAGATAACAGTGCCCTGAAGGGCAGAGAGTGTGCCATGGCTGCCCTGCCAGACAGACCTGACTGGGCTGAGAGAAAATATTCCAGATAAGAAAAGAATAAACAACCTTGAGAGTGAAAACTAAAGAGCTCAGATTGATTCCAGCTCGGGCACACGAACTGCCAGACAAGAACTTTTACACATCTTGGAGGAAAAAACCAAACCAGATTCTGAGACAAGGGGAGGCAGAACCCAACCTGTCGTGGCTGGAGGATCGATGAGGTGCCTCAGTCCTTCGTGGCCTCGTGGGCTGGGCTGCTCAGAGTCATTTTTCAGAGAATTTGGTGTCTCCCATCCTTGCAAAACGTCAAAATGGATGTTTTAAAAAATAGTTAAATTAAAAATTACTCTTCTAGCTCTGCTTGTTTTACTTTCAGTCAGGCTAGAAGGCATCACTGAAGGGACTCCTCCATGCCTCAAACAGTAAAGTGGAGGCAAACTGTGAGTGGAGTCCTAAAGAGTCTTCTTTTATATTAAAATTACTGAAGAATGAAACACATCCTGCCTTGAATGACCCTGCAGATGTCTTTGAACTGGGCTGGTTGCTCCAGGAATATTAATCCTATAAAGCCTGGCTTGAGGCCACTCAGGAGCTGTGAGATGACATCAAACACTTTGAATTTCTGATCATCTGTAGAAACAAGACTTGCAGTACGGTGATTATCCAGATTCACAGCATTTTCATCACCTGAAGCCTCTGAGGCCATCCTGAAAAGTTCTTGTCATTTTTTTTTGCCTTGTGTTCCTGTTTCCTTCATCCCAAACAAAACAAAAATTCATGTGGGGAAATTTCCAGCAGATTGAGCTCTGCTGCTTCCTTCTCCCACCCAGCACAGGACAGATGCTCTGATTTTCAGCCTGTGAGGAACAAAGCTTCCCCCTGGCTTCTTTATTTTAAACAGGAGAGGCCACCCACAGCTCCAAACACGCCTATGGAGAGGAAAAATAAATGGCTGAGCTCCTGGCCAGACACGGATGTGCAGAGCGTATCTGAGGAGCAGGAACTGTTTGGAAAAAGCCATTCCCATCCCACCCAGGTGCTGCCACGGGTGGGGCTGGGGGAAGCAGCACCTCCAGCAGTGGAGAGGGAGCTGGGATGGCTGGGGACCATAAATCACCTCAGCCCAAGGGCAAGTTCAGCAAGGCAGAGCTGGGCAGATGCTGGAGAAGGGAATTCGGGAAGGTTTCAGCACACAGTTCCAGCTCTTGCTTCACAGGAGGGCAAATCCTGCAGTGCTCCACCATAATATCCAGAAAAGATCCCCCCAGCAGCCCAAACCTGCAGGATTTTCCCCCAAACCAGAGCAGAGGAGGGTGGGATGGTGTGTTTTGGAGCACCTCGGGGTGATGCTGACACACAGGAGGGGTCTCCTGTGGAAACCACTCGTCCATGAGACAGAAGAAGGAATGAAAATGTCTGGGAATCCGTTTTGGTTTTTTCCTCCAAGATGTGTAAAAGTTCTTGTCTGGCAGTTCGTGTGCCCGAGCTGGAATCAATCTGAGCTCTTTAGTTTTCACTCTCAAGGTTGTTTATTCTTTTCTTATCTGGAATATTTTCTCTCAGCCCAGCCAGGTCTGTCTGGCAGGGCAGCCATGGCACACTCTCTGCCCTTCAGGGCACTGTTATCTTTTTATACTAAAAACTACCTACATGATGTTTACAATTATTTCCCAATTCCCATCATCTATGTTAGACACTGAACTTCTACTCTAAACCAATCCCAAAGTGCAGCTCCACAATAGAAAATGGAGATGGAGAAGAAGAACAAACAAAGACCAAACACATGCTTTTTCCTCCATCTTGTGTTCTAAAATCCCCATTCCCAAAAATCCTACAATCTATATTTTCACTTTATGATAACACTACTTAAACTGCTGTGACTTTTAAGTTCTCATCTAAAGCTGGTGATTTGTTCCAAGGGCTATAATCAACCCCACAGATGTTTTGGGATCATCCCAGGGTCTCAGAGCCCCTGACAGGGTCTCACAGCTCTGGACCCCAAAGGGATGTCCCAGACTCCGACAAAAATGGAGCCAAATGTTCCTTATTTCCACCACTTGGCTCTTCTCTGGATGTGCCCTCCACACCTGGAGCCACGAGCTCTGTGCTGTGTGTCACTGGAGGGGAATTGTCACCACAGGAGCTTTGGGGCTTTGGTTTTACACAAACCTTTCACAGCACAGAGAGCACACGAGGTGGGTGCTGGCTCGGGGGGTTTCCCTTTCCTGCTCATGGGAAGAGCCCTCCTAACCCAGCAAGGAGCAAGACTCAGAGCTGGCTCCTTCCTAGGACAGCACTGGCTTCGTGAGCCAGCTGGAATTTGAGAACAGTTTGAAATTGTGTTTTTTTAAAGGCTGTATTTTCATGCCTCGCTGCTCCATACAGACAGACAAATGGCTTTTCCCTTTCATGGAAAGCTGGGATCTACCTCCAAAAATGTCCCTAAACCCATGCTGAAGGCAGTGGAGTTGGCAGCACCATGTCCCATGGCTGCCTGTCCCACCACATCCATCTCTTTGGGTCAAAATTCAACTCTGGATTTTTGTATCTGAGACTGGAGAGCAGCATTTCTATATCAGCCTCACTCCAGGCTGGAATAACTAAAAAACATCCAGGATTTCACTTATTGGATGTGAGTGCTCCTCTCTGTGGGATACTTGGAGTGATTTTAACCCACCTGGTGTGGAAGGTTTCCTCCAAAAAAGGCCAGACCTGCACTGGTGAAACTGGTGTGGATGTCAAAGCAGGTCAGCTGCACCTGGACCCAAAATCCCTGAGGATGAGCCCATTATCCACCCAAATTGGGCATATTTTGGATTGAAACAGGTTAATAGGGATGAGAAAGGAAGAAAATGAGTGCATTAAATCGTGCTTAATGAATCTGACAAATAATGAGACTGCCTTGGGGAAGGGGTGAGGGGTTCCCCGAGGAGTGAGGGGCTGGGGCAGGCTCAGGGTGGGCAGCTCATCCAGCTCTGCTCCAACATCTCTGTCCCACTGTTGATTTTTCCTTTCACTGCTCTCTCCCTGTCCCAGGGCTGGATTTCAGGATTTCATCCCTGAGCTGGAGTCAGCTCAGTGCAGGGGCCAGGGCTTGTTCCCTGCTTTCTAAAAGCTCCTTTTATTTTACCCCCTCTGGCAAGAATTTATACCAATGCATTCATACTGTGCATTGTATTTTTTTAAAAAAATAAGTGCATAAATTCTTGATTAAGTATCATGCCCTGATCAATGAATAAACTGAATAAATCACAATTAAAAGCCCATGCAAGTGTGGGGAGTGAAGCTCAGTGGCTCTCAGAGGTCTGTGTTATTCACACCAGGCTGCAGCCAATGTTCAACCCCTCATTTAATGTTAATTAATGAAACCCTTAATGCAAACTTCGAGCTGAAGTGGCTCAGCCCCATCAAAACCAGATTTTGGGGCATGTTTTTCACCCCAGGTGAGACAAAACTCACCTGGAACCTTGTCCAGCCTGGTTTGAATGTGTGGGTTTTAAGAAAAACCAAGTCAGAGCTGGAATACAAATACGGAAAAAAAATAATGCTCATTAAAACTCTTTACCTGCATTTCTCTATCAGCATTTCCCCAAGCATGCAGTGGAGAAGATAAATAAAAATCCTTTTGGATTCTGGAGATATTTCTGCCAGTTCCTGTTTACTGAATGTTTTCCAAAGTCCCACTGCCTTTAGGGTGGAAAGAATTCCTATAGGAAATAATTTGATTTTTTAAATTTTATTTATTTGCTTACGTTCCACTAACCACAGAGGCTGAAACTCTTTAGGATGCTTGAAAAAAACAGGAAAAAAACAGAAAAAAACCAGGGAAAAACAGGATGTTTCTTCCTCCAGAGAGGCTCCTACCCATCCCTTTTCTGTCTCAGATGATGTCAGAATCCTCTGGTAAGGGCGGCATGGACACTGCCCCAGCCAAGTGATCAACATGAAAATTCAGCTTTAAATCACAGCCAAGTTCTTCACAGCTAATGGGACTTCAAATGGATGTTTCTCCTCAAAAAACACATTTTTTGGGAGTTTTTTTATGTTTTGGAGGCGGCAGTGGTGCCCCAGTTTGAGGCTGACCCAATGAGAGGTTCCCTTCAAGGAGTTGTCTTGAAATCTTTCCTTCTTTTTCCTTTTTAATAGAAAATGAATGGGTGAGAAGGTTTGCAGAACCAGACTCTGGGATTACAGGAGGTAAAAGATGGAAGAAAGTTAATTAAAAAAAAAAAAAAAAACAATCACAAGGTTTGTGGGGTTAATTCTCCAACTCTCAGACTCCAACAAAGATTGGGAAGAAAAAAACACAGAAATAAGTTGATAAACTTAGGCTATAAAAAAAAAAAATTAAAAAATCAGCATATGGAAATGAGGGTGTATTTTTGGAACCATTTCAGCAGCTCCTCCAGTCAGGGGGATTCCAAAAATGTCCCAGATCCAAAATCCCAGCAAGGCATGGAGCTCAGAATGGAGTTCATTCCATCCCCATTTCCCTGGCTATCACAGGAGCTCTGCTTTTATTATTGCTAATTCCAAGCATAATAAATACACTTCAGGATCTCAGCTGATTTATTCTCAGTTTAAACAGGCTGATATTTGCAGCTTTTCGTGAATTTTTGCACTAATGTCTATTTCCAGTTTCAGCCTTGCTTTTCCATTTCATTTGAGACGCCCCATGGTATTAAAATCCAGTGTTTAAAATATAATAATCACTTTCCCTGCTCCATTAGATATCTCTTAGCTCCCTCAAACTGAGGGAATATGGGCAAGATTTGTTTTTTCTTGTCACCTTGTCAATCTGGAAGTTTTGTCCAAAGGCAGTTAAAAATCACTGAGCTGAACCACTGAGTTTTATTCAGCTTTCTGAACATTTTCCATTCTGTTCATTCTTTTTTTACAAGTTCAGATAATGAAACTTGGTGGTCTCTTTATAACCATTTCCACTTTCTCTTTGCAGTTTGTAGAAATTGAATGTATTTTGGCTCCTGTTAGGAATAATTGAAAAGCTGGCAAATCAGGAATGGTATCAACATCAAACCAAACTTTTTTAATCTTTATGTTATCAATCACAGTTGGACTCGATGATCTTGAGGTTTTTTTTTTTTAATCTAGATGATTCTGTGAATCTAAACTCTGCTTGGAGTTTAAATAAAGGATAAAATATTAAATCCTTGGAGGGTATTAACAGTGTCATTTACTGAGAGATTCCTCTGATCACACTGCACTGCTTTCTATCCTGAATATTTATTTTTTACTGGATTTTCCTGTTGTGGAAGTTGTTTGTGGAGTCATGGAGAGCAGCTGGAGCTCTCCAGAATTATGGGGTTGCCTCCTGTACACTCCAAACTCCCTGAATTTTATCAGTCACAGAGGGCTGGGATGGGCTGGGACAGGAATTAAATCTTCCTCTCAGGAGCAACTCTTAAAAGCTGGATATAAATCCCTCAGAGGGCAGGACAGGAGAGCGATGTGGCCATTTCCCTCCAGCCTTAAAAGCACTTAGAGGAGATCAGAGCCCTGCCCTAAATAAATTCTGCCCCTGATTTATTCCTTGGAGTTCTTATGGGATATGGGAGCACAATCCTCCCACAAATTCCCATGTCCATCTCTCTTCAGCTAGGTCTGGATTTTCATGGAGATTTTACTAAACTCTTGATTTCAAACCCTTTCTTTATCACAGCTGATTTGACCAGAATGGGATGGATGACTTACTTTACAGGAATTCTTTTTTCAAGTTGCTGTGCTACTATAGAAAATTAAATTATTTTTGATTTAAATTAAATTGTCTCCTCCTGGATGGGATCCCGAGGCTGTGCTTTGCATCCCGAGGACTTCCCAAAGGCATGGGGGTGTCCAGGCTCTCACAAAGATTGTCCCCATGCCTTTGGTCAGTGAGTCACTCTCACAAGCTCTGCTGGAATCAGGGCAGGGCCTTCAGGAGGGCGAGGAGGGAGGATCAGATTTGGGGGCAGTGCTCCAGCTTGGCACCAAACCTGATTAACCAAGATTAAAACGGGAGAAAAGGTGAAATAAATACATTATCAGAAATCTGCCCACTGCTGCTTGATTAGGAGGGCAGAGCAAAGTTTTAAACTTCTCTTTCTGTCTCCTCATGCACTGGGGACATTTCCAGAGCTGCTTTGGTTCTGAGTTTCCCCTCTGTGTAACATTTTTCACGTTCAGTTCCTGCTCTGGGTTCTCTGCTCCATTGTTCTTCTCCAGAGGAGCCCCATGGACGTGTCCATGGTGTCCATTGGTGCCCAAATCACCTGGACCCCACCTGTCCCTGTCCCCACAGCCCCCCTGTGCCCCTGCCACACCCAGGGGTGGGAGGCAAGGCAGGATTTGGCTCTTGGAGGGTCTGAGCTGTCATTTGCACTGGTGAAACACAATTTCTGCCCAGCTCCACCCCTTCTCCCTCCAAACCAGATGAAATATTTATTGGGTTGGAGTGTAAGGGCTCAGTGTTTCGTCTGCAGAGGAACAGGGGAGTCCTGGTTCTGACCAGAATTTTCTAAGGCTTCTTTGTGGCTACTAAACGTTGGAGGAAAAACCACAAATTACCATGGCCGTGGGGCTGGGCCCTGGGTCCTGGCTCCAGAGCTTCCCCGGGCTCTGCCCCCTCCCCTCCCAGCCCCGAGTGCTCTGCATCTGTGTCAATAAGTGCCCCGTGTCCCTGGCAGGGGAGTATTGAACGTGCACACACAGGATTAACTCTGCCAGGCTGGGGAGCAAGGGCAGAGCGGGCTTGTAATTACACACAAAATCACCTTACTGTGATCAACTTATTTCTTTAATACTGAAAAACCTCCTTTCCCCCCCGAACCCCTCACAATTCACCCCCTGTCTGTCGTTTTCTGGCTGCTCCTCAATTTTCTTTTCGCTGGCCACATCTAATTCCAGTTCCAGTGGGGTTGTCCCACCTCGCTCTGCCCTGGCACCTCCCTGGGGGCACTGGGTCCTTCCCCATCTCCTGTCCAAATTTTGGGGGCCTTGGAAGCTCAGCCTGTCCATCCCAACGTGTCTCAGTCCCCTGTTATCCTCTCAATCTTCCCGTGAGATTAATTTGAATAAAAGTTTTAGCAGTTTAATCATCCCAGAGCTGGAGTTGAGCACCCATCAGAAAAAAGCACGGTGCAGAAAGGGTTAAAACATTCGGGCATGTTTTTGCTGGGGATGGGAAAACGAGGGAGGTGGATGGAGAGATGGGAAAGAAGAATCCATCCAGCCAACAATTCCAAGAACAGGAGCTGGAGATGCCCTTTGGGAACAAAGCTCCCCCTCGTCAGCACATACCTGAGTCCCCATCTGCACACCGAGTGCATTTTTGGGATGATTGTTAGAACCACTGCAACCCCTCCAACATGAGCTATGGTGCTCCCACGGCTTGGGTTTATCACAGATGGCCCTGCTGGGCGCTCCTTTTTGTGAAATAAAAATATTGGATATGTAATTAATCGATGGGATTTGGTTGTATTTCCAGTAATTTTTTTTTCAATAAACATAGCTTTTATAAAAGTCAATTGTTTCTAGAAAAAGGACTATTTCAACAATATATCACCACACTCAGAAAAATTATTCTCAGGAAAACGTCCTTTTTTTTTTTTTCTCTTTTTTTTTAAATGAAAATATTTTTCTTAGAAATAACATTGGTCAGCTGTATTAATGATATTGGAAGAGTTCGAAGTGACAATGAGCAAACCATGAAAAATGGACAGAAAACAAACACAGAATCACTCCAGTCCTGGACTGCTTTTTGGTTATATTGGAGACATTCCAGGGCTTCCATTTTTCCACCAGTGTTTAATGGGCTCTCTGTTTGCATTTATGTTTTCCTGATCTTTCAATCTGCAGGAATGGCTGCTCCTGGCTGGACTCTTTTAGCATCACCCCCTCTGTCCCCTCTTTGGAGCCTGGGCGCCTCATTTTTTATTTTTTTTTTTTTTTTTAGGAAGGAAACACCCTGATATAAAGGCAAAACAGGTAAATATGAAAAAGTTTGGGGGTCAGGATTTCAGCAGCAGCATGAGCCTCCATCAGTGGATTTAACTTGCACACGCACTCCCTGGAAAAATCCCTGCCCCAGAGGGTTTATGCCAATTAAAATTTTAAAATGACATCAGTGAAATTAACCTAAATTTTGCTTGACCTGGAATTTAGGTCAGTTTAGATCATCGCCTTAGCAGGGCTGTCGAAGACTGAAAGGAACAGAAAGGTCCTTCAGAGCAGAGGTGGGTCCTGCAGAGCCAGCACAGGAGGGTGCCACAGGATTCCCAGAGCTCCTCGGGCTGCCTGGGCAAGGGCTGATGTGGGAAAATGCCCCAAAAGCGGCTGAGGATGCACAGCTGGGCCACCACAGCTGGATGGTGGCTCCAAAGTGGATTTGGGACACAAACCCAAGAGCAGCTCTGTCCTGTCCTGCATCCCGGGCTGGGCTGAGTGTCTGGGGGAAGGCAGAGCCCCAGTGGAGTTTTGGGGTTGGGAGGACCCCAAACCTCACCCCACCCCTGCCAGGGACAGGGACAATTCCCATGGACCAGGACACTCCAGCCTGGCCTTGGGCACTTCAGGGATGGGGCAGCCACAGCTGCTCAGCTCCTCTCTTTGTATCCTGAGATGATGATGGTGATGATGGTGATTCCACAGCTCATTGGATGGTTCCATTGCCAAAAATGCTAAAAAACATTAAAACAAAACAGCCCACGGGCATTTACCCACTGCTTTGGGTGCTTCTCACCCCCACCCCACAGCGGTGCTGTGTTCCCAAATTTTCTTGTAGCAGTTCGTGCTGTTTTCATCCTTGTGCATAACTTTTGGCAATCATCAGAATGAAAAAAAAAAAAGAGAGAGAGAGAGAGAGAGAGAGAAAAATCAGGAATAATGTAAATTAAAATAATGGAGAGCCTGATCATCACATGGGATATTTATGGACTGCATTTACAGCCTGGCCACATTTTACTCTTCTTTCTTTTCCAGGGTGGACACAAATCCAAATTTATATTCCCGGTGCATTTCAGCAGCAGCAGAACTCTCGTTTCTCGTGGAGCAGCGCAGCCCCGCACGCAATTAAACATTTTCCACTCCTCCGAAGAACCTGCAAGAGCAAAGCCGGGCGGGCCGAGCCCTGCAGAGCTCGCTGCCATCGAGCGGTGGCAGCAGGCAGCTTCGCTAGAAAATTCCCTGATGGAAATCCAGCCGGGATTTAGAAGGTGCGAGCGGAATGTGAGAGCTGCAGTAGCGCCTTTGGGCGAGGGTTTGACACAGAGCAGAGCCCAGCAGGAGACTGGGATCCATTCAGGGACAGGGAAAAGTGTGGGGAAAAGGGAGTTGTGTGCTGCTCCAGCCCAGTGGTGTTCTTGTTTGTTTTCAAACCCAACAGGGTGTTGGATATTAGGAAAAAAATTTTTTTACAGGGAGGGTGATCAAGTATTGGAATGGTTTGCCCAGGAGGTGGTGGAGCCACCATCCTTGGAGGTGTTAAAAAAAAAATCCTGGATGTGGAGGGGCCATGAGGTGTTGGGCTGGGTTGGTCTTGGTGATCTTGGAGGTCTCTTCCAACCCTGTGATTGTGTGAGTCTGTGATTGTGTGTGATGGTGTGTGATGGTGTGTGATTGTGTGATTCTGTGATTCTATGTGATTCTGTGGGATTCTGTGATTCTGTGGGATTCTGTGATTTGGTGATTCTGTGTGATTCCTCATGTTTCTGTGATTCTATGTGATTCTGTGATTCTCTGATTCTCTACAATCCTCTGTGATTCTCTGATTATGATTTTCTGTGATTCTGTGTGATTCTCTATGATTCCCTGTGATTCTGTGATTCTATATGATTCTGTGATTCTGTTATTCTCTATGATTTTCTGTGATTCTGTGATTCTTTACGATTCTCTGTGATTCTCTACGATTTTCTGTGATTCTGTGTGATTCTCTATGATTCTGTGATTCTCTATGATTCTCTGTGATTATGATTCTGTGATTCTCTATGATTCTCTGTGATTCTGTGATTCTGTGTGATTCTCTATGATTCTCTGTGATTCTCTGTGATTCTCTGTGATTCTGTGATTCT
>VXBI01004175.1:0-11285 GCA_013397375.1 Toxostoma redivivum
ATACAGTCACCCCAAGACAGCATTAAACACTTCCAGGGATGAAATATCTACAGCTTCTCTGGGCAACCTGTTTCAGCACCTCACCAGCCCCACAGTAAAGAATTTATTCCTTATATCTAATCTATATCAACAGTTTAAAACCATTACTCCTCATCCTATCACTAAATATTCCTGTTAAAAGTCAGTCTCACCCTTTTTTATAAGCCAGCTTTAGGAATTGAAAGGTTGCTCTTTGGCCTCTTCAGAGTCTTCTCTTCTTCAGGCTGATCAACACCACCTCTCTCAACCTCTCCTTCACAGGAGAGGTGCTGCACCCCTTTGATCGTCTTAGTGTCCCTCCTTTGCATTTGCTACGAAAGGTCCTTATGCTGGGCACCCCTGAGCAGGATGCAGCACTGCACATGGGGTCTCATAAGAGCAGAGTAGGGGGGCAGAATCTCCCCCCTCACCCTGCTGGCCATGCTGCTTTGGATGTACCCCAGGATACAGCTGGCTTTCTGGGCTGCAAGCACACATCATGGCCAAAAACTTAAAGTTTCTTGTCAGCCAACATGCCAAGTTCTTCTCTGTGCTGCTTTCAATCTGTTGTCATCCCAGCCTGTATTTGTCCTTAGGTTTGCCCTGATCCACGTGCAGGACATTGTGTTTAGCCTTGTTGAACTTTGTAAGGTTTGCATGGGCCCACCACTCAAGTCTATCAAAGCCCCTCTGGATGGCATCCCTGCCCACCAGTGTGTGTTGGCCACATCACATATCTTGGTGTTGTCAGCAGACTTGCTGACTTAATACCAAATGACCCAGATATATCTTGAAAAATCTTTGAGCTGTGAAATAACACATAGCATCAGCAAGTGCAGTTACACTTTTTCTAGTCTTCCAGTTCACCACACTCCCCTGTTTCTGACATCTCACTCTAGACATCACTCCTCAATCTACAACTCATAATCCTCGAGAATGTCAAACTTAGAAACAAAGAAACAAGCAAATTTTGTAAAGCATGGTGCTGTGACCATTTCCCTGGGGAGCTTTCCAGTGCCCAACCACCCTCTGGGTGAAGAACCTTTTCTTGCTATCCAACCTAAACCTCCCCTGTCACAACTTCAGGCCATTCACTTGGTCACCATAGAGCAGAGATCAGTGCCTGCCCCTCTTCTTCCCCTCATGAGAAAGTTGTAGACTGCAATGAGATCTGTCCTCAAGTCTCCTCCAAGCTGAACAGACCAAGTAATCTCAGCTACTCCTCACACAGCTTCCCCTCAATGTTCTTCAACCATCTTTGTGATCTTTTTTTGGATGCTCTCTAACAGTTTCACATCTTTCTCATCCTGTGACACCCAGACCAGCCCCCAGCACTGGAGGTGAGGCTGCCCCAGCTCAGAGCAGAGCAGGACAATCCTCTCCCTTGCCTGGCTGGGATGCTGTGCCTGATGCCCCCCAGGACAGGGTTGNGTAACCCCTTGTACCTGAGCTATGATCCAGTTGCTCCCATCCCACGATGAGGCTATCCAGCTGTGTGCTGGACATTAGGTCCAGAAGGATCCTCTAGGGGAAAGCATTGAAAACTTTACTGAAATCCAAAAAGATTGTATCAATTGACTTAAGAGTACTTAAAGATCAAGCTAATTCTGATTTAGATAAATAATCAGTAGAATAGTTTAAATAATCAGTAGATTTTTTAAAAATAAATTGAACTATAATGGTTTAAATAAAAATAAATTACAGGAGTGCCTCCTTTTATACTTCACTTTTTCATAGTATAATGAAACCACATCAGTTTTGTTCCTGTGGGCTAGTTGTCCATGTATATGTTACCCAAGAATATGGATTTTTCCTGGTAAAATAACTAAGTGGCTTTTATTCATAAGTTCCAAAGTTGAGGTAATTATTTCCTGTGCATTATTTGGTATTATATATAATGATTTTTATTCAATCAACTTTTGATCCTGAACCAATTTCTGAAGAATCTTGACTGATACGGAGAAGATCCTATAACATGTACTTGCTTTATTACAAATCCTCAGTATGGTCAGCATGAATCATCTACTACTTCACTTTATGCTTCTTCACAATTAGAATGTGCAATGCAATATTTTGCTGTGGGGGGAGTGAGCATTTTTAAAAATCTTTTTGTCTTTGAACACACCTCTTGCCATGTATGTGTAGGAAAGAAGAAACAGGATGAATGATACACGGTTATGTCTTTATTTTTGTGAGAACACCAGACCAGTTTTCCATAACAGTCTATCAATACACTACTTCATACAGAAACACACAGCAGTATGCCAAAGAAACAAAACTGTCAACACTGGACCTCACTCTGAGATTTAAATTAACATTTATATGTTTTGTGTTCAGACCATAAATTGTCTAGATCATATCTTGAAATATTACTCAGGAAGTAGATGCAAGAAGCAAAGTTGCAGAAGATTTGTACAGTAATGTCAATGAGTGCAGCAATGCAATCTCTACATCTATGCAGAACATTTACTCAGCAAACATAAAAGCATTTCACTGAAGAAATAACTGCCATCTTTATTTAATTCAGAAACTACAGATACAATAAAATCCATACATCAAATCCTCTTTTGTCTTGGTTTGTATTAGAAACACATTTTTGCTATTTTTTCAAAAGTTTCATTCTTTTGAGCTTTTAAGATAACTGAGTTGCTACTGAGGACTAAGTACAGTGTTGATAACAAGAACTGAAACCCTTTCTTTCTGACAAAGTTCTTACCCGTAACTCATCATCAAGAGATAAATACTTACTGCTTTTTTTGGTACCTTCCTTTTAAAAAAATATTTGCTTCTATCACAAAACACCACCACTTGTGTTTTTCAGAGCACTACATGATAAGATAAGGCTTAGAAATAGAAGGACCAATGGAAAAAAACCAGAGAGATCCAGCAGGGATTTTGTCTCTCAGGAAGGTTTACTGAAGCTGCCGGGAAAAAAAAACAAACCACTGAAATATGAGAAGTGTGCTTTTTCTCCACACTGGCTTGCATGGAAATGTGTTTTAGATATGTGCTCGAAACAGTGTTGGCAACTCAGGGGTGTTTTCATGAGCAGCACTTACATAGTATCAAGTCTTTTCTGCTCCTTACTCCACCAGCACGCAATGGCGATATGTCTTCGACGTGTAACTCCTACCGACCCAAGGAATACCCTAGATCGTATGGCATCATGCTAAACATATAAACCTACGAGAAGAAAAGTACAGGGGATAATATCTGGAGTGATGACACTTGATTTTCACAAGTCACTGTTATGAGTGAGGAGGCCCTGCTTTCCTGGGAATAGCTGAACACCTGCCTGCACTTGGGAAGAGGGGAACAAATTCATTGCTTTGCTTTGTTTATCTGCACAATTTTTTATAACCTCTTCCTTATCCTATTCCTATGTTCTTATCTCAAGCCATGAGTTTTCTCACTTTTACCTTTCTGATCCTCTCCCCTATCCTGCTGTAAGGAAGTAAGTGAGCAGCTAGATGGGGTTTGGTTCCCAGCTGGGGTTAAAACTACATATTTCCTATATATTGAGATTACTTTACTAATTGATACATAAGTGAAACTTAATGTTCAGTGGAATGTACTAAGGAAAGGTACTAAGGGTACTATTCTTGACTTAGAAAGTGTGAAAATGTTAAAAAGTATCAGGTGTGAAAAAGAAATTTAGGAAGTTCTTAAAAGAGACCTCAATTTTATAGGCAGTCTTAAAATTTTAGGGCAGCGCTTATTCAGCATCTGTTCTGTGAAAGACATGAGACATGCAAACCTGAATAAAATATTTATATTAGGACACAGATTTAAAATTAAGAAAACAAAAAAAGAAAAGGAGTGGTGAAATGCAGAGCATAAACTGACTAGTCTGTAATTAGGACCCCACATGTACCCTCCAGGGAGAACAATAGCCAAAACCACTAACTCTTGGGAACATAAAGACACGAGGCAGATTTAGAAATTGGAGTCTGGAAAATCAACAGGACAAGTTTGGAAGGGGCTCTATGCAAGATTGTATAAAGGTACAATAACATACACATCCCAGAAATATCCACTCTTTTGATAAAATTCCTCAATTTTCAAGAATTTACACCATCTTCAAAAGCCTGTGGACAACGATGAAAATCCTAAAAAAATTGAAATTACACTCTGAAGCTGCTGTACACCACTCTAGGAACTACTCAACAAGCAGCTGTATCTAGTTATATGAATAAACCCATTGTAATTTATGGTAGAGTGCACTTTTTATGATTGTGTGATGAGCTTACAATAAAGTCCCAAAAAGGAAATAATTGAATCACATACCAGGGGACAATCCTTACTATAGATTCAAGTTACTAAATATACAAGTGAATGACAATCTTGTGTTGCAGGAATTATGCAGCTGCCACCTAGTCCATGTTAGGAATTTTGCAGATGCCACCTCAACAGGGCTCAGCCCTAGGTTCCTGCCTGAAGAAGACTGGCCACCAATCTGCTGTGTAAATAACTTTCTTTATGTTTCTTTATCTGACATACAGAGGAGCTTCAGCTGTGTGGTCCAAGGTTGGATCCCCATTCCAGATCACATGTCCCAACTATACTTTGGTTGCTGGGCTGACATTTGTCTGAAAAATTACCATGTTCCCTTAGAAACGTTTCCTTGGCTCTTAGCTTCATTCTGATTGCTTCACTCTGTTAATCTGCCACTTTCACCTAGTTTTGTGGTTGCACCATTAGCTTTATCAAAAGGTTTACTCTCAGAGAGTTCTTGCAGTCTAAGGCCTCAAATACTTTAGCTTCAAGTGCTGAGCAAGGCTATTAATCCTAGCAATTCTCAACACTTGGAAATAGACAGTTTATTATTTCCTTAGGGAATGGAGCACCTAGCCCAATGATGGAAAATACCATAATTGACATAATACAAAAGAATTCCCATGGAAGTACTGGAAAATTCATGTCTTCTGATTTTATACTTCCATGTAGATTCTCAGGAATCACAAATATAGTACTTTTATGAATATATTATATGGAGACTGACTCCCCAGAGGGACAGAGAAGGACATTCTGTTTCCTGTACAACAAGTTTTAGTAAAAAAAAATCCTTAAAATTGAAATCTTGAAAAATGTTCAGCTAGTGCCCGAAGAGTAACCCTGCTATAAAAAGGGAACCCACAACAATAGATAACATACAGTGAAAATCTAACTGAAAAAAAAAATCCAGAAATAACAAAAATACTGCCTTTTTTTACAGAATTTATACAAAATGTCATAAGGAAAACCATACAGAGAAATTATAAGTAGATGTTGAAAGCTTAATGCTAAAGATAGAACAAAGTAAGGAGGCTTATTCTGTACATACAAATAACATTTAAAGGTACTTTAGGTTCGTGGTCTTAAGCTGACATTTATGTTTAGATATGCTGGGAAAAAGTATTGATACAGAATTCTTTTTTTTGTCCTGTCTACAAGTAGCAATACCAGACAATTTAGCACAAAATCATATTAACTATAGCTCTTATACTAACAGTGAGGCAGCTGTGCCCCTGCAGCCCATGGATGTCTATTGTGGAGCAAATACCCACTTACCGCCCATAGAGAATCCACACCAGAGCACGTGGATGCCTGAAGGAGGCTGTGACCCCACAGAAACAAGCCCACACTGGAGCAAGTTTGCTGGCAGGACTCGAGACCCCAGGGAGCAGTCTGATCCTGAAGGACTGTGCTCTGTGAAATGCTGGAGCAGTTGGCGAAGAACTGCAGATTGTGGGAGGAACTCACAATGGAGAAGATTATGGAGGACTGTCTCCCACAGCAGGGACCCCACACTGGAGCAGAGAAAGACTGTGAGGAATCCTCCCTGAGAAGGAAGGAATGGCAGAAACAACACATGATGAACTAACCACAGTCTCCATTCCTTGTCCCATACCTCACTTGCAGAGAGAAGATAGAGAAAATCAGGAGTGAAGCTGATCATGAGAAGAAAGTAAGGGGAAAGGTGTTTTTTAAGATTTAGTTTTATTTAACATGACGTTATTCTGATTTGATCAGTAATAAACACATTTCCTCAAGCTGGGTCTGTTTTTCCTGTGGCAGTAATTGCTGAGTGATGTCTCCCTGCCCTTCTTTGATGCACAAGATTTTTGTTATACTTTTTTTCTCTCCCCTGTCCAGTTAAGGAAGGGGAGTAATGGAGCAGCTTTGGTGGGCATCCAGCCAAGATCAACCCACCACACAGCTGTAACAACAGTTTCAACAAAGAGAAGAAAGAGAAATGAAACAAACTTACTGGGAGAGCTGACTTGTGAAACCGTCTGATAAACAGTCAAAGGAAAAGATTGAGCAGAGCACTGTGGATACACAGTCTGCAGTCCTTTCAGAAGTTGGATCACCTGTAACCAATCGTGAGACCAAGCTCTGAAACTTGTGAAATGTTTCAAAAGCGTAGACAACAAGTGAAACCAATTCAAACATTAATATAGAATTCCTGACATATACATACATATAGATCTGCATATATGTATGTATTTATTTATGGCTATATAATAATATCTGTATTGATTTATTATTACTTTGTGAGAGAGGACTTTCTAAGACCAATGATAATTTTCATAAATAAAATTTGAAATAACTCAGGAGGTTGAAGTTTTTCTCATTTTTTAGTGTCTTAGGAGGAACTTGTCTGATTCTCCTTCTGGTTAAAATACTATCTTTGCCCACCAGGCTGAGCTTTCACCACTTGTGCCAAAGCAGTCAGGAGGAGGAGTTGTTCATTCCCCCATCAGACATGGTAACATCAGGCTTGCTTCTCAGCTTCACAGTGCAATCAGCAAGTCATACTTCTTAACTGGATCAGGGCAGCAAAAAATAAGTGGTTCAATTTGGTTAATTTGACAAAGTTGGTGGGATGAGGTGGGAGGCCTCTGCAAGAAGAATTCAGGGGATGCCTTGTATGTGACAGCTTGCTCCAGACAGTTCCGACAGACCCACCGCTGGCCAATGCTGAACCCGTCAGTGACACTGGTGACACCTCTGTGATAACATATTTCAAAAAGTGTAACTAGCACAGCAGCTATGAGAGAGAAGAGTGAAGAAAAATATGGAAAATAGCCCTACAGACACTAATGCCAGAAGTGAAGGAGGGGGAGGAGGTGCTTCAGAGGCTGGAGCAGAGGTTCCTCTGCAGGCCCTGGAGAAGAACATGGTGGAGAAGGTTTTCCCCCTGCACCCCATGGATGACCACATTTGAACACATATCCACGTGCAGCCCATGGAAGATCCCATAAGGAGCAGCTGGGTGTGTGTTTTGAAGAAAGCTGTGGGCAATAGAAAGCTCATGCTGGAGGAGGCTCCTGGCAGGAGCAGCCTCCTGGGACAGGAACTTATGCTGGAGCAGTCTGCTCCTGAAGGACAGCAGCCCATTCACAGGACCCATACTAGAGCAGTTTGTGAAGGACACAGAAAGGACAAAGATCACCAGGATGAAGGACTGGAATAGAGGAGCAGTCATGGACTGATGACAATCATCATTCTTTATACCCCTAGAGCACTTAGGAGGGAAGGAGTAGGAAGAGTCAGAAATGAAGGGGTGAAGTTGAACCTGAGAAGAAGCCAGAGGGACTAAATGGAAGCTGTTTTTAATTTTGTCCTTTTTTTTTTTCTCTCACCGTTGCACTCTATTTTTAATTGACAGTAAATTAATCTTCACCAAGTTGGGTCTGCTTTGATCATGATGGTAATAGGTGAGTAATCTCCCTGGCTTTATTCCAATCCATGAGCTTTTCCATTTTATTTTCTCATCGTGTTCTGTGAAGGAAGCAAAGTAAGAGAGCTGGCTAGCTCTCTGGCAGCAAGCCAAGGTCAAACCCACCACAGTGGCAGACAAGAGGCCCCTATTTTATTCAGTATATATTTTACAGTAATTTTGGCAACTCAACTTGCAATCCACTCCACTTTACTTTCAATTCTGTAATTAATGCTAACTGCCAGCATCTTGGAAGAAATTTGTTCTAGCATGCCTTAATCATACAGTACTGACATAGTCCATTCATATTAAACTTATTTTAAACTTACCTGAAAAATTTGCCTCTCAAACAGTATCAGAATTCTGTGTAAGCACACAACGGGTAAAGTGAAATAGTATTTTCAATATGTATTACATATAGTCTGAGGAAGAAAACATGACCTTCCCTAATGAACTTTAGGCATGAGACACTCTTGTACCTACAAATGAATACTACTCATATCAGTATTTTGTTGCAAAGAGAAGCACACTACAATGTGCTGTAGATATGCTTTTCTTTACTTTCAAAAATGGGCTGAGGGTATCTTCCTTCTGTCAGACAATGTTTTGTGTTAAAGTGGTTTTGGCAGCTGCGAACATCTTCAAACCTTTTATTTCAGCACATAGTGTTAACATTTTTATGCGCATTGTGCATTTTTTGCACACTCCACCCCCACCTCTAATTTATGTGGAGGACCAGCCTTCAAGAGCTCATCTACAAATTGAAGATTACTTTTTTCCCCTACTCAGGTTCAGAGCAAGCAGAGCTGGGAATCTAGGGCAAGAACATTAAGGTAAATGTTGCTAGGGGTATTTATGGAGAAGATAATAAAAATTTCTGGATTGGAGCAATTTAGAGAAGGCTAATGGAGTAAGATCACACTCTCTTTATGAAGAAACTTTCAAGCCCTAGCAGGATTCAAAACTGAGGTTAGGATCCTCTTTCTGTCTGAGGATAGCTATTAGGACCCTGTGTCTTCCTAATGTTAGGTCTGAATTCTCAGAAGAAATAGCTATTTGGGTTACACTTACATGACAAAAAAAAAAAAAGACAAGTCCTTTTGTAAAAAGGCTAGTAGGGAAGCTCATATTACAACATGCTAGAGTCACTGTCTGACTTTTCAGAAAAACGAAAATTTTACTTCCTTAAAACTAGTAAAATTACAATAATTTGCAGTAAGCATGAAGTTTAAAAATTCTCTGCCACTTAAACTTTTGACATAGCATAAAAAATCTAAGGTATTTTGAAACATTTTGTATACTTTATGTTTTCCAAGAAAAAGCCTAAAAGCCTGGAGGCAGCTGTCAAAGTACAAATTAGATACTAATATTGAATTAGAGAAAGCATATGTGTGAGGCAACTGTCCTCCTTATTGGAAATATATGTAAGCTGTATATTTAAGTGTATTCTCCCGCACCATAACTATGTAAGTTAGGCATACACAGAAAACTTTTTGAAACTTTTTCAATGTTGTGCGCATGTACTTGTTGTCACTGGACTGTTAGTATTACCACATCAATCAAATACTCATATACAAACTGATTTCATTCAAGCCAATCAAAATTCACAGCAAAAATAATTTGTGTTTTAAATTTCCCATGTTTGTACCTTGCTTTTTCTTTGCTTTTGTCTTTATTTTGCCTCTAAGTTCCACTTTTCCTATTGTTTTGTCAGTCAGTAATTCCAAAATTGTGAACAACGTAACTTTTATCTTTTGTTTTACAGCTGCCCTACAGTCACATCTGTCACTGGCCTGTCACACAGCAGAAAAGACAGTTTGTGGACCCTGTCATCTTCATATTCCAGACTCAAGGTTAGAAGAGTAAAAACCAGGCTCAAACCCATTTAGTCAATTTTTTTCAAGAACAGCTAACAAAAACTATCCATGAACAGAATCGTAAGGGAAACACAACTTTCTGTAAGTGGAAAACAATTTCAACTTCCTTGAAATGTCACAAAACTGCACTAAAAACAGGATGGGTCTCTGCCAGCATGGTCAGGCAAGGATCACAACCTCTGTAATCATGTCATTCTATTGAGAATTCCATTTTACACTTGTGCCAAAGTTAGAAGAACAAACTTCTTAACTTCTGTCCTCTACCTGAAATAATTACACGCCATAATTACTTTAATGACTTTTTTTAATGACTTTTTTTTTCTCCCCACAGAAAGTACTTGTTAGATGGTACTTTGTTAATGCACCAATATATATTAACTCTAGTTGGTGCCTTTGCATGGGACGTCTTTGCATCTGTAGCTTTGTAAGTAATTAGGGCAGGGTGGATGGAAAACAGTAAGCACAAACATCTGCCCCTAATGCTTACCCAATTCATTCTCTTAAGAATACTGGTGTTCAGCTCTACTATTTGTACTGCGATTGCAATACTGTGATGTTTTGCAGGCAGTTCAGCAAGAGAACAAATTCTTAAATTCATGTTATGATTTATTTTTCTCATTTACATGGAAGACCAACAAGACAAAGTCACTGTCTATAATCATAAATCATTAGTAATTATAAAATATTACACTTCATGGGGATACTAATAGGAAATCTTGCCCGCTCTCCCAGATTTCTGTCTCCCACTAGAAACTTCTTTTACCAGCTTCTGCTGGGTTTACAGATGAAAGGCATTTTTGGCATGGTGCTCCATGAACCATCAGAGACAAACAAGAAGTTCAGCCCATAAATAACAGACACACTAGAAAACCATCTTTCCTCCACCCCCACATCTGTCAGGAAAAAGGGAATAATGGGAGAACTGCCAAGCTGGAATGCAGTTACACACTAATTCTTTACCCAGCATAGATATATATACACACACATACATATACATATATATACATATACATATGCATATACATAAAACATTCTCTTGACAATATGATGATGAAAATTTGAGATCTTACAGTCCATTCCTAAAATAAGCTGTCTGCTCCATGTGGTGATGTGTGGTTGTGTAGAGGCAATTCCCTCTTCTGCTAGCAGTATGTTCCAATAAGAGCCTTGAAAGCTAATCTCATTTTCTTGGTAGCTTCCAGCCTCTCGATAAATGCAGATGCGGGACACCTCAGGAAAATCTCACGATTGGGATGAGACGTGGCCAGGAGAGTCCATTAAGTGTGCCTCCAGCTGCCAAATCAAGCTGTATGCCAGACAGAGCCGATGTGCAGAGATTTTTGGGGAATTCTGTAAGCATTGTTCATGCTGCTGCAGGCTGCAGCACCTAGGGTTTTTCAATGTGGCACTCTCTCTCTCTGAACTTTCTATTTCCTTGAAATTTAACTTTCTGTTTTCTTTCACGGTACTTCGCTACAATAATAAGGGGCTTGCCCCTGAGCTCACCTTCGTGTTTCCCAGCTCTCCAAACCCCGTGGACTATGCTTATCGTCCGACAGATGAGGGACAAAGTGAGCAAGAAATCCTAGTCTTCTTCACACTCTGCCTAGACACGTCTTACTGTTCACCGCTGCAGGTTTCGCGCACCGCTTCCCAGCCAGGTCTGCTCCCCTCCCACCCCACCC
>VXBI01004175.1:11584-65006 GCA_013397375.1 Toxostoma redivivum
CCTCTCTCCCCCTCCTTCCCCTCCTCTTCCCCCCGCCCTTCTCCTCTTGGTTCCACTTACGTCCTTTGCTTCTTTACTTCCCCTTTTCTGTTAATTTCCCCTTTCCCTTTCTTCCCCTCCTTTTCCCCCGCCACAACTCCTTTTTTCTTAGTTTGTTTTGTTTCCCGCTGTCTGTCTGTCTTCCCACGCTCCGTTTGCCTTTTCCTGCGGCAGCGCAAGCAGAGAGCCTGGGGCCAGCTGTTGCCCTCCGGGCGGGGTGTTGCCTTGGTGTGAAAGCTGCTAGCCCTAACAGGGTTCTGGGCATACCTGATGCTTCTGAGGTGTTGCAGTCGTAGGTTGTCGAGCTTTTTTTCTCACTCTCTCTCTTAAACTCACTGTAACTGGGAAAACCCTGAATAAACTTTTTATTTGGTCAGAATTAAAAAAGCTGTTTAGGAGGTTGTAAATAGTTTTTTTTGTGGCCCAGGTTGAGTGAGAGGTCTGAAAAAGAAGCCTGACAGGAGACTCAGTTATGCTCTGGCACTTTGCCTTCTTTCAGTGTTACTCAGAAGAGTAGACTTCTTTGTGGGAAAGAGGAGGAGTGGTAGCAGGAGGGGATTGCCATTTTGGAGTCTGCTATTTTAAATTTCACTTTTAATGGAATATGACCACAGACCTGGCAAGAATGAGAGTCAGAAATGGTAGTGAGAGAAGAGGGGACAAATCTAGCTTTTCTGTCTTCCAACTTGAAAATCTTTGTGAAAAACAGTGCAGTGTTTATAGCTCAAGTTGGAGTTCAGTTAACATGGCTTTTGTAAGTAGGTGTATACAAAAGAAAATATTTTCCCTCCTCAATGATTAGCTATTCTGCCTATAGTGTATACAAGTTACCAGCATATTGCCTTTCCTGTGAAATCTGAATTGTCTGGGGTAATATTCACTTCCTGAGGCCAGAAGAGCCAAAAGTTACTAAGGAGCCTGATGAATACCTTTTCCAAGCCTGCCTTTTTTTCTAACATAAACCAAATGTAAAACAAACATAGAAGCTAAAGATTTACAGTCTATTTGGTGAAAATACTATGTTTACTGAGCAAAATCCTGCTCTTCAATTTTGTTTCCACATTGGAAAACCCACTGCTAGTCTTATTAAAAGATTTAATTTTGTTTTTTTAATAATCACTCTCAGTTTTACTTTGGATTTGAACATAATTCAAAAGTTCTCACTTAACTCTCGTTCATATGCTCCTGAAACTGGAAAACACCTAACTTAATCAACACAGAATTCTGTCTTAGAAAAGGTGAAAAAGGTAGTGCCACAGAAATGTATACCAGTAGTACCCAGTAGTACTACAACTTAAGTAACTTACTGGTAGGTTTACTTCATAGCTCCAGAGACACCACTTTTTGCAATATACAGCCTTATTATACATGGGGTAATTGTGGTGCTATTAGAGGAACTTAATAAAACAAACCTCATCTTGGAAAATTGTCATAGGATATCTCAGGAAATTCACTGATGATTCTTTCACTCACTGATGAACTGTAACTGTAAATATGGCTTTAAAATGCTGGCTTCTCCATAGGGCTAAAGAAAACCTTCTCAGAATATTTTCTAGGTTATCCTTGAAGAGGGATCCAAGTAGTCAAAAATTTGACAGCCTCTTCCTTCCAATTTCCTTCTGGTTATCATTCCTGCCAAGGTGTCTCATTAAGAAATACAGCATTGTCACAAGGTACCAGTGAGCAAAATTTTTAATGTGGGCATGAGAAGTGCAGCAACTGCTCTCTCTCTTCCTGGCAATATTATAAGTCCTACTTTAGAATAATGGGGTGGAAATAGGTGTGTGTTTTATCTGGAAGTAGCTGAACTTCCTTGAGGAACACTGGGGCAGTTCTACCGCGTGTTAAATTGACCAACATTAGTTTAAAGATTTAATTATTTCTTTTGTTTTGTGATTTGTCTGTACCTTCAGTGTTAGTAACTTTGAGGTAAAACATATCTTTTTGTCCATACTAAGAGTCACAGGCTTCTTGAGGTAGGAACTGGTCACTGAATGACTTTGCCATAACATCTTTACTCTCCTTAGTTGAAATTTCTTACTGCCAGCTCTATCTATGGGGCCTCTAAGGACAGACAGGATTGGAAATAGTAATCAGGCTTTGAACTATTCTGCAGAAGGTTTATGTGATACAGTAGCATGAGAGAGTACTAGAAAGGCTAGTAAAACTTACTGCTTTTTCAATTTACAGCGAGTGTATATTCATGTGAATGTTACTCATTTTTTGAAACAGAAATACTTTAGTGTGTTATATCCCTAACAATTGAATAGAAGAGCTTCAAATAACCTGGAGGTTTGAATTTATTTTCATCTTTTGTTTTTAGCTCTGAAAAAACAGCTGTCTACTTTTAGCTACTCTCAGTATTTAATTTCCATGTAGTGGTGGATGTAGCAGTACTAGTCACTAGTAGAATTTTGTTTAAAGCCATCTTCCAACTTAACAAAGGACTATAAAAATTTTGGGTTTTTTTCTATACAAAGGGAGTGTATCTTCCCTTTTTGATTGTTTTCTTAAGCACTTCTGAAGGAAAAACATCTACTTCTACAGAGTGTTGTCAGTTGCAGATAACTGTGCCCACATGAAACCTCGCTGCGTATGATTTCAAAATTAAGCATCTAGTAAAGGCTTATGGTTAGTCAACTATACAGTTTATGACTAGTTCTCATTTTTGTTAAGATTCAACACTACCTAACAGAACAAATATGGGTTCTTTCATTTATTTAGAGGCCTATCTACTTTCCAGATTTTGCTGCTTCGTGCCATGGAAAGCTGAGTAAATGGCTTTAGTGTCTGGCAGATGACACTGCAGTCCACGCAGTCTGTCTTTTTCTTTATGCGCATTTTTGTTTATAAAAGCTGCTTACTGCTTTAAAAATCACTTCCTCATCAGAATGAATGTTCTGCATAACTGAATCTGAATGGAAGCATGGTAAACTACAGGATGCATATGCTTTGAAGCATTCTGGATATGCCTTCGTAAAATGCTAGGACTTCTCAGCAAACCCATCCTTGTGGCCCTACTGTCTGGAGAGCTCCCCAGAGGCCGTCTGGTTGGATCTGTTGTCGCACTCCTCCTGGCCCAGGAGTGTGTGGGTGCCAGAGATGGCAGTGGGGCTGCTCCTTGCACCAGCAGGTCGTGGTGCCAGAGCAGTGGCATGGTGAAGCCGCAGAGGTTGTGCTGTGCCAGTGGCCAGAGCCTGGTTTCCTGGCTGCTGGGGCAGCGGTGCCCTGCCGGCTCTGCATGCTCATAAGCATCCTCATTTGTAGGACCAACAGCTCCAGTCCAGCCTGTCTGCACAAAATTTCCACACCAGCTCTAGCCTCCCTCCAAGCTGTGGTATACTACTGTAAAAGTGTTTTGTTTGGTGGGGTTTCTTTTGTTTGTATGTTTGTTTTGGAGATTTTGCATGGTTTTTGTTTTGGAGACCTAGGTTTTTCATGGGATTTTGTGTTTGCTAGAAATCAAGCTGAAATTATCTTGGTTTTGTTTAGTCATGCCATACAGTTTTTATACAGCAGTAAAGAATAATTTTGGCAGGAAAGAGGGAAGTGGGCAGCTAACTCAGCCTTTGTAGTAACTCCCCCAACTACCAGCAACTCCTGTAAGTTTCCCCTTTTAATGACGACTGCTTCAAAAATACAGATTTTGACTTTGAGTAAAAAAAGGAAGTGGGTCAGGTATGTAACTTTTGCAACTGAACTTCAGTTGAGAGCAAGATGAAGGCTGCCAAATAAAGCATTTTCACCATAGATTTGCAAACCTTACTCCACCTCTCCCACAGTGCAAAGTGCTGCCTCTGACAAGATAATTCTCTAGGGTGCAGGCTAAAGCTTTGAAGAGCTAAAGCTTTACTGATGTTAAAAGCTTAACTGAATGCAGTCTGAAACTATATTAATGAGTGTTCTAGCCTCAGTAAGTGTATTAGGTGTATTATTAGATAAAGGTAACAAATCTTACCCTGTAAAGATCAGCTTTTTGTGAGTGGAATATGATCAAATTTTAGGACTTTGAAATTGTGAGTGTAAACAATCAGTAACTTATTGTTAAAATTGGTCTGAGGAAGCAGAATGCCAGTGAGAGAAATTTCCAGGGGAAAAAAAATTCGCATAAAGATAAGAGCCATGTTAATGTGTAAATATTTGCAGATCTCTCATTTTGGTATAAAGAAAATGCCAGGTCTATTATTCTGAGCTCTGAACAATAGAGGAATTGCACCCAGCTGGGTATACAAGGTTTTTCTGAAAGAGATTCTTTATCCTGCACTCACTAAGTTTTATTCTAAAATGGAAGGAGAAAAGACTTCTTAACAAGCTTTTTTCTTTAAATATTTTAGAAGGTGAAGACTGCCATGGTCACTTTCAATTAAGACTATTTCCCTCCATTGGAACAGTGACAGGTTGGTAATCTTGAGTGTGTGTTATTTCTCAATGCTTGTACTCCTATAAAAACTTATAGGATTAAATAATAGTGCTAGCAGCCTAAAGAAGGATTCCAATGTCTGTCAGCTAAAATATCAGAAATATAACTGTATTTGAAGGACACTTTAAGTTCTAGAAGTGTCTTAATTTTTAAGTTTGTAAGCAGAATATAGTAATTGAAGGTTAACCAGTATGACAAGCTTCATCCTATGAAAATATATACCACTATCACATATTTAGTCTCCTTCCTCTGTTAATTTAATATGTGATGAATATTATTTTTTGTGGATTAGATCTACTAGTGAAGTCAAGCAGGACATCAAGTACAAAAGTGTGTGATGAGCTACAAAGCATGTTAAAACATGTTCTAAATTCTGTCATTTTGTTCGATGTCACATTACAAACTGAAAGCCAGAATTTTGGAATTTTCCTTTAATTATTTTTTAATTCGAAGTGTAAGATGTCATTCTTAAAATTTCCCTCCTTGTGCTTTCCGCTGTAACTGCATGCTAGCTCACTGGGTATTCTCCTTAAGTTTTAAAATTTAAATTTTCTTCAGTTTGACTTCACTGTACAACAAAATATACTGTGAACAAATGTCTGCCTTCCTTAAAATAAATTAGAAATGCAGGGTAAAATACTTACAGTTGTAATTCTGAAAACAAAATACACTTCAGCATAAATAAAATGTTTATATAATGCTGTTAGTCACAAATTTGTGTCTAGTTTGTGGTCTCTGCCTGCTGTTGGCTTGCAATACAAAATATTTGACTATAGTACTTGCTTTAAAAATTGCTGATTCTCATAGCTGTGCTAGACATTTGTGCAGTGTTCCACACCTTCCTCCCATGTGCTACATTCCCCCAGTCAGTTTGCAGTACCATGGGCAAAGTGGTGGACCCAAAGTGTAGTGCGTCCCGGGCAGCATTACTAACAAAAAACTCTGTGATGCCAGGCCTCAGTTTCTCAAATGCACCTGTTCTGAGATCTGCAAGTAGCAGCTAAAGTTTAGGAATTAAAACCTGAAATGATACTGGGGTAGCTTAAAGAAAATAGGGAGGAAAAGGAGGTTCTTACGCTGAACAGCCTAAGGCAAAACACAGCAGTGGGCACAGTACACACTAACTTTACTTAAACAGAGTTTCTTACCAGTTTTTCTGAGTAGCTGTTATTCTTACAGCTATTCTTAGGCACTATCTTTTTTCTTGAAAGTTGTAAAAATGTAAGGATCCTTGTGCCTCTCAAATATTTTATATTTCATAAACTTACAGATTCACATTTTGGAAGACATTCTCTGTAAACTGTGTGGGCTTTTGCAATTAGGCTGGTTTGAAATTCAAACCTGCACTAAATCATTAGGCAGTGCATTTGTGATTAGAAGTGTTATCTGAGTAGCAATGTAGGTTATTTAAGGATATCCTGTTCTTGATCAATTTAACTGCATGAGATAGCACTTTCAAAAAAAAAAAAAGGTGCTTTTAAAGAGTAACAGAATTAACAAACAAAAATTATCTAGTGCTTGAGCAGTAAAGTAGAAAATTTAATTGGCTAGAACTCTTGTTGCAATCCAGCATTGCAGCACACCTCTAGATAAAAGCAATTGCTGAATCATAAAAGCAAGTGTGTTTCAATGATGGTAATACAACACAGCTGTGCACTTAGATTTGTGCACTTGCAGGGACTTGATGCAAATCAGTTTGAGATACAGGTTGTAAGTATTGCTCTTACCATAAAAAGCAATTTCAGCAATTCAGTAACAGTTTTTCTCACAATTCTGAATATGGAGGTGCCCTGCTATAATAACTTTTTTTCTTGCCCTTCTCATCAGCTCTTTCCTGGTGGTATTTCTGAGCTCATATGCAGGATGTTGAAGAGACTGTCTCACATAAAAAAAGGCTGCAGGGACTTCTTTGCCAGTGAGAACTAAAACACGACTGCCATCCAGGAAGTGAATGGTAAGTTTTAATGATAAAGAAATCTATGTCAGCCCTGAAGTGGATATTAAACATCCTTGTAAAGCTCTAAAGCATGAATTAACAAGAAATACTTGCTTCTCAGTAGTGTACCTAACTTCAATTTTGTTTTAGGTGCAGCTGAATCAGCTCCATTTTCATACTGAACTTCAGTTTGTAGTGTTTGTACTGTGGAAGTTTAATGAAAACTGTCAGCTTCTCCCAGTGTTTTTCTATAAAAAATATATTTGTTAATTTTTAATTTTCAACAGAATATTTTTGGCTGAACTATTCAGCTTTTTACTGTCACTAAATAAGAATGTAATTATTAATCACTGATTTTTTAAAAGAAACCTTTTAGTCTAAGAATAACTGTCATGTTTCATTTTATTTTAGGATTTTTCCTTCCATTTCCCTGAAAATCTTGCCAAATTCCTGAGAAACACAATATTTTTTTCTGAAGTTATGAAGTTTTTTTTTGAGTTCTGAAGCTCATATGAACAGAGAGGAGGACTTTTTTTTTAGCCCTGCAAACCTACCTGATATTTGAAATGCTGAAGAGAAAATTACGGTTTTTCCACAACTTGCGCTTCAGGCTTTTCTTGGGTCTAACTCTCATTTTAGTAATAATTTCAGTTTTGAAAATTAACCAGAAAGAAGACTTCCTAAATCGGACACAACTGGAGCTAACAAAAGAAGATCCTGTTAGCAATGTTAACTGCACCAAAATTATTGAGGGGGATATAGAAGAAATACAAAAAGTTCAGCTTGAAGCATTATCAGTGTCATTTAAGAAACGCCCCAGACTAACAACAGATGATTATATTAACATGACTACAGACTGTGCCTCCTTCACCAAGACTAGGAAATACATTATGGAACCTCTCAGTAATGAAGAAGCAGAATTTCCAATTGCTTACTCAATAGTGGTTTATCACAAAATTGAGATGCTTGATAGACTTCTAAGATCAATCTATGCTCCACAGAATTTTTACTGCATTCATGTAGACAAAAAGTCTCCAGAATCCTTTTTTGCTGCTGTGAAGGGAATAGTGTCGTGTTTTGATAATGTCTTTATTTCCAGCCAGTTAGAGAGTGTGGTATATGCTTCATGGAGCAGAGTGCAAGCAGACATTAACTGCATGAAAGATCTCTACAGAAGAAGTTCAAACTGGAAATATCTAATAAACCTATGTGGTATGGACTTTCCTATAAAGACCAACCAGGAAATAGTAGAGAAATTAAAAGCCCTTAAGGGTGAAAACAGCTTGGAAACAGAAAAAATGCCTGTTTATAAAGAAGTAAGGTGGAAAAAACACCATGAGATTATTGATGGTAAAATAAAGAACACAGGCATAGACAAACAACTACCACCTCTCAGTACTCCAGTTTTTTCTGGCAGTGCCTATTTTGTAGTTAGCAGAAGCTTTGTACAATACGTACTAGAAAACAGCAAAATACTTAAGTTCATTGAGTGGGCAAAAGATACTTACAGCCCAGATGAGTACCTGTGGGCAACAATTCAAAGAATCCCTGAAGTTCCCGGTGCATTTTCTTCCAGTGACAAGTACGACGTTTCTGACATGAATGCACTGGCCAGGTTTGTCAAGTGGCAGTACTTTGAAGGTGACGTGTCCAAAGGTGCACCCTACCCACCGTGCAGTGGAGTTCACATTCGTTCTGTCTGTGTTTTTGGAGTAGGAGACTTGAACTGGATGCTACGAAACCACCACTTATTTGCTAATAAGTTTGACACTGATGTCGACCCTTTTGCAGTGAAATGCTTGGAAGAATATTTGCGGCACAAAGCTCTGTATCTGCAGAAGAACTGAAATGTATGCTCCTGTTACGAAACTTAGGTACAAATATTCTATTACAACATACTTTAACGTGAACAGCAATGGCGGTGATGCTGACAGTGGGTATAATGACTCTCACCATGTTGGTGTGGTGGTGCTCATGCCCTGCCTTGTCCATGGACTAGGGGGAGAAAAGACGTGTCTTGAATATGCCTTGTTGCACACGGAGGCTTGGAGCTTTACGTACAAAATCATACAGCAGTTTTTGGAAAGCCAACTTTTTGGAATATTTATTATCTAGAAGGTATAATTAATGGTATAGTTAATGGACTTCCTTTGGCTAAACTGTTTTAAGGTTTTAAGGCATAGAAAATGCATGTTGTTCATGGTTGCTCTTAATTTTTGTTTTTTCCATGAATGTAATGCTAGCTGGAAGAGAAAGATGAAGGTGTGGGGTAAAAAGCAGCTGGACTGCACTTCATACTGAGTACTGAAAGATCTCAGGAATATAACATTTGAAATTATCTAAAAGCTATGCAAAAGGGGATATGCAAAGCCAGCTGTTACCATTTTACTTAGATCTGATTGCTGCAGTTTTGTTTTTTGTAATTCTCAATCCTCTTGAAAAATTTGTCTTCAGCATGGACTATTAAGGAATTAAAATATTTCTTTTGTATTCTTAAAGCACCTGCAATTGTGATATAAAGTTTATACACTAGTTTAAAATTACATCTTCTCAGGGAAACTTCAGTTTTGTGCCTGATGAGATTTAGACTTGTAATTTTACATTTCTTACTGTATGGGGAGTTTTCTTTTGTATCCAAAATCACTCACGTTTCTCAAAACTTAAAGAACTGCAGTAATGTCTAAATATTACTGATGGAACTGCTGGTTTCTGCTTTCTGTCAAGCTCAACTTGCATTCCAGATTACTTTAACACTAAGTACAGAAAAAATAAAATTATTTTTTTAACTGATACTGTCTCTTTCTGCTATTGAAATCCTTCTGAAAATCCACAAACAACTCCTAATGATGAAGGCCAAAGATATTTTTACTATAGTTTTCCATACATGACTGAAGCTGCAGCTGAGATAAGCCCTACCTTACCTCCATATGGGCATTTGTTCATGTGTCTCTGCTTGTTTGGTTTAACTGGTTCATCTGATTTTAATTCCAGTTAGGCCCTTGCTTAGTTTAGCTGCAGCAGTGTGGCACAGAAGCTTGGGGATGAAAGAAGAGGACACTGTGAGGGATTATATTATTTACTTCTTATCAATTCAGGTTTGTCATGCATAGTCTCATTCCTGAGATGGCAGTGGAATTCATGACAAGCATTAGCAAATGGCAAAACAGACTAATTTTTTTTTTATTTGTGAACTGTTGCTGTAATTGCAGCATGTGTTTCTTAAAAGGGCAGTTTGTTCTGAAATTTCTTCTACTTAGACATTAACATAAAGGACTGCTTACTGTTGATCATGCAAACAGCTAGGGAGGCAAGCAGTTGAATCTGAAATGGAGCCTGTTTTTGCCAACTCTGGCCTTTAAAACCACCTGAAAGTTGTTCAGGGAGTTTTCAGAGACTTTCACATTAACAGGTAATGAAAGCCTGTGATCGAAGGCAGTTGAGGGAAACTCCCCGTCTTCCCCACCCTTTGGCTTTTCTACAAGAATGCTCTTGTAGACAGTTGTGCTTTACCGCCTTTGCATAAGCAACAACAAACTTGACTGTATATAGTGCTGGGAATTTCCAGGAAGTAATTTTTAGCAGAAAGTAGTTTCTAAGAACTTGCACTTGAAGACAATCTACGTTAATATCTTCTGTAAGACCAGAATGCTAGTTCAAAAAGGCTGAAAAAGTGGTGATAAATAATAAAATATTCACCGGATGCACTGCTGACTCAGCTGCTTGAAATCTACTTGACAGAGCATCTTTACCCTACATCTTTCAGCCTGCTTTATACTTAGTCATTTGTGTAATACAATGAATGCCTGTCTGTATTTCTGTTGTTAATAATACTGCTACTGTGGATGGTGAAAATGCTGCTTGATGAGATGCTTCAAATATTACTATTTAGATGGAGTCAAGAGAGATCCTGTGTATGCTCACTGTGTTTTCTGAACAGAAGGAAAAGTAAGAGAGCATTGCTGTTTAGCTTATGTCTTCCATAAGATAAGGAAGAATTTCTTTTGGGAAAAGTGAACTACAAAACCCACCTCTCTGAAACTGACTAGAGAAGAGTCACCCTGCTCTGGTAGAATTTAAATGTTCTAGGAAGACTTTTTATGGAAAGAACTGTATTTCCTGAGCAAGTACTGAATGTGCAAAAGGAAATTATTGGTTTCAATTAAGGGTATTGCAAGTACTTGGGTATAGAGAAAAAAACACTTTCACCAGCTATAACAAGTAAAGAAAGCAATCCAGTTTACATTAATGTTGTCCACAAAATCAGATTCATTACCTTGTGTGTGACAAGCCAATAACCACACACTTGAGAGAGACATTGATTGTTCATTTCACATCTCTGCAAGCCTGGGTTTTCAGAAGTGTGACACAAATGAAGCACACCCCTCCAGGCCCTCCCTGCCATTATTTCTACACAGAAGTTCAGAGTTTGTAACTTTCCAAGTACAGCCCCTCTATTATGCTTGGTTAGTAATTTTCATACAAGTAACATAATCCCAGCTAACCTCAACACATGGTTAGAGGAAGAGTCTTCACATGGGCAGGGGTCTTTTTTATTTCTCATAGGCACCGCTTTTAGCATTGAAATGAACATAGTACATCTATGGGATACATGGACCTTGAGTATTTTGCCAAGTTAGCAATGTGTAAATAGGCATACATCAAAATCTTGGTTTACTACATTCTTAAAGCTTGTTAGTTCCAGGTTGTCCTTGAGTAAGGTTGCTAACTGCTATCTGTTCTACTGACATAGATTTGATTTTCTATGTCCTTAAAGCTTCATAGTCTCTGATGCCCTTGACTAAAAGATGCTGGCTGCTGCCTGTTCCTCTCGTTAGGTTTCCTTTCTTGCTGATCAGGCTTGACATTGGATCAGAGAATATCCTTAAGATAATTTATTTGATAATGAAGAAAGCAACACACAGTTCTGTGCCAAGATGGACTGTACTTGGACAGAGGATAGAGCAGTAGAAATTAAAGCTGTGATGATGGGTTCAGCTATGGTGCTGCCCAGCTTACAGCAGCCTTCACACCATGATCCTGTCATCCTGTGGGCAGCTAGAAGGAAAACTAGTTTGCATTCTGCCTACTGAGTAACTCCTATTTTTCTTTTTTTTTTTTTTTCCTGTGGTTTACAGCTGGTTCAGTTTCTTAGTTCCAGCTGACCACCACTGCTGAGAAGCAGTAAGTAGCCACTGAAATCATCGCTGAAGTACCGTGTATGCTATTCAAAGTCCCCTAACATGATTTAATTTTCCATATCAGAGCTTTCCAAAAGAGCTCAGTGCATTGAAGACACAACTCTAGTTCAGTCCTCATTGTCCCCACTTAAGACATAAGCATTTTGAGTGGCATTAATAATAATAACAATTAACTTGGTTTACTGATGATAACTGTGGTAACAAGGTATCCTGTCTCACTAAGGATCACCAGGCTGAAAGCCTTCAGGATCAAAGGCTGATTTGATCCCAGAAACCTAATACTTGTGCTTTTATTTCTTGCCTGCCTGAGGTTTGGTTTGCCAAGGCAGCATGTGTTTGGCTCTTGCTCCTTCCTATTGAGCACAAGAAAAAATGACAAAACATACAACACTTATAATCAATGTCACCAGTCAGATCACCATTACTTGCTGCATTTTCAAGTGGTCTGACAATTATGAGTTTACCTAGGTCATAACATGAATGAAATATAAGATAAAAGTGAAAGAAGAGTTCATCTGCTTCAACATACATGTACTGTGCTCATCAGGAGGATTTAATCCCTCCAGATTCAGTGGCTGTTCCCAGCTCTGAATTGCTGCAGCAGTCATTAAAAATAATAAACATGATTTAATACAACTTCTGCTGCAATACTTCACTTTTAAAATTTAGATATGCTTTTATTGAAAATGATAGTGGTGGTTTTCTTTTACTCATGGAACAACTAGAAGAGCTAATATTGTAGGGAGTACCTCTTCAGTCAACTTAAATAAGGAAAAATTTGTAATGTAAAATGGCTTCCAAATTCCAACCAGCAATACCATTCATCCTTAGCTTAACATTTCAGTAATCTAAATAAGTTTCCATAGTTTTCAAATTATCTTCTTTTAAATGGATCATTTTAGTGTATTTTACTACCCTAGACCACAGTGTGATAAATTAACAGTAACTTGCTTTTGCAACAGTTTCCCAGGTGCCTTAACAGACATGAAAAGCAATAACCTTTAGATTATGTTCTTTATATGAAGCTGAGCAAGCAAATTTTTTACAGATATACTTACTCAGTTTTTAAGAATCTAATTAATCTGATCTTTCAAGTTATTTCAAGATATTACTGTATCTTTCTGGAATATGTGTCTAATTTTTCTGCTTTATAGCTGAAATGAATCAGTTTCTTACTCTTTGCATACAGATAATAGTTTGGATTTTTTTTCTTCTTGGTTCCCCCTTCCTTCACTACCCCCTCTTTTTTTCCCCCTCCTTTTTTTTCCCTCCTTTTCATCTCTGGATCTGACAGTTCTTCATACACATTTGTGCTTCCATCACTGTCTGCCTTATTTGCTGTGTCTTATGTACAGTATCTTCAAACTGGGAAATATTCTGCTCAGTGCCCTCATTTAAATACTGTGCCTCTCAAACTGAGCTTTGCTGTTGGAGTCTTAAATATGGTTGCATTCTTTTAGCATCTGCCAGTATTTGTTATTAGTTTGTCTGTTTTCTATGAGAGCTTGACAAGAATAAGTTGAGAACACAACCAGATCCTTGAAGTAAACTACTATATTTAAAAATGTATTGTTTTCTTCAAAAAACCTGAAGCTTTTGAAGTTTCCTAAGAAAATGACTAAGTTGTGCAAAAGATTTTAAAAAGTTCTGCTAAGAATATGTCAGGATGGGCCTTGAGCAGATGCTATCTTTTAAAACCCATGTCACATACTCCAAGACGTGGATGATGAAACTTTTTCTGACAGATACAGATCTAGCTATATTTTTTTAAAAATATTTCCTCTGGACTTGGAAACCTAGGCCTTCTTGGAGATCTAGTCACATGCAACTAATTTTATTCTGTAGCATGAAAACATATTAATCTTGCATGTCTTAATTTTTTAAAAAAATTTTCAGGGACATGACCCCCTTCATTCTCTCATTTAAACACGTAATATTTCAGGGATCTTTTAGCAGAAGATGTTTAGTTACTAAAATCTTCAGTATCTGTGATGAAGTTAGTTTGTCTACAATCAAAACCCTGTATCTCTTTTCCTTTCAGACAACTTGCCTTTGCTACATATGGGGGTGGGAAGCAGAAATGATCATAAGGCTTCAAAATGTAATTTACTGACTGGTATGTGACAGGGAAAGTGAAAACTGCAAGGTTATCATTAACAGTTATGAGTGAGTCTTTAGTATATTTTGGCAAAAGCTGTGTGAATTGCATTAGTGATGCTGGAAATAGAGATTTCCCAGTGTCAATGTGAAATCACGTTAGTATGGAAAATGTATTGGAAGAGTGCACATGACATGTCTGTAGGTAATGTTCAATTAACAACAGACTGTTGTTAATTAAACATGTTGCTTGCACCAGGAAGTTAAATCTTAATTACCCCTTTGAATCACTAGATTATTAGGATGATTTCGTAACACATCATGTACGAGCAGGAGTTGAAATGCTGTTGACCTTAATTTGAGTTAGTCCAAGCCACCCTCTAAGCCTTTTCAAGTTCTGCAAAAATATCACACCTGTTTTTAACAACATATACCAAGCAGTGATGTTACCCACATGGCATATCTTTGCTGGCATGCAGAACAAGGAGGTGCTCCTAAGAGTTAACATTCGAGACATTTGTAAGCCTTGCATCCTGGCACATTCAATTCCTGTTGCTACAGGGGCCCTCAAGAGCAGAGGGGATTTGCTTTTACACCAGAGCAAGCCTGGGTGAACTTATATTGGGACAGTGAGATCAAAAGCATTTGTTCTTTCTGCTGTGCCTGTGGCACTGTAGAACTGAGCAGCTGCTGCCTGTGAGATGTATAAATCCTTAACAACGAGACAGCAATGAGAGAGCAATGAAAAAATAAATATCCAGACTACACAATCAATTTGTATCTTCTTCAAGCACTTCTAAAAGAAGGCAAAATACAAGTACCACACATACTCTTCTCTCCCTCTCTTCTTCCTCCCTTCTCAAAAAATTTAATTTAAATAGCTGCTACGCCAGGAAATGCAGCAAACAAAATATTTCACTGAGATAATGCCCCTCCTCCCTAGGGTAACAGATCTTTGGAGTGCTCCTGTTCTCTTCCAATGACCAGAATCAGAAGGGCCAAAGAGAAACTCCACTTTTTTTCCTGTTTTCACAGCAATTACTCAAAGCATTTTTCTTTGCTGCTTTTTCAACTTTTCTGCCTGCTTGTATAATTGAGGGCACAGAAAAGGAGGTCTGTTCTTCCAGTCTCAGTATCTCCATCTCCAGTTCTCCTTCCTGAAAACACAAGACTTCTCTCACCCTTGCCTCCTTAGTTCAGAGTTTCCTACCTTCTTTTCTCCTCCTGCCATGATCTGTGAAGAGAGAGCACATGTGAAAGAAACACTAACACAGACCTTCTAAAGGTTACTTCAGCTGGCCAAGGTACAAGGTGAAGTTTCAGGGAAACTACTAGTATGTGAGGGATGACTGTTTCTCAAATTGGTATCTATTTTTTAACTTAATTTTTTTTTGTAAATTCAGCATCTCAAACCCTCTTAAGAGTAATTGCTTTTGCATGTCTGCCTTTTGATTGGCAAACTACATTCTGCTAGGGTTTTATTTTTGAAATCACATTGCTTTTACCTATTAATATATCAAAATCTGCAGTCAATATAGAGGACTTTTGCCCTTCATGACCTTTGAAGATTGTATTTTTACTAGTAGCTTGAAGAATCTTCAGAAAATTCTAAATCTGCCAGACTGGCAGTGCAGCCATGTAATTCATGTACTTCAGTTTTGAATTTGAATGAAACTATGAGAACACAAATATATTTCTATCAACTGGGGATCCTTCTAGCATTAAAATAGTCACACATGGAAATTTTTTGAATGTGGGGAAGTCCTCCACAAGGCTACTTTCACCATCCTAAGATGAATGACACAGACTGGAACAGTGTGTCAAAAAATTGAAAATATGCTAAGAGCAGAAAACGTTGGAAATAGACAGTTACAGCAGAACAGAATGACCATCAAAACATCAGAACACTTCACATAGCTCTGTCCAAGATGCTACAGTCACCAGTTGCTTTACAGCCAGTGTAGTTTAAAAAGCAAATTTGAACCAGCAGCTGGAAGGACAGCAGTGACTTAGTGACAGATGATGAGGTACTTGGTGGCTTTCAAGTGAGCTGTCAACTGACCCATACCTGTGAGCCCAGCTGGTCTGCACCCAAGGGTGCTGAGGATGCTATCTGGTATCCTCAAAAGGCTGCTCACCTTCAGCTCTGCCGAACCATAGAGATGGGAGAAGACCCCAAGTGGCCAAGGTAAAATAAATGTTGTACCTGCCTAAAGGAAGGGCAAATGGAACAGTCTGAGGAACTACAGCCTGAATGTCTCATTTTCAGTCCCTGTGGAAAGCATCTGTGAACCAAGAGCTCTCAGGCAAGTACAAATACACAAGGCAGAAGACGGAGACTGGCTAAGCGATGCCTGAACTGAGGGGTGATCATCTGTGACAAAGTGATTGGGTTTGTGGATGAGGCTAGAGTAGTGGATGATGCTGGCCTGGTTGTACACGAGCAAGACTTCAGCAGACACTGTGAGGAAAGGCAGCAAAGGTGGGCTGGAGAAGGACAGCTTCAAGGAGCTCTGCCTACAGGGAGGTTACTGGGGGCTAGGCTTTTTAGACAATAGTTGCCAAAAGTAGAGTTTTCAGCTAGAGAAAGCAGGCCTCAGGAATTTCCATGGTAGGGTAACTAAACAGTGGGACAGGCTACCTGGAGAGGCTGTTCCATCTCTGTCCTTGATGGAGTTCAAACCCCAGTGACACAAAGCCCTGAGTTACCATGTCTGACCTCACAGCTAAGCCTGCTTTGGGCAGGGGGTTGAGTTTGAAGACCTGCTGCTCTCCACATCATTTCATATAACTCTTTTCCTATATTCTTCCAATACAGTTTCAAAACCACTCCAGAGAAGCAAGAATTGAAGAAAAATACTTCCAGAGTCAGATAACCCATTACTTACAAACCAAATGTTTTAAATGATATGTAATACCAGAGGTTTGCTGCAACTCATTTTCCCATGTTGCACTTATCCACTTTGTCACCCCACAAGCATTAGTCCCCACAAAGTGCCAGCACAGTCCCCACCTGCTGTCTTATTTTTAAATCAATATTCCTTTCATAAGAATACTGCCTTATCTGTCTGAGATTAAATGAATGACATGAATGACAGTTTCACTCTGAGTGGGCCAGGGTGCTTGCTACATGTAATGTGATGGTATCTCCCTGTTACTGGCAGTCACATTTCAGGGGCTCACATAGCCCAGATGAAAGTGGGAATAGCAGGGTGTTTTTGAACAATGAAAACACTGAGCACTTTCTGGTTCTGTTGTGACCACAACAGAACAGCTTTGCTCACACCACCAAATGAAGTCACAAACTAATCCATTTGTGAGATACAATGGGATGATAGGAATATTTCCTCGCTTTTTCCTGGAGTGCAGTTAGATGGAAAATGAGTCTGCACTTGTACAAATCTCGCTTTTGGACACAAAGAAGAATCTGCACAAGCAACTCAATCTTCTTCTATGTATGTCTCTAAGAAGGTATTTGGCTTTTGGATACTTAAATATTGTTTAGAAGCTATAATGATGAAGTAGCTACAATAATGAACTGTAATAAAGCAAATCTGTTTTGTGTAATTATTTTCATGTGTACTCCATCTTGCCCCAGAAGTTCTCTATATCTGGACTTGTATGGTACTTTTAAAAACAACTGTAAAAAAGACTAGATATATGTTTGATTGTGTAGTTTCTCATTGCTTTGGACAGAAGCTGATACATAAAATAGTTTAGACTGAGAAACTACATTATAGAGGCCTTTGATGGGAACTTACTATCTGATATACAGTCTAACAATCCCAAGGAAAATCTTGTCTTAAAGTTTGTACATCAGAATATATTAGCAGTCGTATTATTATTTATATAAAGGCATTGGGGTTAGAGTAGTATAAATGGCTTTTGGCAGAAAGCAGTATTTGGTTAACGTTTGTTAAGTGCTACTCCTTAATTGCTGGGGAAAAAAAGGAAAAATAACTCTACAAAAATTATTTCAGTTTCTGCTGAGTGCTCTGTGTCATTTGTTGGCAAAGGTAATGGAAGGAAAAATATCAGCATCAAAAAGTGACCATGAAATGGTTTTTTAACATTAACAGCACTGGCTCAAGTTTTCTTTCCCATATTTGGTATTGCCAAAACTGTAGGAAAGGACTAGGACACAATTCATACTTCATGCTGCTAGCCTAGGCCAATTCTTAAAAAGAATTGAAAGCACCTAATGTAGTACACTGAATAATTATGTTCAAAATTATATGAATTCCCCACTACACCTCAAGTTAGAGGCATCTTGTTACCACCACATCTTATCTTTGACCTTTGATCCTTCATGTAAACATATGCATTTACACATCTTCTTCCATCTGGCACGGCCCATGCTGCATAGCCCAGCAACTGATTAGTTTTTTAAGTCTGCACAAAGACATATGCTGCAGGCACGCTCAGAAGGCTTTCCTTTTCTTCCCCTCCCTGTGTGAGAACAGCACACACACTCATTTTTTGAAAGAATGAGAAATACACGTTGCTGTCTACAAAAGAGTTTGATCTCTTCTCCGAAGTCAGCAGTTCTATAATTGCAAGTGGGTTAAAGACTAACCTTTCTCCATACTATCCACTGCCTTGGCCAACCCCATGCAGTTGTTAATTCCCTGTGCTGGTTGTTCATGATATTTACTTAGCTTCGTGCATAATCTCAGATAGGAAATCAGGTACATAATGCCAACATCCCTTTGGGAAAACATTTAAAATGCAGCCCAGTGTGTACATCTTCACTGATGCTTGCAGATCTCTGTGCAGATACTGCATGCTATTTACACTTTGTAACTGCCAAGGAGGAAGTGTCACTGTGCTTGTCTGATACCACATTCCTTTTAATCTTTCTTTAAGGCTGTGGTGCAAACCAATCAATATCTGAGGCGCACTGCAAAGCTGGGAGGGTAGCTCAGAGTGATGATAAGTCTCAAGAAATGACATCTGAAGAATTCCAGGCAGGAGAACTCAGGAAAACACAACAAAGCATTTCAAGTTACAGAAGCCTGGACTCTTCATAGTTTCAGAAAGGAAAGTTTATCAACCTCAAAAGGCTTATGCAAATAAACCTCATCTGGAGGAAAAAAACCAACCTACACTACCCTGACTTTTAAACATCTCTTTTTAAAATGGCAAAATAAAAATGCTAGAATAAGATTTCAGACTTGGTGTTAAATGAAAATCCACAAAAAAAGGATTAAGCTGCTGGAAAAACACTCTCAAATAACACTTAAGTATATGTCAAGAGGTCCTTGGCATTTTTTCTCACAGAATCAATTCCAGTGCTGGAGTTCAATAGGCAAATCCTGTTTTCAGAGCTGCTCAGCCCACACTATCACATTATTTCTGCCATAAGGAAGTCCAGTTGCTGGGCAGATTTGGGACTCTGCTGCGATCTAATTTCTGTGGCTCTACAGTGTATTTTATGAAGGTTCATACAGTAAATTTTTTGTTGGACAGAGAACCTCAGCAGAAGCTTGCAAAACACAGTAACTTCTAGGGAAATTGAAATTATCTACATTAACTTAAGAGACAAAAATTGTCTTAAAATAACCTGGGAAAAGCAGAACCAGTGATGCGACTGCTTAGCTAAACTACTTGCTTTTTTCCACATAGTAGGGAGAAAGTAAGATGGGACAGAGGATTCAGTGCTAGCAGTGAAATAGTGAAGTTGCTAGGGAAGCCCATGTAAACCTTGGGAACACAACAGTATAGAAAAGAAAATGGCATAGAACTGTTCACTTTTTCTGGAGTCCTGGCAGCGGACACACACTGAGTGGACACAAAGTGGGGGGAAAAAGAAGAAAAAAAAATCCTCAGTATGACTTTTTACTAGAGTTAAATATTAACTTGTCCAGAGGAAGCAAAAGGCAGCAAAATATCATAGGGTTATTGATTTCAGTGTAACTTTATCCAAATGCCCTACTGTGTGGCAAGTTAATGTAAACAAATAGGAAGACAGATCACTTCCTCCAAAGAAACTGCATGAAAAAAAATCACAGGGTACTGCACTAAAAGGCAAGTGAGATGAAGAATATATTTGTTATACTGAGAAAAACAGAATGAGAAAATAATGTGTAAAAAAATAGTGAACAGATTAGAACTAGAAAAATAGAAAAATCCCCAACAACACCAAAACAGGAGAACAGGAAGGCTGACAAAAGGAAGGAATAGCAAAACTAGGAAGAGGTAATGACAGTAAAACAGCAGGATATGGTGGAAGAAACTGTTCCAATGAAGTTTTGACATTTTAAAAAGTTATCCATTCTATCTGTACCCATCCTATCCACCACAGCAGTGCTGAAGAATTATATATTACTTAATACTGTACTCGTGGGAAACTGCAAGTTTTGACTGGGAGACCACTGCACATTTAGGAGGCAGTGATTCACAGCTCTGCTGGGCAGGTGCTGCATGTCAGGCTGGTGGCCAGACTGTGCTGAGCCACACTGTGCCATGTCACACCGTGCCACACACCTTCCTCCACCACAGCCTTTGCATGGTGCTGGAGAAGCCTGTGTGCAGCTCCCACTCAGCACTGTGGGTAAAGCCCTCTCTTTAACAGGACACAATAAACTGTGGAGAATGTCTTTATTTTTTGACAGTAAAAATTATGAATATGCTTTCTCATTAGGAAATCCTACAACAGCTTGAATGACTGTCAAGGGTGAGTTGCTTGCTCTTTCTGTCATAAAGAGGGGCTGTGGAGTGTCTTGCTAAGAAATCCCATTTTGAATGATAACTTACAAGATCTGAGTGTTTTTTCTTATGGGGATGGCAATCCTCATAAGAAGGTGCATCCAAGGCAAAATCAGAAGTGCTAAATGAAAATCACTCTAAGGAACTAAAATCAGCACATAGTTAAAAACCTAAAATACAATGAAGTTAAAATATTTCCACTAACCTCGCCAGAACAACTAACACAATCTCCTCTTACAGCCAAAGCAGTATGTATGCATTCAGTATAAATGACATCAGGCAGTGTCAAAAAATTTGGCAGTAAACGGAAATAAAATCTTTTTTTTTTTTACTGGCACCAAGGGCTTCTCCTCCCTGGAAAGTTAAATTTCTAGCTTACCTGAAATGGAACAACTATTTGGGAAAATCTTTCCTTGTGGAAAATTAATCCAATGTAATAGTGCCTTTATATTTTTTAGAATCTAATTCTGAAACAAGCCCATCCACACTGACTTCTATTAAACAAAGAAGTCTGAGATAGCTCCAGAAACAGATTAGTGCAGATCAGGATGCTGATTTCCATTTGAAAGTTGAAAGAACAGGAAGTTAAGCATCATACATCAATCATGGTAAACAATGACATACCTCTTGCACAAAGTCTTATCCTTGTCTTTTCTCACAAATCATCCATTATCTTGTCTATACCATAAGAGAAGTCCTCTGGTACTTACATACCACACTTTCACCTGGTCTGTTCTTTGAGCCTAAAAGTAAAATAAATTGAGTTTTTGGATTTATTACTACCAGACAGCTAAGAATGCTTTTCTTAATTTGGGAGCACATGCACTGCTGACTACAGCAATTTATGAGATACTGTAATACAGATATTTTTGTCATGATACCTACAGTCACTATAAGTAGTATTAGAATAGGTTCCAGATACTTCACATGCACTAAATGGAGATCAAAGTACCTTATGTGCTTATATTGCAAGGAAACAATTTTGTCCTCTGTAACCTCAGCACAGGGGTGATTTTAAGATATCACTCCAAGGTTAATGAATTACAAGAGCACAAAACCAGCCCCAGAAAAGACTTGAATCAGTCCAAGAGACCTGGGTCTCAAAATTCCTTCTTATTGCATATGGATATGGAAATACACTTCATAGCAAAGCAGGACTGAGGGAGATGGGCAGCACTGCCCTACCCTTCCTGCTACTGCCAGCCCTGCAGATTTAGCCTCTAGCTTTGGGTGAGGTGACTGCTTCCCAGCACAATGGTCTTTTGGGGCTGCACACAAGTTTGATGGTGGCCAGTCAGGCACAGTGAGCACTGGAGAAACACAGAGTGTCCCTGGGGGCAGCCAGAGGGGAGAGTGAGCAGGGGACATCTTGTGCATCTTGCAACTCAAATGAGGCAAGAGGGCCCCAGGCTGGGGAATAGCCATGCTTTGTATTTTTTCTGATTGATGTTGAGTTACTCTTGGCATGATAGTTAAAATTGATTTCATTTATCTCCACTTGAAAGTGCACGTACCTTATTAGATTTAAAAATCAGAGAATTCTAGATATCTTAACAATTAGTTTAAGTGTTAAAATACTTCTTACTGGACAGAAATAGAAAAGATTGAGAGTAGAGATGGTTTACAGCCATCTACTGGTGGCAAGCCAAACCACCAAACATATTTTAATTTGTATATCACAATGTTATCTTTCCTCTGCTAGGCTGCTAATCTCTGACAGTAGCACTGCCACAAGGATTGCACAGTTGTCTATTCTTGTCACTACAAGTAAAGATATGTTAAAATCCATAGAATATTTCTTTAGGGAAGGTGACTGACTGACTGACTGACTGACCAACTGACTGATTTCAACAGAGCCAATTAAGACCTGTCTTATTTACCATAAAATCTTCAAACAGAAGCCTTTTAGCTAACAGGAACCAGCTGCCCCCATCTCACTATTCTTTCACCACTAAAATTTTCTCAAATTCCTCCATTTTATCTTTATCCTAATTCTTCCAGGATCACATGTGGACATGTGCACTTTTTGCAATGTCAACTATTTATAAAAATTAAAAATTAGGCATTTAAAAATACAATAATACATTATTTTCACAACATACTTTAAAAAAATTAATATAGTCTTATGCCTTCATTCAGTGTAGATCTGCACAGCAATCTGTGTGTTTAGTTAGACACATACCTGTGTAAACACATACACAAATTAAAGAATGGGCACAATGCCTCGGCAAAAAAGAGAGGTTTCATTGCACGGTACAAGCCATAATTTTTCAAATGCCAGAGATGGCCACACTATTGGTTAAGAAATCCTCAAAAGAACAAAATAACAGGAAGAAGATAAAACCTTTCCCAATGCCCACTGCACTGTTTTTTATTTAATTTCATTTGATTTCACATACAAGACTGACAGAAGAGTGCTGTGTGCCTAAGCTGCTCCCACACACTTTCCAGGGAAGAGGACATACGAATTTGAATGCTCAAAGCCTGAAAAGGACATTTGTAGGTAAATATGTGTTCACAGAGTAGACATTCAAGCTTGCATATTAAGGAAGTCCAGCTGTATTGATGCAAAAGAAAGTCTCCTTTGGCCTCATCCATAGGGATTTATTTGTCTCATCTGTATCTCAAGCAACTGATCCTCCCTCAAGCAACTGATTTGTATTAAGCAGCTCAAAATCACATAGTTTCGGGCAGCAACTGAGTAGAGCTTGTATTTTTGAGGCCAGGTTGTAGAAACAAGCAGACTGCAGTTAAGGGATCATCCAACAAAAAGGTGTCTGAAACTTGATTTACCTATGTGCATCATTTAGTGGCTCTAATTCAAGGTTAAACTGACAGTCCTCAGAGGAAATACAGTCCCAAATCCACAAACATGCCAAGAGCTTTTCCCCTAGTTTACTTTGTATCATTATGTGTCTTCCAGTTCAAGCATGTTTTCCTTTCACATTTCTTCAGTCATGTCTTTATTAGCCTTGTTCTGAACACAGGAACAAGCTGTCTGGAACAAACTGGTCTCGGACACCATCTCATCTGTCACCTCATCAGGACTGTTGAGGCCACCTGTAATGTATTTTTGGCTTCAAAAGTCACAGTAGCTGGCTGTAGTGTGGTGCACAAGAGGACTTCAGGCCAGCCTAGATGCTACGGGTAATTTTAACTCCACTTGCTTTAACTAGTCTTAAGCTTTGCATTGTCCTTTGTCTTTACATACTAGCAGCCTTAGAGAACACTATGTAGCTTAATTTCATTTTTCACATAGTTGAACATTTGCTTATTTCCAGCTCTCTTTCTCTCCCCATCTGGTAATAAATGATGGGAAGTCTTGTCAGCAGTTGCAATACCTTTGGGAAGTTTGATGCCTATAATTTGTGTCATGTATATTACCCACTTGTAATTTGTTATGATGACTGATGACTTGTTCAAAGACCTTCTAGGCTCAATATTAACTCTAGCATTCACAGGAACAGGCTGAACAGAATAAGGATTCATCCCATCTTCTGTGCAGGTATACAAAGTAATCCCAATCTTATTTATAAATCCAGGGTAAAGAAATATATCTGCAGATGTTTTCTACAAGGAATGAGATCAATAACTTGCCTAACTCCAGCTGGGTAGCAGTACTTTGTATTCTTCAGGCGTTGTTCCATTCATAAACTGGAAGAATTACTGTGCTGGTTTTGGTTGGGATAGAGTTAATTTTCTTCCCAGTGGCTAGTATGGGGCTATGTTTTGGATTTATGCTGAACAAAGTGTTGATAATACAGGGGTGTTTCTGTTACTGCTGAGCAGGACTTACATACAGCCAAGGCCTTTTCTACTTTTCATTCTCCATGCTGATGATGAAGCTGGGGGTGCATGGGGGGCTGGGAGGAGACACAGCCAGGATGGGTGACCCAAACTGACCATAGGGACATTCCAGACCATATGGCATCATGGTCACTACATAAAGTGAGGGAAAGAAGGTGGGAGGAGGGTATGCATGTTCCCAAATCACCATTACATGTGATGGGGCTCTGCTCTCCTGGGGATGGCTGAACACCTGCCTGCCCGTGGGAAGGGCTGAATGAATTGTTTTGCCTTACCTGTGTGTGTGACTTTTTCTTTTCCTGTTAAACTCTTTTTACCTCAACACATGAGTTCCCTAGCTTTTACTCTTTCAATTCTCTCCCCAGTCCTGCTGGTGGGGGAATGAGCAAGTGGCTATGTGGAGCTTGGCTACTAACTGGGATTAAACCATGACAATTACTCACACAGCAAAAGAAAAAAAAAAAAAAAAACAAACAACCAAACCAAGAGAAGACAGGAATTAACATGGCAGAAAATAAGTATTAATATTAAAGAATTAAGTAAATTTTTTTTAAAAAATCAAGGGCAACTATGAAAAAAGGCCACCTAGTGCTAGGGTAAGAAGTAATGGCTTTAAACTGAAAAAGGGTAAAAATAGTTCAGGTATTGGGGAAAAAAATCATCACGACAAGGGTGATGAGGCACAGGAACAAGTTGCCCAGAGAAGCTGAGGATGTCCCACCCCTGAAACTGTTCAAGGCCAGTTTGAATGCACTGAGCAACCTGGTCTAGTGTCCCTGTGAGTAGGAAATAGATGACCTTTAATGTCCCTTATAACCCAAACCAGTCTGTGATTCTGTGGTATGTGGACATTTGTGAAATAAGCCAAATCTGAGATAAATAATTCTTGCATTGTTTTTAGTTTTTCCATGACTTTGCATCTGGAATATTGTCATCAGTAGATCAGGACAATTTCTTTACAGTATGAAAACGGTCTTATAAAGCAGTGGTCAAAAAGAGCTTTATATTGCAAAATGTGGTTCACTTCCCATCAAGTTTTCCATGAGGCATCTGACTTTTATACAGCACTTTACAAGATTGATGCCAGATCTGTCTCTCTTGAAATCAATTCCATGCTATTTTCTTTTTCTCATTGGTGGTTTCATTGTAAATGGAACCTACCTCAGTAGCAGTACTCCCTGTTGTACTTCCTGATATACAGCTACAGTGCTGCATTCCCCATATACAGAAAAGTACCTGTCCAGCATTTAACCTTGTTAATGAAAGCTGAGAAGTAATTGTTTTTCTTGGCTGGACATTTGGTTACTAGTTCAGTCCATAAACCATAAAGTGTATTTGTTTAAGACTCATAGGACAGTAGAGGTCAGAAAAGAAATTAATTTATATTAAAAAAAATCAAAGTTTAGAACTAATTGTCATGACAGATAAGGTTATGTAAAAAAAACCAAAACCTGTTTGGTAAATTACAAACCAAGAGTCATCAGGAAATTCCAGATCCACAGATGTTCTACGAGTGCCGGAAGGGTCACTCTATTGTCTTTAACATCCTTTTAGCTTTAAAAGGGATGTAGTAGGTTTTTACATTTATTAACCAACATTTACATTTCACTTTTTAAGCAGTGAGAAAACGCTACAGAAATGTGTATACCTTCTTAAATATTTTATTGATCTAATTTCTTATGGAGCACCCTTTCTAGGATATTTTTTTTCAGATATATATTTCTATGAATAATGAATTTAAAGATAAACTCAATCTCAGTGCCAGCCATTGGTAATAGGTAATTTCACTCCTTAGTAACTTCACTGGCTTCATTCAGTGTTTCTGGATGCTGCTAAACATGCTATCTGCAGAGAAAAACAATAGGATATTTGCGTTTAGCTAGGTGTTAAATTCTAAGCCACTGTGAGTTACTCTATTGTCCTGATTACAAGCTAGCTCCTTTTCTGTACACAAAAGAAAAACAAAAATGTTCACTCAATAGTAGCACTTCAGCCACAAAACTATCAAACTGGTGATAATCTTGGAAGTCTTTTCCAAGTGGAAGGATTCTGTGATCTTTGAAATGACCCATGGTTATCTAACCCTCTCCAGCTGTCCAGAAAGCTGCAGGGCCATGGCACAAAACTGCTTGCTCTGAGGCTCACCCCAGCACTTCTACTGCCACTGCTTTCACAGTTGCTGCCATTGCCACATCTCTTCCCACTCTGTTGTCAGCACGGGCAGCAACACAATACCAGACAAGGGCAGTAGCACTGGTCATGCCAGCCATCAAGAAGGAAATCATGGACAACAGCGGAGCTGAGAATTGGAGCTACAGCAGGGGTGCCCAGAGAGGAATAAAACTGAACAAAAATGTGAAATAAAATGCTATTTAAGAAAGCTTATAATCAGAATAATGCAAGCACCATACAGCAAGCTGCAAATGGGCTTTAAAATGAATTGTGCCCAATACAATAGTGATATTAAATACACTTGTTTATATCAAATGGCAACTATTTCTGCTGCAACTTTAGTAAACAAGAGGCAGTCATGGTGCCCTTCAAGGATGGGAATGTGTCATGAACTGTCCCAGTTCTCATTCACTCACTGACACACTAAGGTTGTTGAAGTTTTTGTGCCTAAATGTGAAAGTTTTCTTTCCTAGATTTTTTTAAAAATCGACCTGTGTTTCTGCAGAAGCTTTTCTGGATACCTAGATTTTACTTCTAGGTTTAAGCCACAGACTGACTGCCCATTAATTTGTCATGTCTATTCTCAGTGAACTGTAACTGTCCAGAGGAAAAATATGTGTCTATTATTTACTCCTTCCCCTGTAAAGCATTAGTCATAGCAAAGATGAGTTGCAATTGTATCCTTTTTTATCATTTTGGCATCCCACCCGTCTGTACTTACATACATACAGCACTGTGTCATGCTAGGCTATTCAGGACGCAGCTTCACTAACATCTGCCACATGCTGCAATTGTGAACCCTTCAAGAAAACAGCAGAGCCAACCTAATAGGCAGTACTGCTTGGATGTGAGGAATAACACTACCCAACTTTCTCTTCTGGTTTTGATTGAATACAAGTTCTCCATGTCCAATCCTCTCAGGACGAAAAACAACCAATGACTTTATAGCGAGCTGCCTGAATTAGCATGGGCAGCTCTCAGGAAATGCTTATCACATTGACTGAATTATCATTATTCTTTGTCTGTTTTCATGGTATAGATAGTTTTTGCATTTCTCCTTTTAAATATGTTTAACATTTGTAAACACCTTGGTTCTCCCAAGTCTGAGACTCTAGTCCAGACAGCTCACTTCATCCATCCAAAGGGAATTCACTGATGTAAAGGGCGTCTCAACTAACTATGACATGATCCTAAAGTCACTTCTGTTCACTTCAATCTGGAAATGAGGATTCAAAGCAAAGCAATTACACAGGCCTGACTAAAATGACACAGACTTTCCACCAGTCTAAATGAATGTGAACAAGAGTAAAACTGGAGAAAAATAACAGTTCTGTTGAAAAGTCCTGAGCACATACCCGTGGAAACTTTTAAGAGGCTAATAAATAAGACCATCTGCGTGAAAGAGGCTTTTATTCTCAGCTTGAGACTGCAGTGGGTGAAAATGATACCCAGCCAAATTAGTATCAGGCACTCTCAGCAGAACTGAACTCTCTCCTTTAGTAGTAGTTACTACTGTTCTGAAGTAAAAGCTTTAGCTAGTGTGTGATTAATACTGTATATTGATTTGGTGAGAGCACAATGAAATAGGATTTAAAAGGTAATTATATCTTCCACCTTGGGGAACTACTTTCCACATTTGATGAACAGAAGAGCAAACAGAAGACAGGACATCTCTGAAGAGAAAGCCAGCTGAGGTTTGCCTTCAAGCTAGTGAGCAGCAGCAGTGAGTGGCCCTCTTGCCACAACCTCCAAGCCAATGCACTCACTTTTATAAATACTGCTGATTGTTAAAAAAAATGATAGTACATCACAATGTGAGGATATCAGTACTCTGGCAACACATGGCATCTTCTCTCTATGTGTCCCATCTTACGCTGGTTAGGACTTAGAAAAGAAATCATCTCTAAATGCAAAGAAATCCCAGACTGGATTGTTTAATTCTGTTTTCATACTACTGATGTTTCCCCATTTACAGCAAAGTACAAAAGTACACATGCAACTTCCTAAAAATTATACACTAAAATCCATACAAATACATTTGATCTTCAAAAGATGTTAGCTGATCACTCCATCACTATTGAAGTTATGACCAGCATGCCTACAAATTAAATTTAATTTGTTATCTGGTCAAAGTCACAAAAAAGAAAGAAGCATAACTCCAGATGTAGTAAACTTAATACATAAAGCAAAGCTTCATCCTAGCATTCATAAAAAGAGTTTCTGCTCACCAATATAAGTGTTCATATTTTAGGAAATGGGAGAGGTTAGCTGGTTGTTTTCAGCCAGTTGCATTGACTCATTCTGAAAAGTTTTTGTCAAGATGAGTTTACATACACTAACTTGTACTAATTAGCAGGTACTCCTCACCTACCAGTAGTAGAAAAGATAGCAAAATGGTTTAGGACATGTTAGCTCTTCTATTATCAATAATAACAGATGATTATTACTTTTTTAAAAAGAGTAAATTGTTAGGGGACTGCAGTAGGACTAGATAGAAAACATAAAAATAACAATATGACTCACCTTTGACCTAAAGGAGTCTGAGTTCACTGTTCCAGTTAAGCAATCTCTTCTTAAAAAATGTCAAAATAAGTCTTCAGATTAGCAGGCAATTTGAAATACACTATGTTTGTTTATCCAGACAACATTTAACCCGGTGCTAAGCACAGTGTTGTGTTACCTACTTCACCTTTGCTCCTTGGAAATGTAAGCAATGGAACATGGTGCTGTGTTAGTGATCATCGAAGGCAGGTACTGATACTTATAAATGCAGTAGACCACATTAAAAAAACTACAAGCTTTTTATTACATCTTTCCATTCCTTGAGTTTACTTTTTTATCTGAACTTTCTCTCCCACATTGTTAAAATGCTACCTTAAGGAAAAGAAGAGGAATCCATCCTCCTGAAAGTCTGAAACCAAGGCAAGGGGACAGGACAGGATTTCTAGTTTGTACAGTCTTGTAAGATTTTCATACAGTCATATTTTTAAGGTCTTGGCTTAAGCGCTACTGTACCATTTGTCATGGCAATAGAATAGCTACAGACCTACTTATCACACAAAGATTTTTAAAGAATAATACACCTAATGCTTATCAAACATTGAGGCCTTCACAGGCTGAATACTGCCAGTGGGTTTGGGGAGGATCTACTTCCCCAAATGTTCCTTTGCCCAGAACAGAAATAAAAAAACAAACGTTAAAGGACATTTAATAGAAAGGGTAAGGAAGTAAAAGTGAAGGTAATACATAAAATAACTGGAAAACTATGTAGCTAGTATCATGATGTGAGACTTCTCAATCTCAAGTCTCACTGGGGAAGGGCAGAAAAATCTTCAACAAGACTTTTCCTCAGAGATTTACATACCTGTAGAAGTTGAGCCAAATAGTCTGAATTCAACAGTGTTGCCAGTAGCTACCACAGATTTGTTACTTACTGCATTTTCCCCACCTCATAATGACCTGCTTGTGCTCAGCAAAACTTCAAACTCAGAGGAGCTTGGTTACTTTTATTAAAACTATTTCCTGAGCTAAATCCAATTTTATAGATACTGGGTAATGTCTCAAATGAAGGTGTATAAGAAAGACCCATAATTAAGTCTTGCCATAAAACTTTTACTAGGTAGCAGACTATTTGTATCATCCAGACCAGTTCACAACTAGTTTCTATCTAGTTGCAGTTTTCTCCTTAAGGAGAAACAGTAGAACAGTCTTTCCCAGATTTCACTGCAGTTAGGACAGACTATTGCATTGTTAATAAAACAGCTAGAGAATGTAGGTGTGTAAGTGTACTGGCCCTAGGCAGCTATTTTACCTATGCAAATAGTTACAACCTATTGCATATAGTCTTAGAAATGCAAGAACAGGAGGAAGGCTAATCCAGAAGGCCAGAGAGCTTGAGGGGGAAAGGTGTGCAGGTCAGCACAGGACAGTGCACAGCCACAGGCAGGGGTGAATCTGGCAGCTGTTACAGAGCTCTCAGATAAAATGTTCACTCTAAACAACAGCCTCTCTGCAGGATATCTTGGGAAGCAGAAATCGCCCAAGCCTGGCATATGTGAACCAACAGTGAGGGAAAGGCATTTGCTGACATAAACTGTGAGCAGAGGAAGTTAGGCTTCTGTCTTTCTGAGCCACTGCATGGTCTTGAGGGAGAATTCTTAAGAACAGGAAAAAACCCACATATTTATACATGTATTTAAACTGCGATCTGGCTCTACATGAAGAAGCTACCAAAAAACAGACAGGGTCAGCTTTTCACTTGTTAGAACACTCAGAAAAATCTCAGCTTCTCAACCTGGATCACCAAATTACTAAGTTTTATTTTTGATTTCCCATGTGCACCCAGTTTCTAACTCTTCAGTGATCTTGGAACAGCTGACAGAAATGTCCTCAGATTAATCAATCTGCTGATGGCACAGCAGCTGATGACCACTACATTCAAACACTTGTGTTCCCCAGCCAGAGGCACCCTGTAACACCTGCATGTTCAAAGTATGTGCAGTCAAAGTTCGTTCAACTTCTTGGATAGAGCTTATTAAATATTAAAAAAACACTGGAGACCCACAGAATTCACATCAATATTCATATCAATATTGATGCTTAAATAATCTGGAGTTTTCTAAAGACATTAAAATGTTCTTAGGTTTGCCCTTTTTTAATGAAGCAATCGGATTTGTTGACTCTCCTCTCCTCTTTCTTTTCTATCAGGTGTTGTCAGGGATACTTGTGTTGACTTCCTTATTTGTGTTTCTCCAGTGAAGACAGAATGTCCAGGCACCCAGCAATCTCAGTAATTTACAAAAACGAAATCCTAGGTGAAAGCAGCACAACATGACTCAAGATTTTATCTCACATACACTTGCACATCTCTATTAGTCTTCACCAATAACTGAAGAGTTGTCACACATATGCTCCTCCACACATGCCACAAGGATCAGTGGAATGACAAATCAAGCTGTTTCAACTCAGTGCCAGTATGTGGGGTAGGTTCCTCATGGCCTCCGTGATAAGAGTAAGCCATCATGGACGAAGCTCTGAGCACTTGCAGAAACTGAGTGGCCTCCATGCTTCTCCTCCTGTGGGAAAGGAGCAGGTGCTGGAACCATGTGGGCACCTCATGGACTTCAGATCTGGATGTATGGAAGTGCAAAGCAACCAAAACAGGCAGATCCTCCAAAGGTTTTTCTTCCCCCTGAATTTACAAAATCTTCTACAACTCACACTGCGAGTGTGAGTTGAATGAATGAGAAGAAAAAAACCCAAAAAATAAAGATAGCAAGTAGCAGTCAGATGTTGTGTTACTACTGAAATAAAGTTAAAAGAACCACAGACTTTGCGTTTTTGCAGTGTACCTGAAGATTTCAATAGATTATTCTGCTGGGTATAAAAATGGTTGTATCCCTGGGACAGCTAATTTAACACCCAGCACGCCATTAGGCAGCAGAGCAACAGATGCGTATCTTTCAAAGTTTGAATGCAACATAAAAGCTTGAATGCAATATAATATTATTCAGCTCTGGCTTTGCTCATTAATCTCTGATCTACAGGTAACTAAAGATTCTGAGAAACCTTCTTGTGCTTCCTCAAGATTCCCACTGTACCACATTCCTACTTCAAGAGAAGGCATTAAAACAGTGCTGTTTGAATTAGAAAAATGGAAAACCTAAGCCACTCATCAATAGTAATTATTCATGTGAAGTTGGCATAAAGTTAGGAAGCTTATAAACGAAAGAAGTGCTGGTGAACGGCAATGGGGAAATAAAAACATCTAATATGGATTGGTAGTAGTATTAGCAGTAGTAATAGTAGTAATAATAACAACTTACCAAGATAAGTAAACCAGAGAAGAAAAAATCCAGAGTATGCTATTAGGAATGCAAAAGAGTGTCTTTTCTGGGTTCTGTACAGCATTCACAAAAAAAGCCCACTCTTGCTCTTGTCCTGTTTTTCCTAGGCAGTTGCTTCTCACATGAGAAGAAGATAAAGAACCAGCTTTGCAGAAAGTGCAGCAGCTGAAATAACAGTGGAAAATGAGAAGGGTGTCTAGGCAGCCTCAGAAGGGTAATTCTCAGGGGACCTTACCCCTTTACCCTGCCTTGCCACAGTCTGATTTGGCACAAGAGTGCTTTTTTTTTTTTCCCCAGGACTTCCTAGATCTGGAAAGTACATGAACAAAATTGGTTACAACACTGTTTCTGTGGGTTCACATCACTAGCCTCATGCATTTTTACTCCCTTCATATTCTGGCAATTGAGAAAGTGCTCCACAACAGGTACTGAACCTGCCTGACAAGCCTCCCATGAACTGAAAAGGTCAGAACACCAACAGCATTTAGACCAGTGTCTAGGTGATGACTGCTCTGTTTAAGACACAACATTTTAAGTTGGACGCCTGAATTCAGATTTAGCAGGCCAAAATTATATTTATTAACAGCAGCCTAGTTTTCATCTGGTGTACTGGTTTTGGCTGGGATACAAGTTCACTTTCTTCACAGTAGCTTGTATGGTTCTGTTTTGGATTTGTGATCAAAATGACATTGATAGCAAACAAGTCACAGAACTACAAAATGGCCTGAGTTGGAAGGGAATTTAAAGATCATCTAGTTTCAATCCATCTGCTATGGATAGGCACACCTTCCACTAGACCAGCGTGCTCAAAGCCCCATCCAATCTGGCCTTAACCAAGGGTGGGGCATCCACAACTTCTCTGGGCAACCTCTTCCAATACCTCATCATGCTCAGAATTTTTTTTTTTTTTTTAGTTACTGCTAAGCAGGCTTACACAAAGTCAAGCCACTTTCTACTCTTCCACACACTCCCCACCAGCACTGGGAGCACATAAGGAGTCAGGAGGGGAGACAGTCGGAACAGCTGAACCCAACTGATCGAAGGGATATCACAACTTGACCAAAAGGCATCATGCTCAGCATACAGAGCTGGGGAGAAAAAGAATGAAGGGGTGTGTCCATGGTTTTTTTCTTTCCAAGTCTCTTTCCATGTGATGGGGCTCTGTTTTCCTGATGACAGCTGAACACTGACTGACTACAGGAAGCAGTGAATAAATCCCTTGTTTTGCTTTGCTCAGGTGTACAGCTTTTGCTTTACCTATTGTCCTTATCTCAGCCTCAGACAAGTTTTGTCACTTTTGCCCTTCCAAATCCATCTGTGGGGAGTGAGTGAACAAGTGGCTGTGGCAGGACAGCATCTGTGAGATGGTAAGAAAAGTAGGAAGTTCTCCATCTAATGGGAGCTGTGAACAAGAGACACTTCTCACAGTTACTGTGTGTCACAGCCTACCAGACAGAATAGAAATGCCAAATGTCCAATTACTGAAAACTAAACAAAACTCTATTTTGGAAATTTTTCCCAAGAAAATTGCTTCCAGAGAAAACAACAGCAGCCAGTATCTATGAATCTTTCCTCCTGGGAGTACAGTGATCACCTGGATAGTGTAATCTTACTGGCAGACCACATTCTGGGTTCATCTGTTCAGTAAGTATGATTGTATCAGCGATGGAACTCCACCAAAACAAATTTCTTTTACTTGAAAAGCATCAGACGAACTTTAGTGGATCAGCAAGGTATTCTTCTGCTTGATCCCAAAATCTGCACTGTTCAATTCGCTTCTTTCACCATACTGATCTTCTTTCCTGTTCCACTGGTAATGCAGTAGGAAATGAGCCAATAGATAACTTGAAGTCTTCTACTCCTGTATAAATCTATACCACTGTGACACCTTCAGGAGATGGCAGATTCTCCTCTGAGCACTGCTATTGATCTGTCAAGTAATACAAGAATTCTCTCCTGAGGCAATGAGCCTTTTTTTTTTTTTTTTACATTGCATTTCTGGTCTCTTTGGCATAGTTCATCTACTATTCTGTCATTTCTCTCCTGCAGCTATTTTCCACTACGAAACACCATGTTCCATATGCCCCCCTACCGCACCTTGCTCTTTCCTTTCTATATTTAATTTGTTTCTTAATTCACACTTATGACATCTTCTGACTTATGCTTATACTGTGCAAGTCACTAAGAAATGTGCAAAATTTCATTTTCTAAATTTATGCAACATTTCCCATTTCTTCAGCTTTTTCCCCCATTCTGTCTATACAAGGGCTGAGTGGGTTTTATTCTAAACTGAGTGAACACCAGATTAAGCCACTTATCTCCAGGGATTCCATAATTTCTTTAAATAAGAGGGGTAAAGAATATTTGGAACAGAGGTCGTTTGTGCTTCTTTTAAGTAATGGCCCCAGGCAAACACACCTGCTATGCTTCACAAGCTCTCCCCAGGGAAAATCAGAACTGGGAAGGAGGCTGGAGCCTCAAGCAGAAGACGCTTGTAACCCTACCCTCCCTGTCATTTCCCTGACCTGTCCTTCCTTCCCCTAGTTTTCCTTTCGCTGATGGATCATTTTAGCTGTATTCCTTATTCTTACTTTTTACATCATAAAGGCCAAATTTTACATTAATATTCTCTGTGTTCCTTCAGCTGTTTAAGACAATGTTACTCATACTTCAAAGGGATGAAGACAGAGATGAAGTTTTATAGCCTTGATGGCTTAACACAGGTCTGTGCTAGAAAGCCAACACTTCATTTTCTGAGTCACTCTCTCATGGAGAGAGTCTGCTTTATATACCAGGCCTCAAGGAACAGCATGAGAAGTACTCTATGGATTATTTTCCTACCATTGCTTGAGGCTGCTTTGCTTGCTGCCTACTGAAATATATAACAGAGGCAAGAAGATAAGGTTTTGACACAGAAGATCTGAATTTTCTTTTAACTGATTATATTTTAGCCGTAGGTTTTGACTTGGCTAAACAGACAGTACTGAGAAGTGAAATAAAGGAATACATTTAATTCCTTTGAACAGTGTGGCTTGAAAAGCTTAGAGTTCAACAGTTACTAGATACTGTATGAGAAATGTACTTTTTTTTTTTTTTCTGCAGCAGCCCCTCACAGAGGTCACAGTTGGTCAACTCAAACACAACAGAAACCTCATTCTTTGGAGTCAGTACTTACTCCTAAGACTGTTCATAGGTCACTAGTGTAGTGTTAGGACAGGTACATGGGGGTATGACCCTCAAGGCATTTTAAAATCATTTAGAAATAGTGCTGTGTTGCATTCAAACTACTTGTTCATAATATATGATATTAGCTTGAAATGACATTTCTTCTGTCTTTAAAATATGATGTACTATAGTGGTAATACAGTACACTGCATTCTCATACCTAACATCATTCTGGTTTCAAGACCAAAACCTTCATCCTTTGAAGCTAACAAAGACCTTGCTAACAATGCTAATGCATACAAGCACGCAAAATTGATTTTTTCTAGTAATAACAGAATTAATTTCATTAGAGAAAATTAATTACATTAAAAAGAAAGAAAGGCATTTTTGCCTTTTTATTCCTGTTTCATATAGAAAGACACTGGATTTTTCAAAATGGAAAAAAAAAAAAAAAGATTGCAAGTGTACTTGTAAAATCAGTCATGAGTGTTTTTCCTTAAAAATAGTAATTGCTATAGGATCAACCACATCAAAAAGCCTGCAAGCAGTCTGTGCTTTTATACATACAAACATGTACCAAAAGTCTTGAGAGGTACTACCTTACTACCACAAAGCTACGTTTAACAGGGTTATCTCAAACGCAAGAAAACAAGAGATAAAAAAAAATGTGGCCAGTTTAGGCTGCAGTTCCTTTCAGGTTCTCAAATTTGGCAGAGCATAGCCCAGTCAATTCTATTCCTTGGGCTGAATGGAGAAACCGGAGTCACCTGGACTGCTGAGAGAATTCACGCTGTGTGAGCATTAAGTGACCACTTCTTCTGAAATGGGTGAATGTTTCTAGGAAAAGTAAGTGGAAGAATCAAGCACATAACTTTTAAAGAGACTTCAGTACCTTTGCATATTAATTTTTTGGGAGTGCATTTTGTGGTGGTTGACCTTTTGTCAAACAAGGACTATAGAACTGTAAATCATAACAGTTGAAAACAGTAACAGCTGATATTTTAACTTCACAGTGCCATTCTCTGGTCTTCTCTTGAGCATAGGAGATAATGGTCTGCACAGCTAACACAATCTGACCTGCCATTTATTCCCACTAGTGCCACCAGTAGGAAATTAAGAGTCACTTCTACCACTTAAACTGGTAATTTGGTAAACATGTGATACATCTCAAAACCCATCAGAAGTCAAGAAACCTATTTTCAACGATCATGAAAGGTTTGTTTAATCCAACTTCTTTAGCTCTGAAAAGGTCTAGGAGTACTCACAGAGCTGCTTGCAGGTGAGTGGCAATTAAGAACCCAAAGCTCATCATCCTCTTTAATATCATATTCAGTGCTTCACTGGACAATGCTCTGGATAGCTCTAAAAATCATCCAGGTGTACTTAAAGCAGTGTCAGTACAAACTGGCCCATTTGACACAGATGTAGACCGGCATGTGGGCACAGTGTACAAGGCAGGTGAGAGGACTCCACGTCCACCAGCTCTGAACCCTTCCTTCACTGAAATCAATCAGGTTGTTAATCTGCTCAGGGTGGTTTCACAGTCAATCTCCTCTTGCCCCATAGCTTTTGCCTTTCTGACATATGAGATGGACTGAGACTATCTGTGCATTTGATTTTTACATAATAGCACAGACACAAATTAGAAAGAAATTTAAAGAGTTCCTTCTGCTTTCTTTCAGGAACAATACTGCTAGTACAACAAAGCCAGGATTTTAATACACAGAGATGGGGAATAATACCATGAGACACAAAACTGACTCCATTTCAGTTTTGGAAGGACAAACAGAGAATGCAAAATAAAACAAAATATTTGTAAGTATGCAAAGAATAGATCTGAACCAATCAAGTGTTTCCATGCACCCAGGGAATAAAAAAACCCCACAATTTGGAGCTGAAAGGAAATATGTCCAGTGGTTGGTTGCAATTCTTTATTTCTGATTCATAGGTAAATATATCCATACAATGCTATTAGGTATCTTTGTATTGCTTAATCTATAATTTAAGTCAGCATAAGTATTTTAACAAAAAAATTTTCAACTGCTAATTTATATTTCATCTGAGCACTCTGATACACAGTAGAAAAAATCCATATATAAAAGCCTGTATCTGTGCAATTATATGTACTATATTTCTCTTTCAACAAACTACTGATTTAGTAATATTGATATGTTATTGTTAATATAACATGGAATTGCCATAACATTAAAAAACTTTTCAAAATATGTTAATAAGCAAAGATAACCACACTTTAATCCTGCAGTCATTTCTTAACTATCACATCAATGCCCCATTTTGTTTTAATGTGACATCTGGCTTAAACAAGTTCCTTTCATCTCAAGGTGCCACCATTATTCTGCCCATAATAATCATATTAATTCGTAATTTTGCTACTTAGTAATTTCACACAAAGCAAAGAGAATTAAATTCAACTCTGTGCTGACATCCACCACTAAAATCACATATCCCTTATACCCCATTTCAGTCTCAAACAGTGAATGAAGATTTGTGCTGAACCTCTGCTTTATGGTGATCTTCTCTTCTCGTGGAAACTTTTCTTATCCATTGCATCACCAGTCATGTGGCTTGTCCTAAGAGGCTTGAACTACAAGTCTGCAAAAATGCAACTTCATGCTACTAAATGCTTTTAATAGTTTAGATCTTAATGAAGCTTAATTAGCATCTGGAAGTCAATACAAATATTAATCTGTACATAAAACATTATCCCCAATATACCAAGTGACAGCACTTTTATAAGGCAGACACAAGCCAGGATTCAAACATCTGAGAAAAGGTGGAATCTACCAGACTCTAGTTTAGGATAGTGTTACAGAGCAGCAACAATGGTCAGCAGGATTCGGCCCTTCCTCTGTGAAAACTTACAGGAACTGACAGGAAGATGTGATACAGCAGACTAACAAGTAAGACAGAGATACCAGCACAGAGCAAGGACTGCAGAGGGCACTTTTAGTTTTTATGCTGGCCAGTAAGAAAGCACTCTTTTGCCCTTCTGACAATTCTGTCTTTGTTACAGGAGCTGAACAACTATGCACACACAACTATGACAGACACTTGCTTCACTGCTTGCAGACTACCTTGCAAATACAAGACAAAAACTGTCAGAGTTGGAAATGTGCAAACTTCAGACCAAAAACATCGAACCTTTAAATGAAGGACAGAATAGAACTTTCAATTCCAGTTTGCATAATGCTGAAGAAATGAGGGTTCGTCCTCTACTGCCTCTGCTTAAACTTTATGCTTCAGGAAATACTTCGCTTGTTTTCTCTTTCATTGATCTGAACTGAAAGCAGGACTAGAGCTAGACCATACTAAAAAGGTGCAACTTATCTTGAATTGTTATGTCTAAGGATTTCTTTACAAGGTAAAGAAACCGCAGATGTAATTCTAGGACATACAAGAATCTTGTGAAAAAAAGAATAATATTTCAGAGAGTATGTAATAATAAAACTTTCTTTAGGACTTCCCAAAAGGCAGATGAGACAGCAGGTTTGGAAAGTGCTTATGTGTATTCATTAGGGTAAGAGAAAACATTTGTCATATTCTTGACTCTCATCTTTTTAAAGTTGACAAACAGAAATCACTCAAAAATTAATTTGCACACTTCTGCAAAAACATGATTGGAGAAACTGAAGCTATTGCCCAGTAAGGAGTAGGACTTACTGTAGAATCTTCTGTGCCAATAAACAGGACAGCAGCAAACAAAAGAGACTTATGGTTTCTTCCTTGTTTTGTTTTTACTTGTGAGTTCTGTGACACAGACAATAAATACCATTATAAGACTTTAATTTTTTATCTAATAGAAACACTTGGAGCAAGATTTTAACAAATATTCCTAACATATGACTCCCAGCTTCCAGCTCCTAGTAGGAAATAATATTTGATTAATATTCAAAGAATTACTAGCCTTTACAATTGGAGACAGGATGTCACTTGAAGACTCATAACTTTAAAAAGAAGTGTTCTGGAAGAAACAGACTTAGAAAGCAGACATAAATTAATGCTCCAAGGATTTTAGAATATATTAAAGTCATTTACAGGATTAGGTACTTCTAGAAAATTATGCCTTAAATAAATACAGTAAACTGAATTATTAAAATAAAATTAATTTCAGTTACTCATTCATCCTCTGGGAGGTCTAACAAGACTAATTATTAATTTTTAGTATATCACACTTCTCTCTGACCAAACAAAAAAGTCACTTAATGAAGATGGAAAGACTTTTCAGACAGCAAGAAACACAAATCCATAAAAGCATGAATATTTTCAGTTGGAAAGGCCCTTAAGAAACATCTATTTCCAGCCCTTTTGCCTTGTGCAGGGACACCTTTCAGTAGGGCAGGCTGCTAAAGCCTGATCTAACACGGCTTGTCAAATTCAAGAAAGTCTTGCATAATTTCTAACATTATTTTTAAACAATAAAGTTGCTGCTGCTCTGTGACACAAGCAAACTAACACTTATTGCAACAATAACTATCATATTCAGCTATACACAAACATTAATATGCTGAAGACAAAAATCAAAAAATCCCCATCCTCATTGACCTACTCATGAGGCATACTGTTGGTAAAATGGTATCCTTTTAAACAGAATTGGCACACACACAGAGTAACCAATACTAGATGATGCAGCTTTCCTAATGAAAAATGTTCCTGAAAACAACAAACACAACCAGGCCCCAAAATTCTGTTGTTTCCATGGCAACAGGACTGGCTCTTTTGGTCTTCTTAAATTGCTGAATGACAGGGTAAACTTATAAACCAAACACAATTGACCAAATCACTTATTGTACACCGTGGTTGTGATTTTCTGGATGATGAAAATCCACGTGAACCCTCTTCTTCAAATGCCTGGCAATGATGCTTCTTATTTCAGGGTCATGTCAATGCTATTTATTAGAGACAAAATGACAAAGAACAACAACAACAACAAAATTAATTAGTGTTCTGATTATTTTCCCAATCCTGAGCTCTCACAAAGTGTTGACTATCCTTATCTCTCATGTATTTCAATGCAGTAAATGTGAAATCACTTGCATCCTATCTGCATCTATGAAAGTACACACCTTAGTAAGTTCTGTTACCGTTTTATTGAAATTAACAACTACTTTTTCATCAATTCCAATCTGAAGTAAATCAGGCGAGGTAAGATCCACTGGTGGAATGACACAACAGTGTGGCAGGAGTGGGTACCCCTAAAAATTTTCCTAAGCGTACAGTTTTGCTAATTTAGCGCAAAGCACATGTCATCAAACACTTCAGAAGTATCCTTCAGAGTAAGAAGCTGTCTTCATAAATATTGCCTCAAGATACAATCTTCCTTAAAGAATACATAATTTAAAGTTTCCTCAATATTTATGAACTGTTACACAGTGGTTCTTCCACTATGAATTATTCCACATATTTCTTTTAAAGTAATGAAGAAGTGCAAGGAGTTGAACAAAACAGAACACAAGGGAGGAAGACAATAGACAAAAGCCTTTGGAACAGACAGAAAAAAACAACAGAAGCAAACTAAGTGCTGGGCAGACTCCAGAGGCATTTCAGCAGAAAACATACAGAAAAAAAGTCTGTGTAAAACTGCTGTTCTCAGAGTGAAAGGATTTGCATAGGATGCTATTTCCTGAAGAAATGACACAAGAAATAAGGGATATGATCACAGGAAAATTATTGCTACTTCTGAAGACAGATTCGTATTCATGCAGAGAAAATAAATACCATGAATTAACATTAGTTTGGCCTTAACTGTATTTATTTTACATAAATACAAATTCTCTTCTCATATTGCTTTTTGCTGCCCAGCTTATCTTTTCAGAAAAACAGGAAAGTTCTTCAAGCCACAAAAGATCAAAATCATACACAAAGAATCTTTAACATGTCATTTTTTGTTTTTATACTTCAAAAAACAGTTCTCATATTGATTCATTATAGAATAAACCAGTGTCCGAGGAAAAAAAAAAAAGACAAGATACCATGTCAACCAGTTCAGGAATCAGGAATTTAGCTTATGGTTCTAAACTGTTTATGAGGTATGACAGTATGATAGCTTACTATAGCACTGTTTTATTTTTTAAGAAGTAAAAGCCAAAGCTTCAATTTATTTATGCAACTTCTGGCTACATATACTTCTAATTAGTTGCCCATTTATTAATATCCATGTTATCGATGGAATCTTTTGCTGATGCTTCAGGTTTACTATATAATATTTCTGAACAGTGTGAGACAGGAGTGTGCTCAACACACCATGAGATGGGCAGAGCCAGCAGGGCTCAATCCCTTGCCCTGTGCACACTGAACAGGACACACTCCCCACTGCAGTGGCTGGCTCTCCTGACATGCTGCTCTAGCAATGAACTGCCAGCACGCCTGGAACTCCCTGCACCTACAGACACTCCCACTGCCAACAGCAAGAGCAGCAGCCCAGGGTTTTATATCTGCATGCTTCTGTTACGGTATCAGACAGACCAACAGCACACCAGAGGAATGACACATTCCCATTTCCAAGGGAATGAGTCCATCTTTGAAAGGAAAAGACATAAAGGTGCTGGAGATTTAATCAGGAAAATAATTATGAAAGAAGCTGAGAAGCAGAAAACCAAAGAGAAGGCACATGTTAAGAGTATGGCCCAGAAATCAAAGTAAAATATAAGCCCTTTTAGCATTTGAATGAGAATATTAGTTTAAAAGTTTAAAAGAAGGTTTAAAATTGAGGATAACCCATCTTCACTGTGATCATGCTGCACTTTTAAAGATAATTTAACCTGAATATTCTCAGGCTAACAATTCTCTCTCTGCTTGGAAATGGTAAAGGACACTTCAAACACATTCCCAATGCAACACAAATATAACAAATCTTCAGTATATAACACATGTGTAAAGTATATAGAATATAAATATAATAAAGACTCAATGCTTTGTCTGCTTGTACACATCATTCCTGAACGTTACCATAAAAGTATTTAGGTCTCAAAAAAAGCTTTAAGGAGTCTACCCAGCCTCAGTTCCTAGCAGCATGGTTGGAAAACAATGTTAAAATGTAATGACAGTATTAGACATAAATTCTTACTCCTGCTCCACTGAAGCCATTTCTGGTTCATTTGAAAGGCAGCTAGTTCTGGATACAAGAAAAAAGATGAGTAAACATTTTTTCTGTGTTGATTTCTTTCTCTTTTAAAATATGACAAATTTGGGGATGTAATAACTAACTGTAGTGAGTATCTTTGACACCACAAACACACAAATGTTGTTTTTAGGAATGTAGGGATCTTAGTGCTGACAACACACATTAGTTTGAATAACAAATTTTTAAGCTATTTCTCTAAGTTAGGAAAGGGAAATGCACTACAGTGATCGCATACATCCAACAGTAACAATAATCAGTGATGCCTCATATGAATACTTCGTTCCCCTTCCACTTGTTACACTGCAGCCTCTACTATTTTAAATGGAGTAACAAGAAAGCAGCTTTCTCCCACAGAGTTCTCATTGTCACATATACAATGCATTTGAAAATGTTTGAACAGAAGGGACAGAAGTTGCATTTCAAGGCTGGGTAGGCCTTTTTGTTTAACAAAATAGTCAGGTGGTATCAGATAACTACTTATGTGAATTTATTGCTTCTGAGGCAGTGTTAAGTGCTAGAATAAAAAAAAACAGTGGCCAGTGTTTTAGATATTTCTCTGTGGTTGTTTTAGAAAATAACCTCAGAAGAACTGAAGGAAAATGTGTACTGCAAAAGAAGGAACTTCTGGAAAAAGTACAGCAAAGAAGAAAACTGTAAGTTGAAAATCCTGAAGTGCATAAGCAAAAGGAAGGTGACTGGAAAGAAACTTCAAAACTCAAAATCTTTAGTTATAAAAAGTTAAAGGGAGAAAAGTGAAAGTGCACTGTAAACTTTCTAAAGCTCTGCTCAGTGAGTGAAGGATTGTGCACTTCTTAAGGATTTCTTTGATATTCTACACCATATTACTACATTGTATTGAAGTTAAAGCACAGTTATCATTCTAAAGTATCCGATCATCACTTGCCACTGGTTTATTAAGTAACCATAGACAATATAATATTATTATCAAGTATTAATTCCTTGGCCTATCCAGCTAACAGTGGAAAGAGAAGAATTGATATACCACCTTAACTGAGATAGCTAACCCTAATTTAGCAAACTGTAAAAAAAATTGTAAAAAGAACTACTTCTTAAAAGCTGTATGAATCATCTGACATAAAAGGGGAAGAGTAGAAAATGTCTAATGATCCATTTTAATGGAGTACATAATTTCAGTCATTCCCATGACTATAGAAACAATCATCAAAAAACAGCAAAAAATAATTTTTGAAGTGTAAGGGTATGATTATTTATTACTGAGACTCAGCAGTACAAAAGCAGTGAGAGGGGAAGTCAATTCACAAATGGGGCAACTTACATAGTAATTGAAACTATAAGCTGACTGTTCTACCAAACACAATGCACTACTGCATTCAAGCTATTCCAGTGAAACAATATAATTCCAGCATCCAGCTGAAAGCTATCTTACTTAGCTGCTCCTGAAGCTTCCCTCAGCTCTTCATCCAGTCTGCATGAGTAAAAGTTATTGATATAAAGAAACAGAGAAGCAAGCAGAGCATAAGAGTGAAGCAGAGCAATAGCAGAGCAAAGAACAAATACAATACATGCTTTTAAAATAGGCACCCAGTATGATTTAGGACTAACTCTAAAGCTCTTCAGTTCAGTATGATACCATTTATCCCTGTGCTCTACCCACCTTAAAATTTTAAGTCCTTATTTAGCTCACTTAGAGGCAGAGAGAGAGAGAGAAGCAGCAGGGGTCTGAGGCATGCCCAGTGGACAGAGTTGAAAGCATTCAGTTGCTCTATCAGATAATGTTAAACTAGCTGCAGCCTGGGCCAAGTCAAGGACGTTTACAGTTCAGTGGGTTTTATTTGCAAGGGAGGCTGATCTCAACAGCTTGAAGGGCAAAGTAAGATGCCACATCATTGCAAGTCCTCTCTCATTCAGCTGTTGAGGTCGCCTGCAGGTGAATGGCTGTCACACAGATTCACTCCATTATGAGCAGCAGCAGAGGCTAGAAAGCATGTTTTACCTCATTCTTCTCTTATTACACTTATCTTCATCATACCTTACAAGATAAGAGTGGATGAAGGAAGAGAAAAGACGTACAAGTTCATATGGTACAACGATCATATTGTATTGTGCTTCATTGAAAACTATCCAAAAAACCACATAACCCAAATTCTGGCATAACACTTCGTACTTTCTAAAGGTGCGATTTTTCTTGAGCATAGGTGGTATGCTTGTTCTTGCCAGTGGAACAATTATAAAGCCAAAAGATTATTTGTATTATTCTATAGGAATCTCTCTGAATTTGCAGCAGAAGGGAATCTATTAACTGAACACTGCTCTTCTCCCTGTGCTATGGGAATAACCACTCACAGATGCCTTGAATGCACAGAGCCACTAAATCTTGTTATCACAATATCTTGAAATGCTTGCTGGAATTGTCATCTTTCCAGTTCTGCCTTTATCAGCAAAATCATGATTTCTCATCTAGCTCCTGGTGACGTGAAGTAGGCATTACCCTAAAACTCTTTAAGTACTAAAGTTTTTTTGGTACTAACGCTGTGATCATTTCACCTTTGGTCTGAGAGGTGAATGGACTTTTCAAACATTTTTAAGTTTACAGGGAAATAAAAATGTGTGTAACGGAGATACGTGTACCGACACAATGTAACGGTAAACGCAGAAAGGAAACAAACAAATTCTCTGATTATCACAATAAGGTTTCTATCAAAGAGAACTATAAGAAACTAGAATGTTTACAGGAATCAGAAGAAAATTTGTTAGGGATCTGAGAACATTATGGACATCTCTTTGTCAGTTGACCGACAGCCTGTGCTCCACATTCTTAGCATTATTTCACCCCTAAAGAAGTTATAGCAGCAAATGAAGTTGAGTGAAAGTCTCTATGACCCCTAATTTTGCAACTGTAATTTACTGTTTTCACAACAGCCATTGCCAGACCTGAGCTTCCTACTTGGTCCTGGGAACTGCACTACCAGCTTGACAAAGGAAATTGCTTTACAACTACTGTGAAATAGCTGTGAAAACTCCTGCCTGGTTTGAGGAGATCTATGACAACTTCAGAAGCTGTCACTGACCAGTCATTATGAAAATACAATCATACTTGTGTATCTACTCTTCAAACTACTTTCTAGAACAGGCTGCCCAAAACCTGGGACATTTGCTAAAGAGAACAATTAAAAAAAATAAAATTTTATATAGAACATCTTTTTAATAATGACTACATGAAAACCATGGGTTTTTTTCAGTCATGCTTTCAGTCTTGGTATACCATTTCTTTTTGTTGTTCTCAAGTCTGAAAAAAAGTTAATTGAGGTGAGTAATGCCATCAATTTCCCTACAATTTTTAACAGATATTTTCCTTTGGAAATGCCTCCATTTAAAAAACCTCTTCACATAAGCAGCGAAGAACTGAGAAACTGTCTTTCAGTGGTTGTGGATTTAAGCACGAAAATTGACAAGGGAAGAACAGTAAACCTATAGAATTTCACTGGTCTTCTATTGAATAGGCCACCTTTTAATTAATGTTTCTGTTGAACATTTACTATTTAGTCTGCATGACTAAAACTTGAAAACACTTCCACTCAAATAGAGGTAAAAGTTATGAAAAAATACAGCATAGGTTATACCTCAGGAAAGGCAAAACGATTTTCCCACTCCTCCAGAAGTAAATATCTGTTGCATTTTGTGTTTTCATTACACAGTGGTCTCCTGCTTCTGAGTTTGACAGTGAAATATTTGTGGAACAACACATAATCATTTTTAAGAACATCAGGAAAGTGCTTTCCGTTTTTCTTACAATCTTTAACACTATTATTAGTTTGTGGAAATAGTTTCCATTAGAACAAGTACATGCCACTGTACATCACTTACTTGACAATACTGTCTGGTATATGCACATATTCCATTGGAATCATCTCACGAAGCTCTGCCAGTGTGTTGACATACTGTATCTTACTGCTGAACTTAGAGCTTAAACATAGAAAAAAGGTATTAATTGACTTTGCCCCCCAATCTTTTATGACATGCTAAAACCAAATCAAGAAATGTCTTAAATGTATTAAATGTTTAAGGATTTGGATATTCGTGTTTCAATTACAGACTGAGAGACTGGACTGTTAATGATTAATGACTCAAACAATCCATCTGCCACAGCTAAAAAAGCCTGGTAAGAGGCAAGTTCTGTGAGGTGGGATAGCACTTATCACACCAGTCATCTCTTACATAATGGCTCAGGTGTGAAAACTTCCCTCTGGGAAAGAACCAGGACTTTCACACAGAACCTGAAGGTATTCATCCCTGAGTAACTAGAGGAACATAAATGACTCAGCTTCTGCAGATGCAAGAGGCAGCTGTAACATCTTAGAAGGCAAGGTACCTGGGCATTCCCACCTGAACTTGAGCGACTATAAATGAAACGGATTCTGTGTTTTGTGGGCTTCCCCTACTCGATGAAGACCGTGACCACAACTCTGACAAGACCGGAATCACCAAGAAGACCAGAAGAAGAGGACCAAGCGGGTCCCACCAGGATCAAGGAGTGATGATACTTTTTCTACTCTGTCTGTATTTGTCATGTTCTTTCTTTTCTCTCCCACTCATTCTCACTCCCTCACATTTACTGCTAAATAAAAGCCTGTGCTATTGACTTCAGGATATGGCCTTGTTTGCACCTGAATTCGAACAAAGACATCTCTCTAATAATTTTAATAACCGTATCTTAACAAACAGTTCAACTGATCATGAGCTGATATAAGAAGCTATGATATTTTAAAAACCCAAAACTGCAGCCTAATCTTGTTCTGTAGCCAGGATTTTTAAATAAGGTGATTATAATTACATGCAGTCCCCTTTTCTATATCCCTTTCATCTGGGTTCTGAACAAAGAATATTTTAAGGAACTGAATTCCCAGTACATACACAGACAGGTTTACAAACCATGCCTATGACTCCTGCAATTAGATATTCATATAAATCACTTTTCACCCCCTGTTCACCTTAGGAAAGTGAAATTCAGCATCCAAAATCCCAACATGAGCTATAAAATGAGCGCTATTCAGTGAAAGATTAACAGCCATGTTTGTTATTTAGAGTGCTTATGTATTCTCAAAGATATAGAAAATCACTGGTATTTACTACATACCTTATAAAAGGTCGTGTCACAGCCAGAATTGTCCTGATAAACCATGATGGATGAACAATTATAAATGATTTCAAATTCTTCCGTAATCTAGGTAAAAAAGCAATACTTTCTTAGGAAAACAAAACAAAAAAAAACCCCACAAAATATAAAGAAAGATCATATACAATAAACCCTGGCATACAGGTGAGTCACAGAAATGTAATAAATATTAAAATAATGGCTGTGGATCAGACAGGCAAACAGTACTTACCGTCGATCAATCATCTGATAACATTTTTTCATCCAGCCCAATCCAGGCATCCTTCTTCTTGGTGTTGCTCCATTCAAGTAGACAATCATATAGTCTTCAGCTACCATCAGCTCTAAGGTACTGATTACATATCTGATAAAAGTACAGATGTCAGTGGGCATATACTGGGCGTTATCTGATTGAGCTCAAACTAAATCAGGCTACTAGGAATAAATGAAGGCAGATTGAACACTTTATGACAGTACAGGTTTTTCTTTTCCTTTAAACAAATGCAAACATTTAGCACTGATCACCATAGTACCTGTAGATACACACCAGAAAACCACAGTCTTACTTGTGCCTTCAAAAATATGTGGTTTCCTTACAAAAACAGAGTTTAATAGTGGATTTTCCAATACCACTGGTGAATTTGTTTTTTCTTAAAAAGTAATTAAATGAGGAGATTTTGCAAGGGAGAACATGGGATCATGTGAAGTCCTAGGAACTTCTGAATTGAACTCCTGAGAAACTTCTATTCACTATTCTAATCATGAAGTTTGTTCAATACAATAATAAAAGCTGTCAGAAGATACCTTTCTTTATAGTTCTTGTAATCCTCACATTCCTGCTACTGAGTCTATGACTGCAAAATACAAATACTTTGACAGTCATCAACTTGACTTCTGATGGGACAGAGCATCCAGGACATCACTTCATTTTGTGAGCAAAACACTCTCAACACTCATTATCAGACAGTGCTCTTGTGGCCAAATGCATCCTACCTAGAGGAGCACACTATTCATTCAAATAAGAGGATTTAAATTCTTGTTTGAGACTATCTGTGCAGATGGTCCACTCAGAAGTCCCTACCTCATTTGTAAGCATGACAGGAATTTTCAAATTGCTTTCTCTACTATCCAGCCTCAAGGTATGCCTATGTAAAAACTAGAATGCAGAACCACAAGTCACACCTTAAAAACCTGAATGCCTGAGTGCACTTACTACAAAAGGTAGCTCTATCCCCATGCATAATGGCCCCTTTCACAGTTGTATGGAAATGCCTCACAATCTAATCTGACCCTCAAATGCCTTAGGATGCAATGTCTTTAAAAGAATTGTGGAAATCTAGCTCTCATCAAAGAGTGGTATTTTACCTGGGCATAAAGTAGGCAGCCATTAACTAGACTAGTTTCATGCATTTGGTAAATCTCATCCAAATCACTACTCCCTCAATGCATCCCACTGCTCATTCTCACCTCGCTATTGTGCATTGATTGCTGCTTTTGCCTGACATTTGTGAAGGCTTATGTCTAACAGAGATATAGGAAAGCAAGAGATTGCATGAACATTCTGATGCATCAAGCTTCATTTAATAGCTACTTTAACCTATTTGACAGGTTATAAGATTAGCCCTTCCCACAGGGCAGAACATCTAGTGCTTTAAAGGCACTTAAACACTGGAACATACAGAAGTGCATAAGTATGTATTAAAATACTACAAGTCTTTCAGTAATGGAACAGACAGTCTGAAAAATATCTGTTTATTAACTCAAAAGAGAATTGTGCCTGGTTGTTCTGACCAGAAACTAAAACACTGAATCTTAATTTTCACACATAGAGACAATGTTAGAAGGCACTGGCTGCCAACAAGTACATCTTCACAGACTGGAATATTATGGAGACCTGGGTCTGTGCTATTAGTGCCTTGTAAGCTGCAAATGGCAACGGCCAGGTCTCCTGCTGGCTATAGAAATTACTTACTGTGTTTTAGCACAGAAAACATTGGAATGATTGATTTTTTTTAACATCTGTAAGTTGAAGTAGATGAAGGCACTTCAGGAGAGTGCTGCCTTCAAAATTTTGGTCTGCCAAACCAATTGTTATTAGGAATAATTTTCCTGTGGTAGATTTGGGGTTATGTGGCCAAATCTGTGTCCTGCCCAACTGGCCCCTGCCACTTCTAGCTGAATCAGAAGCAGCTGGAGTCAGGAAACACAGTTAGAGCTGCTTGTGTCAGCAATTGCCACTTACACTGTTTTTAAAAAACAAGTCTCAAAAACCAGCCTGTAGTTCCTAAACCCAAGGCAGCATATATTAAAAATACATTTAGGAATACATCATGATAATATATAATGAACAATGAACAGTGAAAAACAGTCTAAGCAAGACTGCTGATTGTTCTCAGCAAGTCCTGGAAATCACTAGTGAAATAGTGCAAAGACTGTAGCTCCAACAAGGTGAAGATTTCGCATTCCTTGACATTTAGGGAGACACTAACAGTCAGATTTGGTCCTGACAAATCAATATACCTTAACTTGGGAAGGTGAGTAGGTAAAGCATACCAAAACAATACTCCACTGAGCAGTTTATCTAAAACTGCTATTTTCCTTGTCACTCTCCTTCTAATGACCAAAATTACCTCTTAAAGGAAAGACACTGAATAATTTTGAGTACTAACGCAAAAGACTCTGTCACATTGCTCACATATCACTCACAGGAAAAGATTTTCCATGACATAGCTGTAATCAGTTCGACTGCTGTCTGGCAAGAAGCATGCTGCAAACACAATGATAGCATTCAGGCCATCACCATAGTATCCTGTGAAAAAAAAACAAAACCACATTTTTATCTTTGTCAAAGGCTTTTAACAAGATGAATTAAAAAAAAACCAAAACATCTCAAGGTCCTGTAATAAAGCCATGTCTACTGCTGAAGCAAACCAAAATACTTCATACTGAAGGTTTGAAAATGTATGAGCTATCATGAAGTGATAAGGCAGTTGGATAGCCAGCTAAGCTGAATCCTCAAAAACCACACATAGCTCAACTACTAAACTTTTTATAGTGACAGCAAGAAAGCCTTCTAAGGCTTCTACTTCTGGTTCACTGCAGCTGTATGGCAATCATGCACTGAATGCTCACCTCAGACTGAGGAGGACTAAGGGGCTAAAGAAAATATACTACATTTCTTGTCCTGCATTGTTTGAATTATGTTTCACAAAGTCTGGCAGTCCAACCTCAGTTGGCCTGTGCAGCTCCATAGAAGTTCCACAGGCTTTAGAACATTACAATTATGACTGTACTCCACTATCCCTTAAAAGCTCCTGGGGATCCAGGAGTTAGATCCTTTGCTGCACGTTTTGTATAAATTACTTTTTAACTTTGGATACTTCAGTTGTCCAGTACTGACATTCTCCGGGCTGCATCACTGCCTAAAGATAGTTGTTAATCTTCAAAGCTGCAGCACTACCATTCCAGGGCCCAGCACAGTTGCTTATTATCCAAAAGAAAATGCTTCTTTTTCATGATGAATTAATGTTGGTTAATCTTCTCCACAATCCTTTGCAGTTGCTATGGATTTTCTGTATTTATCACTCATAATAAATAAAATATACTCCTGCATTTCAGTTTAAAGTCTTGCTTAAAGGATACAGGCAATCAGGAGGGAATTATAAAGATGCTGTAGGAATGGTTGCAGGTAGACAGCACTAGCAATGCAGAGACAGAAGAGAGATACGCTCAGAGAACTCTCAAAAACCTTTCAAGTCTAGAAAAAAACTGACACTGAGGGAGAGATGATAATATTTGATAATATCAGTTCCTCTGAGGAACATGTTTTCATGACAAAAATTAATGGATAATACTAACACTTACACAGCTTTTCCAAAAGGAAATTTTAAGACTTTTACAGTGCTTTCTGGATACTAGAGAGCAATATCCAAGCCTAACTAAAGTGCACATGGAACTCCAGTCCTGTTTTCAGCACATATTATTATTCAGCTAGATTATTTAAAATTGTGCTGGTTTTGGCTGGTGGAGTTAATTTTCTTCACAGTGGTGAGTATGGGGCTGTAATTTTGATGGGCATTGAAATCAGACAGTTGATCATACAGAAATGTTTTTGTTACTACTGCACAGTATTCACAAAGCACCAATGCCTCCTCTGCTTATCATATTGCCCCCCACCACTCAGAGAGCAGGCTGACGATGCACAAGAACTTGGAAGGGGAAGAGGACACTGCCAAGATAGTGGCAGTGGCAAGAGGACAGCTGATCCCACCTGACCACAGGGATATTCCAGACCATATGGCATCATGCTCAGGACAGGAAGAACGAGGAAATAGGAGGGAACATTTGGAGTGATGGCCTTTATCTTCCCAAGCCACTGTTTCCTGTGAAGAGGACCTGGTCTCCTGGAGATGGCCGAATACCTGCCTGTCCTTGGGAAATAGTGAATGATTTTCTTGTTTTGCTTTGCTCCTGTGCATTATGCTTTGCTTTATGCATTAAACTGTCCCTATCTCAACCCAAGACTTTACTCACTCTTCTGATTCACCATGTGGGAGTGAGTGACTGACTGTGCAGGTCTTGGTTGCCAGCTGGGTTTGAACAGCAGTAAAAAGCAGTATTTCTCTCCCCCTCAGGTTTACAAATAGGGAAATAGGGAGGACACTTCCTTCCTTCCATTAATTTAATAAAACTTTAAAAGACTTTAAAACAAAGCAATCTGTCCAGCTGGCACAGGAATTTGGCAGTAAGAACACATTATGGCAGGTGCATCCACTAAATTATACAGCACAGTTTGCAGTTCATGGAAAGCAAAACAATTATGTGCAGACGCCAACTAACAATACACAGAAGAAAAATCCACAGATAAATCTAAGCCACTTTTTCTCACACATGCTTGAAGAGAAGGAATGTTTTCCCTAGGGACAAGCATATTTTAATTCATCACTAAAAGCCAGTAAAAGCCATTTGCCCAAAATCTCAATCTTAACAAAGAAAAAGATCGCTAAGAAATTTCTCCATCAGCATATGTTGGAGACAATCTCAAACCTACACTGCCAAATCTACTCTCCCCTTTCCTATTTTGTAGCTACCACCTAAATTCTGCATTTGCTGTTATCTGTCATTTGGTAGGGAGGAATGCTCAGTAGATCTTTGAATCATCAAGAAATGCTTGACTTGACTTCCTATTGACTAATTTTAGACAGAATCTATTATTATTATTGAGATTAAAGAAAAGACTCCTGGCCCTCTAAACACTTCACAGAAGTATTGCCAAAGGGAACTTCATATGGAATGGGCTTTGCTGCCATAATGTAGAAACTGTTTGAGCTGTCCAAAGTTTTCCACAGTAGATGCAACAAAGTGATTTTGATTCCTTGTCTTCAATCTGCCACTTCATATACACAGAATTTAATCCAGTCCTTAGCTTATTTTGATTTTCCTAGATATCAGGAAAGATTTCCAGTTTAGGCAGTGGCAGGCTGAAACTTATTGTTACATCTTAAAACTGTTTGTTTTATATTGACTAATGCTATTGACAAACACCCTTTCAAAAGTAAAAAAATTAAATGCTCTTCATCTTTCAATTGAGTGATCTACCAAAACATCAGACATGTAAAATTTGAATTAAAATTATTTCATACTGAGAGCTGAGCTGAATTACCTAATCTCCCATTAAACACTTATTTTTCACAAAAGTTGGTATAAACTTCAACATCTAGTAGGAAATACACAAGTTTTTACCACAAATGCATATATAT
>VXBI01004175.1:65092-101643 GCA_013397375.1 Toxostoma redivivum
TACATATACATATATATATATAAACAACATTAGCAAGGCCCAAAAATATTTTGTGTTTGTTTCCTAAATTAAGCCATCTGGGTATGTTTGCTAAACTGTGTCTGAGGTGTCAGCACATTCATAAATCATGGTAGTGTTGTAGTGGAAAAATGCTTGGAGGCCTAAACATCGTTATTAATTCTGGTTAAGCTTTCTGTACACCGGCCAACACAAATACCTGTAGGCAAGCATTTAGCTGCTTTTAATGTAAAAATTAACTGTAATTTATTTATGCAATTTTACCAGATAGAGGCTCAACACTGAAAATATTGTAACTTTAATATTTTAGTATCTTTAACTGATGCTGCAGATCAACAACTCTGTGATAAAATCATCCTCATATAAACTCATAAATCTTACCTCTGAGATGCTATGTTGCCTGCCTCAGTTTTTGCAGGATTAAAACAACTCATCTTAACCTAATACCTTGCTAAACAGATAGCAGAGTGGCCCCAAAAATACAGAATCCAAAGATAATCCAAACTTGAGACACCAAGGAAAAGGCACTTAGAAAGCCCTGTTTTATTTCCTTCCTTCAGCTATAGTAATACTTATCCATTTTAATTAATTTATATAGACATATAACACTGAAACTATAAATTCTCTGGGGAAGCTGGGAAGCAGATGAGCAAATGAGAAAACATCACAAGCACATGGGCCATTTTCCTACTTTAAATGTTTTCTTTGATATGTTATTTGTTAGTTACTAACAAATTATGTAAAAAAATCCCATAAACCAGTTCCTGGTGAAAAGCTGCTGACAACTATAAATGGCAGAAAAATAGCATAAGGCGAGTAGCCAGATGATGAATAGAAGCCCCAGGGAAAACTATCTTTTTTTCTTTTGCCACTCTACTTGTTCAGATCCGTGCAACCACATGCATCATTCAGCAATCACAGAGCATTATACTTCTTCTCCCAAAAGGTTTTATCAAAACTCACCAAATAAAGTTTTCAAAATTTTATTTTGCAGTAGGTCTAAAGCTTTTTTCTTTGTTCAAGACAGTTTTACCCTACAGTGACCAGACTGATCCTGACATATATATATATCAGCATGCTGCTTCCAAAATAGCTTTGAATTTAAAGTTCGTATTAGTCATTGCCACATTGAATCGAAAACCTGGGTGATTTCAGCCAAGGCTGAAAAATAAATTCTCTCTCCTCTTGTCAGTATGATAACAGAACAAAATTTAAAATAAATCATGATCAATAAAGCATGAATTTTTTATATCATCAAAAATGCTTACAGCTGCTCCTACCTCCGTGTGAAATGACCTTTTTGTATGGTTCAATGACTTTCATATCAATTCTCTGTTCTTGTTCTCCAATAACCACTGTTCTCCATAATCTGTTGTCCTCTCGCTCCTCTTCAGCAGTGTATTCTGGAATCGATTCAGACTCCTCCTGGGAAGCATCCTTAGTGGCAGTCTGCTCTTCTGGAAAGTAGAACTGTATATATTACCTCTTCCTGTTAAAGCTCTAAATATTTTTGCTGTTACATACAGTTGAGATGTATGACTGAAAAGAACTTCATTTTTAGAGTACTAGTATAAATAAGAGCAGAATATGATCCATCATCTGACAGTCAGTAAACAAGAAGTTTCCATTTCCTTAAGACACCTCATCAATATGAACACGAAAAGAACAACAGCAATTATCACTGTGCAGAATACCATCAAGAGATTTTTGCATCCAGCTGGTAAAACTGAGCAGCTGCTCACTAGAGTTACTGCACGGGAGGCCTTCTAAAATCTATGCTGAAGGTATAAGAACTATGCTAACCCTGCCTTGCCAAATAAAAGTGAACACAGCAATACTTCCTGTCTAGAGAGGAATTACCTGACAGCTACAGCTTCTTACTTTTTCCCAGTTTGTCTTCTATCTCTTTACATCCACTATCAGCAAATGTGAAGAACACTCATCTTCGTCTGATTCAGCCATGCTGACTCCTCATATAAGCACAGTATTTATCTCCCCCAAGGGCTGTCTGAGGTTCAATACCAGTTTTCTCCTGCTGTGAAGGAGTCAGCCTGACCTAGGTTCTATGACCACCCAAGAGAGAACATGGACATGTAATCTACAGACACAGTGACCACAAAAAGTTAACTGTATGGCTGATAAGTGACCATAAGGTCTCTCTGCTGAATACTCTTAGTTTCAAAAAACTGTGAAGTAATTAATAAAATCTACATTTTTATTGCACATTGATGGGATTGCTCTTAACAATGAATTTAACTACGCTCCAGTTTTTCAAATTTAACGGCTGTTCACAGAGAAACTGACATGAAAAGCGATTATGTCCACAGCTGGAATTATTTAACTTTCCTCTTTAGTTATTGTTACAACATACTGTGTTTTCCATGGGGGAAAAATTCCCTCTCTTGTACTATTCTTGCTGAAGCACTTTTGCCTTGTGGTCTGTGTAAATATTATTAATTTACTTTCATAGTAAAGATTCTGTAAATTTCATGCCTAACACATATTTGAAGTAAACTGTTCTTTCTAAAGCATTATTCTGGCTCTGCACTCATAAGAGAAGAATTTGAACTGCAAGTCAGTAAGTGAGGTAACAATAAAAAATTATACAGTGAGATACATAATGACATACACACGTGTACATAAAAAGCTGCAGGCATCCTATTTGAAAATACTAAGGAGATTTATGAGAATTAAGAATAAACTAAAACAAGCAATTTTAATTGACAAAAACTAAATAACACAATGTTTCATAGGTGCCCTCAAACGTTTCTATGTGTTGGGTTATCTACAGATGTGCCCCTCTGATTAATGCTTCTACTTGAACTACTCATATGAATTGAAGTATATAATCCTAAAAACACACTAGTTTATCGTAAGAATTAAATAAGTTATCTATGAAACCAGGAATATAATAGTATACTGTATGTATACCACATATATCAACACAGAAGCTACAGGCTTCTGTTGGCATATACCAACATGTACTATTAATTTGTAAAATTGAATTCTCCATTAAATGCTACCAATAATTTCACCAGATCTGTTACAAACACCAAGTTTCTCTAAGCCCACAAAAAAAGCTTCTAAAAAAGATAGGTTGAGAACATATTTATTGCTACACTAGGACTAACAAAGTCTGAATTTCTACTGCTACCTGTCTTGTATTTTCTGTCCCTAATACAAAATACTATTAGGGAATTATATTGGCAGAAGGTGCCCCTCTCTGAGGTAGATTCTCTCATGTGCAATGAAATCTGAGTGTACAAACAATTCTCTACTTTATCTAGTCCCTGCTTGATAAACCTTGAAAGAAAGGAGGAATATTTCACCTCTTTCCTCACTGTCTAACCAGCCAATGAGTTAAAAACATACTCAAATAGAATTGCATTAATGGTTGAGACAGGGATAGAAAAGTAAGGAATATACACACGTGCACCTATAGTGTGACCATGAAGCCTTTTTTCCTTAAGAACTCCGAATAAAGTCAGTTTGAGGAGATCTACGGTTGGAAAAAAGGACAATCTGAACAAAAAGTGTTTTCTTTTCAACTATAGTATTTCAAGTTGGTTTAACAGTTGCTGCTCAGCAAATTATATACTGAGGAACTGAAGAATATATTCATGCCTTTCTCAGGGCACAACGTTCATGACGTTTAACAATTGCATTCAGCTTTGAAATACCCCATACTCTGTGACACTGGGAATAAGCTTACATAATGCATAATCCCACTACCTCCAAATTAAGGTATCTTAATGAAAATTTTTCTATGTTGTCAGTTTTGCAAGGGTACCCTTGGTAGCAATATGAAAATTAAATGCATACAGTCCAGTTATGCAAATTTTGGCAAGCTACTGCAGGGCAGCCCATTTCTGTAAGGATATAGGGTCTCCACAGGATACAATTAAGCAGCACGGGTACTTTTAGAATAGACAGATGGGATTATCAACACAGCCTAGGAAGACTGTCTGGTTAGCTGAGTCCTCGTAGAAAGTAGAAACATGACTGAGGCAGAGAAGCACAGCTGGCAGAACAAACTTGAATAAAAAGAGGCTGGGCTACATACATGGCTGAACAATGCTCAAACTGTATTTGGTATTTGATAATTTTTTTTTGGTTGGTGAAACTTAAGACAATGAAAAATTACTAAGACCCTGAAAAATCTTACAAAGTTGAAATTGGATACATGAATGATTTTTTAATAGAAATGGTACTAGGTTGCTTCTTCCTGATGAAGTAGCTCTCCTTTACTGCCTGGAGTGTTGATTTTGTAGAGAAAAACAAAGAGAAAAAGGAAATAAATACCTGCGGAAAAAAATAAATACCATTCTTACTTTATAAATAATGCTGATTTGAGAGCAGGCCTTCACTGATACTCATATACAGTTTTCAGAAATGCAATTTTATGTCATCTAAAGCAATAATCATAAAAAGCTCATTTCAGAAACTACCATGGTTTGTAAAGGGAATGTTGGAATGTATGGCATTAGTGACTAAAATCCCCACCCAGTGAAACTGATGGTCAACCGATTTCTGAACAGGTCAGGAGCTATTTCAAGACAAGTACTTTAGTATTTCTGCTCTCATCTCATCCTTCATGAATATTTCAGTTGTGATAATTCGTCTTCACCATTCTTTTGAAAAAATGCGTTTCAATATTACTTATAATACAGAGAAATTTTTCAGTCATGAGGTGGATCCCTGAACCATGGTAGCAGTCTTGCTTTTCTCAGTTGTCTGTTGTAGTTCAAAGGACCGTCAACAGTCTGATGATGACAAAAATCACAGTTCTTTCCAGTCTCAGCAGCTATGATTTTCCTCAGTATTTACTTTTCTGGGTTTGGCAGCAGTTAGAAACATTGAACTGTGGGAGATTGCTGGTAACATCAGAGTACGTACCAGCTAATAGTAGAGTACAGAAGTACAAAGATAACAAAGCCTATTTACCATGCAAATAAACCATTCTGCACTAGTTCTTATGACTATAATCTTAGCTACCAGATTAACATTACATATAGCAAACTTCTTTTATTGCTCGCTTATTTTGATAATTTTTTTTTTCTTTTCTACTCTTCTCAAGTCTCAGCTCAGTGGAAGATATTTTTACTATTAAGTATCTAAAATAAAACTACACAACCATATAAATGTCACCAAAACCAGAGGGACCCTGAGTTCTTCCCCTAAAAGTTTGGGGAAATTGGTCTAGCTTTAAGAACCGAATGAATCATCACATATAGAAAGCAGAAAAAAGCCACTGGGAGGAAATGCCTGCCATCAACACAACTGCTACCAAAATCACTGGAGTTTAATTTAATTACTTGAGGGCTTAAAGGCAACATCTGTTCTACTGCAGACAAGAGACTTTTTCTCTCACATGGTGGTCACAACAGTCTAAGCATGTGAGCCCATGTCTGTGTATGTTAGCTTTAACCTTCACTATAAAATCTTCTAACTATCAAGCAACCCATCATCACACTCTGCATTAACCCATAAGGAAATCAGCCTCCTCATGCGAAGTAACATTAGAGATGCTCATGCATGATTGAGTACACAGTAATGCCTCTTTGGCAATACTACTTAAAATAATGCAACTGCTCTTGTATGCTCCAGCAAACTCTAGCATTAGGGAAAGTAGTAAATGCATGGGAAAATTCAGTTTAAACTGATCCATCTTTACAGTTTTTTTCTGCTCTCAGCTGTAAAATGTTCACACTTATTTTCCCCTCAAACAGTTTATGATCTGTTTGTATTTACATCAGCAATTACAGTTCTTACATGTTTACATTTTATAAGGTACTAGCAAGGAACACGCAACACCCTATTTTGAACATCACGAAACTAAGTAAATCAGTAAAACTTGTACATCACATTTCTAGAGGAGAAAATCATTAATATGTGAAGGAAAAGTGAAGTATCCATTGCACACTTCAGGGTGCATCTGTATTGTACAGCCAGCCCTTCACAGAAAGGACATTTAAATTAGTGGAATGAGGAATTCTGTCGTTCCACCACCTGAACTAGCTTTACCATGCCACCCATACACCTTCCAGATCTCAGCTTTCTAGTCATGGGAATAAAAAGCAGACCTTTCTTTCTAACAAAAGACCTCTCAGCACACTGTGTCTACCTCACTTATATATTGCAAGATCTTTGGTGCAGCCAACATATTTTGCACAAAGTTATATTCCTAAATATGACGGACCTAACTGTAATCTAGAACTGGCCAGAGCTGCAAGAAGCTGTAGTTAGCTACAGCATTCTCCACAGCAACAGTCAGCTGCTCTCTCCTTCTAGAACAACTGTTTTCAGACAAGGCCTACGGTACTGGACAAAGACAGGACTTTGAATTTCATTCTCCCTTGGTAGCTGCTCTTACTTTATTAATTCAGCTGTACTATTTCCTTCTGCACTCTGAATAACTAGAAGGATAATACTTTACACAGGAGGAATAAAGGTCAAATAATAGCAGACGGTAAAAATACCTGGATGTCTAGTATTAACTCTCAAATGCTTTAACTGTACTGATAATCTGAAAGACATGAAACTGAGCATGTGAGTAGTAAAAAAGAAACAGAGATGAACTCTACATTTACAATCTAGAGTATTACCTTGCCCAGTGTATTCAAAAGAGTCTGCTTCATCAGGAGTGTCAAGGTCATCTACATTAATGTCAATTTCATCAGGTGTATCCAAATTATCAGACAGTACAGACCCTTCACTCTGATCCAATGAGAGATTGATGTTTGGAGCAGTGAGCTTTATCCTTCTGGGCTGGGAACCATTAAGATCAAGAGAATTTGGAGGTTCTGAATAAAAGGAAAAAAAACCAAAAAATAGAAAAAGAACTTTATCTATTCCATATACAATTAATCTCTCAGGTACTCAAAAACTACCTTTAAACACACTGAGACAGATCAATTCTAGCAACATCATGACATTTAAGACCATCTAACACAAAACACAAATATCAGCATTAATGGTTAATGAAATGAAACAAAAATCTATTGGAGCAGAAATTGTAGCTCAGAGCTCTTAAATTATGCTAAATCCAGACTCACTTTTTTGAAAAAGTGAAAAAAAATCAGGTTTTCATGCTCTGACCCACAATATTTAAAAATTTAAAGGGCAAATACAGATCATTTGAGTTATGAATCAAGACATTGCTGAGTCCTCAGAAAGTTTGTATGGTTAAAAGACATTGTAAATATTTATTTTCTCATGCACTCAGTGCTGATTTGCAAATACTTACATCTTTAGCTTTAACCATACAATATCTTACTCAATACAATAACAAATCAAAAAATATGAGTCTCTTAATCAGTCTTAAATAGAAGTAGTATTCAACAAGATGAGAGCTAGATATACCTTTGCTCCTTGCCTCTGCCCTGTATGGCACATTTCAAGTTGTTCAGTCTAACTTAGTTCACTTAGACAGAGGTCAATTATAAAATAAATAATACAAACTATTAAAACTTTACAAGGACTAAACAAGTGGTAACAATGCCCAAGAGAAGATGTCACACTGTAATTACAATTTCTCAAGTGAAGAAGAAAATTGACTAAATAAAGTGAACTCAAGGCTTTTTTCTTTTTAACACTGAACTGATTCTTTACCAGCATAGAAATATCATTCTCACTGCATAATTAAATGCCACAGGAATAAGATAAAATTAAGAAAATGAGCAAGAGCTTCTCTCACCAGGTCTCATCTCTGCAGAACTGGGGCTTACTACACCCTCAGCTAAGGGGATGTCCATTCCCATATCCTCTTGTACCAACCTGAGAGGTAAATACAAAGTAAGATCTTAAAGAGATGTACAGCTCATGATCTTATACAGAACTGAAATTTCCTCCAACATAGCCAGTTCAGAAGTCTGATTATAAAACTGATGTTGCAAACAGTAATATTTCTCATTTTACACCAATGAAGTTGGTCTTTGGTTATCCAGCAAACTGAAGACATCATTGCAAGGAGCTTCAGCTACTCTTTGTAAAACAGTATATTAATGACTGTATATACAGTTACTGTACAGCAAAAATGAGTAGGTTTTTCCCTTTTTTGGTATCATTTGTATCTTAGAGCAATTCTGACCCAAACCGGTAATACTGATGCAGGTGATGTCTCACACGGAAACAGTTCAGAGTAAAAAAGTGAGAACCAAAACTACATCACAGATTTTCAAAGACTAAATTGTTGCAAATATCTTACTTAGACTCAGTGTTTAAGAAGATAGTAAGAAATAACGTTTAACATACATATATACGTATATACATACCTACACACATACATACACACATTAGACAAGGAAAACGCCCTAAGTGGTGAAAATAGCAACAAAGACTTAAATGTTTAAAGCAAGTTGACTTGAACTGTTTTCATGTCTACTTGTTATTTAAATATTTTACAAAATACTTGCTGGAAGCATAGTTCAACTGCAAATAGGAAACAACATTTTAAATTTTCAGGACACTCTTAACAATTTCCAAACTATCTGTAAATGTATGACTTCAAGAGAGCTTCATTTACTTTATCATAATACTTGTATTCTATTCTGCACTACTATTCCAAATCTGGGTTGGTTTCTACTCCCCACAAAAGCTGAAGAACTTCTGTTCTTACTTACCCTTTGATCAACAGAACTGTGATGAGATCAAAGCTGGTACTTTTCCCTGCAACATCATCAGCTAGCTATGTTTTGAATGTTTCAAGTGATTCAGCTGAACAAATCTGAATAGTTCTGGCTTACTGCTCTTGCAGTTTCTTCATGCCCTCACTTTCTCAATGACAAGTCCAGACAAGACCCTTTGGTTAATCACTATATCAAAGTACTGTGATTTCTTGTTAATTTCATACAAATCAAATATAAATGTGCATAGGTAGGGCTGCAAAAGGCTTCACTGTGCCTAAAGTTGAAAAAGATCTTTACCTCAAGCCCCATGAGATCAAATTCCCGATACAGAAAGGCAAACTAGTGAAACTCCCACTTTTCCATGATACCATAGAGAACATACTTTAAAGCTATGGTCAAGCATGTTTGTGCTGCTCAGCTTACAACCAAGCCTTGTCTCTCAATAAAAACTGATTTTACTAATCTTGATTTTATCCCCACATACTGTATAGTATGTCTTTCAAAAATTCAGAGATGAGCAGCTTGTGATAATTGATAAAAGATTCATGTCAATTACAAAAGCACTGGGGTTTGTATAAACCAGAATACCAAGCTCTGAAGTGAAGCATGGACACTAGATAAAGGAAATTATATGATAAAATCATTCTGTTTAAAATCACCTTGTTATGTTATCTTATATCATGTTACATTATATTATGTTATGTTATATTATGGTATTTTTTTTCTAATAAGTTGTATCGACTACCAGCTTGCAAAATCAAACTTCACAATAGCCCTTCCTGCCTCTGTATCTCAAGAGCCAGACCTTCAAAACTTCTCAGGAGGTTATCTACCAGGACAAGATGGTTATCTGTGATTGATTATCGCCTGGAGGCCTGGTGAATTTGTATATGTTTAGTTTGACGCCTGGAGGTCTGGTGAATGTTTATTCACCACTGCTTACCCAGCTAAATTGGGACAGCAAAGAACATAACAATTATTGATTACGACAGGAGACCACACTACACAAAGGAGCTGCAAACCAAGTTTGGTGGGACATCGATTGGGCAGTGACCCCTCACGTTCCCCCAGCGCACTGCTTGCTCTGTCTGTATCAAATAAAACAATCTAAATTTTGCTAAATATCGAGACTCTTGTCTCTCATTCATAACAAGCTTAATGATTTTACAAAACATATCAGTTCTGGATTATGTTTTATTACTGCCAAAGAAGGCTTGAAACACTCTCTCTCTTAGGATACACAAGAGAATAGTGAAGAAATTTGATCAAAGTATCCTGTTCATGAATAAAAAGATGGCACTAATTGCCATCTTTTTAGTACCAGGTATCATTTCCTTCCCCATCCCCTACTCTGTACAATTATCTGTATTCAGAAGTACTGAATACCACCACAACTTACAAAGATAATGTAAATAAATCATTAGTCTTTGCTTTTTTTCTTTTTTTGTGGTTTTTATACAATCCATAGTAAAATATGTGTAATGAAGTCAGATTCATTCATCTGAACTAACTAGAGAAAAATCATAATTTAAAAGAAGTGCTGTCAGTAACAGCTGGCTAAGGCACACAACTTTAGTGGAAAGGATGTCTGGAGAGTATGAATATTTCTACCCCATTTTATATTCAGATCAGGATTTTATGTGGGGCTTTATTAACCTTTCAAAAAAAAAATAACCCTATGAAGAGTTATTCAATTAAAGCAGCTCAGGACTAAACAGAGATGACTTATGGGTACTCAAGGGTTTATATTTTGGTTGGAAAGAACAGAATTTTGGTACTGTCATTCAAACCATTAATTTGCGACATTTCTTATAGCTTTATCAGACCAAATGACAACTCCTTACTGCACAACCTTTGGAAATTACTGGAGGAAATTATTTGAAAGGAAATATTCAAAGTTGTCCAAAGAGTAAGATACAGCAGGGTAGTGAAATCTCAGACTTTCTGTATTAAAAAGAGATGCTATTCTCTGTATAAAACGAATTGTTTAAGAATGAAGATCATCTTTTCCTCTGTATGAAAAGAGCATGACTGAGTTTTTATACTCTATGCCTACAGAAACAATGACAATTTTAATCTGAAAGAAAGCAATTTCCCACAAGTAATTAATTCACAAATTTAGAGTTGCATAACTTTTGCAATGCCTGAGACAGAATTATCCTAAATTATGACATTTCTAGGGTTATCTCAAGACTGCTTTATTCCCTGTGGCATCTTCTTTTTTTTTCAACACATATGTACTTGAACTGTTATTGTTGCTTTCTGTAGGCCCTCCTACACTTTCACAACAAACATTTGAAGGATTCTGCTGCTTTCACTGGGACCACTGCAGCTGAGTCAAACCAGAATTTTTTATTGTAATTGTGAAGAACAGTGCATTTCTAGGTATTAAAAGATGTATATATTTCATACACTTGTTTGAATTTCTTATGAAATTCAGCTACAAGTAGTATACTCAATAAATATTCCTCACTTATGGATTACAGTTAAACAGCATCAGAATTTGCTGGAGAATTTCTAACTTTATTTTGTTGACACAGTGTTTTTAATGTCAAAGCTCCATACTGTTCATATTGGCTTATTCAATTTGGAAAGTAAGAGGCTCTGGTCCTAAAAGTGCTGGGTAAAAGCAGGCATTTAAGAAGTCCAATTACCAAAAGAATTGCTGACACAAGCTTCTCCATTTTATCTTCAATTACATAAAATGCTATTGCCTTTCAGAAGATTTTTAGCAGAGATTAGGTTTCCTCTTTTATAATTGCATCAGGTTGTTACGTACTGTCAAAAACAGCAAACAGGCTTTTTGGAGAACAAAAAGTCTGACTTGGGAGCTAGTCTTACTGTCCAAATCCTTTATGCCTTACCCAAAGACATTAAAGATTCCCTGCCAGACATACATGCCTTAGGTTCAGTGGAAGATCTTAATTTTCATATGCCACAGTCAACATTTCAATCATAAACTAATGGGCAATACAGGCATATTTAAAATAATATTTAAATGTCTGTGATATTGTGCCCCAACATACGGCTTCAGAACTGCTGTCAGTAAGAGAATAAGGAGGATATAAATGAAGATGGTTTTCTACAGACACAGCTTCACATTTGCTGATGGATTTTGAGAACATATTATGCTGAGCAGCTCAGCACCTTGCAGAGTAACTTCTGGCTGTGCAGAAGCTCTCAACCTCAGCAGGAACCCCAGCAATGGAAGTCAGACTTTAGAAACTTTTTTAAATAGGCAATTACCTCCTCTTCCTTTTCCATAGCCTACTTCACATGCTTTCAAAATTCTGGCTTATGAAATTCTTGCTTTGCCATAAGGGTGCAGCTTATAACATGGATGATGTTGACAAAAATATTTAAGAGTGAAAGACATATTTTTTTTAATCCCTTTTTAATGAATGCTCCTATTGAAGAAATAAATTAAATTACTTTAGAAAGCCCATTCTAATCAGGCATGATTTACTGGACAGATAAAAAAAAAGGATCTTGGAAGAGAGGTCAAAGTCAATTAAGGTTTTTTGTTGCATAAATGACTTCTTTTATGTTGTACACAGAATGGTCATTTAAGGATCAGCTGCACTGGGAATCAAGTTACTGATTATTTGTTCTGATATTCAGGTCTATGATCGTGCTCAGCAGCAGCTGAACCCCCCTCATTTCTCAAAGGTGGATCAGAGACAGATACCAAATTCATATAAGAGGAGGAGAGGCTGAAGGCTGAAATATTTTCCTTGCTCTTTTTTTGGTTCAGACATTCTTGCAGCTCAATAGATTAATAAGCTTTAAATAATTCTTAATGCCCTCTCAAATCAGTATTTCTCAAAATTAAAGTTATTCTTCCTGACTTTTCTAGGTACAGCACCATTCTGCTGTTTTGGAAAGAGCAGCTATGAATATTCACAGCAATATGTCATAATCCCTATGGGCTGTGCTGCCTCACCCTTGTGTCATCTGTGATCTATCACCAGTTTCCCAAGCTGCTCCGCAGCTATTACACATCAAGAAGTTAATTTCTTTAGTCTAAAACAATATATAATTCCAATGCACTGTTCTGAATAAATACCTACAATGTGCAAAAGAGATCAACATTTATCCAGTCGTGACTGTCACCACAATTTATTCACCCGTCTCTGTAGTTACTTATCCTGGTTTAAGCTGAACTGGCAACTAAGCATCTCACAGACACTCTTTTCACTTTTTCACATCCCAGTGGGGTGGGGAATATAAAGTTAGACCTGGGGGTTCAGTGAGGAGCAATACAATTGCTCAACACCTGCCAGGCCATTCCAAACTCTATCCCTGAGCCAAGATCCCTCCCCCTCCTTGCTGGGTAACTCCCCAGATTATACACCAGGCATGGTGTTCTACTATCAGCTTGGGTCAGCTGTTCCAGCTGTGCCTCCTCCTGTCTTCCTGTGCACCTGCTTGCTTGCAGGGCATGAGACACCAAAACTGTCCTTGACTTAGGGTAAGCAATACATAGCAGCAACTAAAACATCAGGGTGTTATCAACGTTGCTCTCATACTGAATCCAAAACACAACATTGTACTAGCCATTCCAGCTGAGAAAAAATGAACTCTATGCCAGTCAAAACCAGGACACTACTCCAACATACTCACCTCATATGAAATAATAGCAAAACCCATTCTGTTATCACAATTAAACACTTGACATTTCATTTTTAGAAAAGAAACTGTTTTGCTGTTTTGCATTTATATCAAAATAGCACATCTTTTGCTTTCTTTCATAGGGCTCCACACTTGTAGCTTGTAATTTCTGTGCCACTTATGTTCAGAAGAGATATTACAGGTTTAGGGATATCTACAGCAGCATTTTTTAAAAGAACAGCAAATGTCTACTTTCTACTTTTACTACCTGGAGTGCTCAGAGAAGAAAGTCAGTCTGTCCATCATCTCCTAGTTGTAGATATAACTCCATAAACGATTATAACAGAGATGCATTATTTCCAAGACCTTTAAGGCTACTGGACTAATAAATTCTAGTGTAATCTTCATGTGTTTGAGTTTTGATGCTCATTGTCCTGGTTACATAGGTAGCAATGCTCTGCAAAGCCAGAGATATGTTGCACATACCTAAGTATTGACTGTGTCTACAGCCAAAAGGAGATGTTTTAGGAAATAGAGTCTTAATATATGAATTTCAGAAATAACACCTGATGAAATAATGGGCTTTAGTGTGAAGATACTTTGATGAAAATTAACAGGAAGAAAGCAAGAACGTTAGTCTGCAAAAGCCTAAATGGATTGTGCACTAAGAGATGAAGAAACTTATTAGCAAATGTACCCACTAAACCCAAAATCACTTCCTGTAACTAGTGCCCTGCTACAAAACTTCTAAACAATAAACAAGAATTTATGCAGATACCTATTCAGAGATAAAAGAGACTGCAGTGTGAATTTTTTAGGATCAGCAGAATGAATGATCCCTAAACTGTAAAAGAGTATGCAACAAATCAAAGTGACACACGAAGTGACATCAAAGTGACCAGATTTAGTCAGTATCAATCAGACTATTCAGCTCTATCCACATACCAAGAAAATTAGTGTATTGGAAGGAATCCACTCCAGGATATCTGAGACTATATAGAAGTAATTACTTTTTCTCACAGCTGTTATACAGTATAAAGGTGACTTGTAAAATTGGATTAATTTTATAACCTCCCAAGACCTGAATTTAGCAACCATATGCTAGAAATTAACAGTGTTTCTATTGCTATTTATTTTGCTCTTAATCACAAATTAGTTTAGGAAAAACCTATAGATTGAGCACTATAATTTATGCATAGAATGAGACTTTTATTCTCATATCTGTATGAAAAGAAAAAAAAAAGCTGTGCTGATTTGTTTGAGCTAAAGGTTTATTAATCAAACATCTGTGCAAATGCTAACTCATCATTGTCATACTGCTTGCTGCAGAGATGACATGCTCATTATCTTATTTTACAGAAAAATATGTCATGAAAACCACAGAATAAGCCATTGCTAAATATTAGCAAAAATCATAACTTCCTTGATTTTAAAACTTCAGTTTTCATGAGCTGACATTTTGCTTCATTTTCAGCATGGGAGTTGAATGAAAAAGTTAGGCATGACAATAAGAGGTAATATTTCTGTAGAAAAATCCTGTATTATAGCCACAAAACCTGAAAATATGTTGAAGTTCTTAGAGCTACTGAATAAATTTTTAACCATTCTTTACTAAAACATTTCCTAGCCTCCAACCAAATTCATTATTTAGTGCCTGTTTATCTACCCATCTTTTCCCTGGTTCCTCTTTTTTAGTTTTTGCTATAAGCCTCATTTTATTCCAGGAAGCCAATCATGGTAATAGGCTCTCCTGGCTCCTCATATCAGCTTAATACTGTTAAAAAAACAAAAGCTGCTATTCTTAAGCATATGCTGCTGCTTTCACTGCTGCTAGGCAGCCTCATGCTGTCTGTCCTGACCCATTGCCAGCTCCCTCCCTGTGTCATAGCACAAGAAAAGCAGGCAAAGCCATGGAGGGATACAGAGAGCCATAAAGGGACAAATCCAAGTGAACAGGGATAATGGATTTCACTGGGCTATTTCATCAACCTTATGGACACACCCATGGATGAGGAAGGCCTGTGGAAGAGATACAGGGCTCCAGCCTTCTTCCAGCCACATGAAATAAAAATGCATCTTAATATAAAACGAGAGAAATTGAAGTCCCAAACCTAGATGTCTTGCCGAAATTGGGACTTAGAAATGCACATCAGGCTGATGCTGCCAGCAGCAGATCCCAGAGGCTCCAAAACCACACTATTTCATGGCATGAACATGGACAAGAGACAATTTTTTAGAGTGGTGTTTTTTAAATGCATTCCTGTAATAGCACTGTCTCCAACTATGCCTCTTACAGAGAAGTGCAGAATCTCCTAGGTTCCTAATATTACTTTTAACAATATTCTCTTAAGACAATATTCTGTGTGCAAAAGCAGGTAGAGAGTAACAAATTCTAAGGCAGAAGTAACATGTCACTTAGCATCTATTTGTTTGCTTAGCATCGCACTTGTATACCACCACATGGTTTTGCAATCAGAGCAGGGGCTGTTCTCGGTTTGGTGCCTAGATCAATGCTCCTTAATTTTTACTGACATAGTGGAAAATCACCAGAATTAACAACACAAAGTTGAGGAGCTTATGGATGGGTGCTCCTCCATCAATATTGAAAGATTACAAAGTGTGACAATATGCTCTGTAGCTTCAAAGCTGTATTAGCATTTAGAAAGCAGTTTCTGATCTCTTAATAGATGTTGTTAGTATTCTACAGATAATATTCCACATATCTAGATGATCTATTAAACAACAACCACTGTTGAACAAACATTATAAATGCAATATGGTCATGCCAGCAGAGAAAGTGGAAATTAAATAAATCTGATTCAAAAGATACATAACTATAACCTGAAAAATACATTTTCTTCTTAAATTATATTTTAAAGATTTATTAAGATGCCAAGTACCTGATTCCTACCTTCCATTCTCACTGAGCAATTAATTATTGCCTAAGAAAACTCATAGTTTTCCTAACCTTTAAACCAGTTTCCCTTCCTGAATGTGTGGCTCACAGTGACCATTTTTCTGTCATACTGTGCTATCAGGACCAACCATCAGAATACCTGCATCTTCAAATAATGTAATTGACATGCGAGAAGCACTTGAAAAAGCAGGGTGCACCTTCTTCCCTATGCAACCATCTGTACTTTCAGAAAGTATGCTAATGATTCGAGAGTATTTAACAGGGAGAGGCTGCAGGATCAGAAGCCAAAAAATCTTTAGAAAGTTTTAGATTTTACACCCTATACTGGACTTATCTATTCTCCACTTGACTTGTGGGAATTCCCCTCCAACTATTACAATCTACACCATATCAAGCACATTTGTTTCCAAATGAAAACATGCTAAAATGCCTCATACTGGTCTTAACCATTATTCATAATCATTAGTTCTGAAATTGAGCTAGTACCTGAACTTCAGTGGCTATTTCTCTTTACCACTTGGTTTTTCTGTAATATTGGCAACTTCTTGCATTGCTTAATGGACTTGTTTCTCTGCATGTACAGATGATGACATGTACAGCGATGGTGGTACTTATCACCATATTTATTACTTATTACCGTCCTAAACTAGGCTGGAATGAAATGCCTTAACAAAGCATCTTACAACAGGTGAATTATGTCTTGCCTATATAGTAAAATGTGATGATGACTTTTAGAGATGCTAATTACAGGAATTCACTTAACATCCAGATGTACAGACTTTTTTTTCATCTGTACATTAAAGCATTAGTATTTTTCTAACACTCTTCTGATTTCACGCTCAGCTTTTGGACAATATGTTGATAGATAGGAAAAGATACATGGCAACTTTTTTTTTAGTATTGTATTACTTCTGTCTTTTCCTCCCCTCATACTGCTTTTCTCTGCTCCTATTTATCATCTCATTCCCTATCCTCAAAATACTTCAATTTCCTCAATATAAGTAATTGTGAATTATTAAATTAAATATTGCAAAATCCTTTGTTTTCTCTTCTCACATCTGTACTGTACTGCCAAATGTCTACCTTTCCATCTTTTCCATGCTACCTTTCCATGTATCAGTGATTTCACAACTTATAGTGTTCAGTGCTACTATAATTTATATTCCTAGTTGACCTACTACAAACTCAGAAATAACTAACAGCTACATTTTCCCTGTCTTGGTGACCAAAAAAAGAGGCTCTAAAAAAGTGTACATGTCAAACTTTAGTCTCTTTTAAAGCTGCAGTTGCTGGAGATGTAATAAACAGTAGGGAAATTTAAGTGAAAATGCAGAATGTGGAATGGGAATTTTCACCAGGAAATTAAAATGGAAATACCCTATTGGGTGTAAATTGGTAACAAATTAATTCCCATCCATACTGGGGAATTATCAGCTTGGGAAAAATACAGGAAAAGTCCCAAACATGAGCCAGAGAAGACTCCTAATCAGGGCAATAAGCTCTATCAAAGCAGTAAAACTGGAAAATATGCTGGCCTGCAGCCTGGTTGCAATGGCAAGAAGTGTTAGGAGCAGGAAATATTGTTTTTTAGACCTGCAGCTGGCAGGTCTAAAAGGCATGTGCAAAGAGAGATGCAGAAAGCCACCAGTTATCTTCAGAAGCAGAACTCTGTCACTGAGATGGAAGTGCCACGGAAGCAGTAGGAAGATAAAAACCAACGCAAGTGTGGGAAAGAGAAATAATGTCAGTCATAGCAAAAATGCTGTGAAAGAGTCAGAATGACAGGAAATGCCAGACTGAAGAATTTATGCTCAGGAGAGGTGAGAAAATGGGCCTCCTCCTCCTTCCTCCACATTGCACTCCTCACATATTACAGTTAGAAAAATACATGGGAAAGGTTAGTTATATGCTCCACTTTCAACAAGCAGGCAATGGTGTATCCTGCTGCCCAGCAGACAGCTCTTCAGAGTCTGCTGCCAGTGTGTAGGATAGTCAGGTCTCATCTGTTAGCCTAAATTTAAAAAGTCCCATCTGCTGCTGTCTGTTTTTCATAGGTGCAATGGCTGTAGATAAGACCACAAAATACAAGATATACTATAATAATGAGCTAATTCTTAAAATTTCGTACCAGCTAAACCACTTCTTTTTATGTTCAAAGAAAAAACCAAGTAGATAAACTATGAAATCTGTCAAGCAACTGGAATGTCACTCCCACCTTCCTCTCCCTCAGTATCATTTTTTGTTGCAGTAACACTGTTATTTTCTTGGTATTTATACAGGATGTGATAGGAAGTGTCTCCAGTCCTGAAGACACTACAGTGATAAAAAAAAAAAGCCTTAGCAATATGCATAGGTGCTTTCAAAATCATATTCTCACCTACACATTGTCTCTTACTACGTTTGTAAGCTGCAACTTTTGCCCAAACAAAGACTGGGGCTTTAAGATGGCTTTTTTTCCCTGTGTCTTTTCCTACAGATGTATTACAAGCTGTAAATAATACTGTTCTCCTGCTACTGCTGAATACCATACAGAGGTGTCACAAAAGTGCAACAGACTGCTTGTAGCAGGATATAAGTTTTTAAAGTAGCAAATATATGCAAAAACTAGATTACCCTCTAACTACATGAATTTTCGACTTTCCAGATTTATGCAAGGCCAAATAAAAAACCTGACTCATCAAAGCCAGGAAAGAAAAGGCTATTTTAGATCTCTGTACATCCCTACCCCACATGAGATACCAGTGAAGAGCGTGCTGAGAGTGAAGGAATGAACATGGCAGCCCTGGAAAAAAGAAATGTTTGGCAGGGTAAGGGTTGGTGTGCATTGTTCCCAGCTCTGACCTCCACAGTCGTTTTAATGCCTTCTGACAGTGCTGCTAGAGCTGTGTGCATCTTCCCTTTCCCAAAACAGCTCTGCTTTCCAAGTAAATAAAGATAAATCCAGAAATTACATCCCTGCCTGTTCCTCCTTCTCTTCCCCAGCTCCCTTAGAAGAATTCTGGCTAAAGAAACAAGCCTGCATACATTTCCTTTCAGTGTTGCTCTAAGCAGCCAATATTTTTGCATTCTGTATATTTCAATCCCCCCTGTATATCACTATCATCACCTATAATTTATGTGCTTACCATACTTGGAACTGAAGAATATTTTCATTCCTTCATCACAAAGAGAAAAGCAAGTAACTCAAGGAGCTGAATCAAACTTGTATAATTAAATTAAAAAAAAAATACTGCCTGCACAAGCCAACTTTTGCAGTAATTGAATCTCTTACCACAGACCTTATTGCTGTGTCCTTCCTCAAAGTTAACCTTCAAAATTTACATATACTGTTCACTGCAACATTTTAAAAGGACATTGCAAAAAATTAAAAAATCATATGCTTCAGTTAATAGGGGAAAAAACCTTGAAACTATAATGCCAAGTAGCCTACAATGAGAGCTGTCACGAACAGTGGAGCTACCAGTAATTAAGCACTTTAAAAAGCAAGCTATATGCTGGCAATGCCCTTTCATCCCTTTTTGCCCATTGTATCCTCAGAGCTAGGCAAAAAAGATGAAAATAATCCAGCATATTAGGTGACTGTGCAGTGAAGTTTCTTTCCTAATTACAAATACCATGCGTGTGCTCAGACAAAAGAAATCCTTCTGAACTGATGTAAGCTTCTCTCATAAAGAGCTGCAACAGAATTAAAATACAGCTGCCCTGTTTTCAGTAATGAGGTCCTGAGTGCTTTGCATCATGCTGACTAAAATGTACCCTTTTTCTGTCTCAAGTAACTGAAATAAAGAGCCGTTAATCAGAAAATCTCCTGCACATCTGCCGCTCGGAGCAAAGAGACACTTACCTTCTGAAGACTTGAAAAGGCCTCTCTACTGCAGAAACAGCAGAGATGCCTCACTGCTGCACTTCAGCATCCCTCGTTCTCCAGCAGTTTACTAGGAATACAGATCCTCCACCATTTTCTTGTCACGTGGGCAGTGGTACTGCTAAATAAGGGTGATCACCTGCCTTCACACAGCCGGCTGTGTGAACCAGCAGCTACTGGGCTTTGGTTACAGGCGCACTCAAACAAATGCAGAGCTGTGCTGCGGCCATGAAAATTACGAGTCTTTTTCGCATTCCCTGCGGAGCTTCTTCGGAGCATCATCAAACTTTGATGCAGTGAGTCAGCTGGCGGCAGCAAAAGGGCTCCCTGCTGCTTCATTTCTCTGCCTGAGGAAAGCTTATGCTGAGACTGAATGACAAAAGTTCCTATGTATTCAACCTATCTCAGCCTTCATTACTCTTCACATTGATGGCTATAGAGCACATGCACATTCAATGGTTTGCACAATTTTTTTTTTTTTGGTTTGCAATTTAGCAGTGGGAATATAGGTGCAAATATAAACACCCTCCCCCCCCCAAAAAAAATTCCACACAAAAAAACCCCCCACCAACAACCACCAATACAGAGTACAGAAGGCATGGTAGATTCTGAAAACACAAACTTAGGTGCATCAGGAAGCACTGCCCACAGCCTGTGGTCCTGGTTGTGTTTCTTAGGGAAAAGAAGGATACTTCTTCCCAGGCAGTGCAGTCTCACAGTCTCCTTTTACAAAAGTCTATTGCGAGTAGGGTCCCTAAAAAATCCAGGTTCCTTTCCAAATGCAAAACAGCTTCCAATCCTAATCCCTACAGCAAGGCAATAGACTCTAGGACAGCCTAACCTTCATCTAGTTTCTCACTTCACACTGCACAGATCCTCCTGGAAAACTGTGATAACTAGAGAAGCTTTCATGTCAGGCTGCTTTAGCCATAAACAGTCAAAAACAAAAAATGCCTAATCCCATTTTCTCTTTTCAGTACAGCTCCATGCACAGCTACAGCACAGTGTAAACGACAATTCAGTGTTCAAAATTTGTTATTCTCTTTACTATAGAGACCATAGTGGTCATCATCTGCTACACGCGTCCTGGTAAGTCAGTCCTAGATACTATTTTAAAGGAAAACCTAAATACAAAGCATGTCAACAAACTTAAAAATCATCACCAATACGAAAATACACTTCTAAAGAGGACAGTGCTGCAGACACATCATCTTTGATATTTCTGTCACCTAGCTGTACATAAAATTTCCAGTGATGGGGATGTTTCTAGCACTTCTTCAGCTGGCCAAGATTTAATTAATTTAAAATCGAAAGTCCATAAACCCAGTAACCATGGATCCTGAAGTCCATAATACCCACATTTCCTGTATCCAGGAAATAAAGCTATAAAGTACTTATGTACAATAGAAGTTACTAGTAGCGAGATTACAGTGAAGCTGTGAAATTAGTAATGTGGCAGAAAACAAGGTCTTAATTCTCTATGTGCAGAGCACCACAGAATATTTTTGAGATTTTAGGATGCTGTTGAGGAAACTTCCCTGTCCCACCATCCACAAGCCACTCTGGCAGTCACGCAGCACCTGAGCTGGGACCCCACACTCACATGGTCAGACCAGGTTTCCTTACCGGTGCAACCCCACGCTTCCCATAGCAGAGTCTCAACCCTTAATATAATTTAATCATGGCGTGACAACACAAGAACAGCTTGAGCTGGGTGCCTCTGAGGAAGGACCCTGAACACAGGAAACTCTAGGCTTTTATGCCCTCACAGTCTGTGTGTGCAAAAGTCTGGGGGTCATCCAGCAGAGTCATCAGTCCCTGCTGTGTATTTCAGTGTCCAGTCACCTGCTGGAACAACATATACCCGTGCCCTTCATTGCGCAAAGGCCACAACCAGTTCATGGACTCTTTAACAGATGCTCTGCTGGGACCACTTACCTCACCAGGGCTCACTGCCAAAGTCAGGCCTGTGTCAACAGGGGTAAAGTTTCAAAGATTGTTAACACTTTAGGCTGAAATCTCCTGTCATTGATCACATTGATTGGAATATATTATAGAATTAATTAACTCAGAAAACAGTGGTGCTTTTAATAGTGGGGGATTTTTTCATTTAACTGCTAAACCATACTAATTAAGTCCATGTCTTGCTTTAAGAAAGTGGCTCTATCAGGCCAATCTTACAATCTAATAAAAATTTCAGTACCATTAGTAAATAATAATAAGCTGTGGGTTTTTTCCCTTTTGAAGTTGTTTCTTGGTCACTGAAATGCTGTTCTTTTTTAAAGATTTTTATAAAGGTCTTGGTATTTGCCATGTAAATATTAAAGCTGTTTTTTACAAAAATGAGATCGTCAGGACCTTCCTACAAGCAGCCTTCTCAGTTGTTGCTCCTGTACTTACATGTTTGGTTTTAACTTTTAAAGCATGGTCCTTGTGTTAAGACAAATGTCATGCTTTGTGCTGCTAAGTGGGAGACCTAAGTTCAATTCCCATTTCAAGTCCATAATTTTGTAGTTCAGCAGGGGCTGGAAGCATAACTGAAACAAGCATGTCTGGTCCCCAGAGTGCCTGGAATTGCTTTCCAGTGGATCTGGCCAATTAATAAACAATCTTGACAGAAGAGAAAGATGGCAGCCCCACAGGTTTCCAAGTGAAAAAAAGGAAACCAGTATCCAAAGAGAAGTAAATGTTACTTTATTTTTTCTTCCAACAGATTTTCAAGCCTATATGCATCCTATATACAGCACCCTGCTTTGCCCACAGAAGAATAATGCAAACCTGGGATCCCTAACTCATGCCTTATTCTAGCTTTGGGATGACAGAAGGGACATTTTGAGAAAATATTTGGAGAAACCTTTGGTCAGTGGAGAACTTTTTCCTGGGTGTCAGTATTTCATTTCAGTACTGGGCATGGATGTTACTTGAATAATTAATGGCTTTGAGATTTATTTGTATTTGGCTAAGTCACAGAGACAGCAGAATCGTCTCAGAATTCTTATTAATCTTGTAACAGTCACATATTTTTCTTTAATTAAATTTAATTATCTTTATACACTGACAAGCACAGAGAAATGTGATGAAAGTAGACTTTTTTATTAATATAACACTGGATTGCTTCCCCTACTGGGCAATTTTAATAGCCAGCAGTACAGTAGCTGTCACACAGGAATATTCTGGACAGAAACAGTGGAAGAATTATCTTTTCCAAAACATCATTACACATGGGAGCAGAAAAGAATTATTCCTGTTACTTTGAGAAAATGATATCAGAAAGATAAATGTAGTTTTCTTTGAAGTCTTACTCTAGTAGGTTAAAAACATTGTGGTAGTTCTTCAAAGAAAATTATCTTCTGCTCAGTTTTGCCACCAGTTTTCTAAGCACTCCCCAAAACCTTCCAAATATCTCTGTTCTTATTTCTACTGTTCTCACTGCTTCTTGTACCTTAAGATTTGTACCACAGCATTTTGTTCACCTCTTTCTTACTCTTTCTAATAAGGAAAAGGATAATACTTCCCTACAACAAAGGTAAAAGCAAGAATGATCTGGTATACACAGCCATTAAAATACCCTGAGGAATGTGCTGGGTGAAAACTAGCATAGCCATCTGCAGTGTTCTCCCTCTGCCTCCTGACCAATTCATCTCCACCAACCTTCATACAGCTCTGTAAGACAAGACACCTTTTATCAAGAAGAAAATTACCTCCCATCTTCATAAATTTTATTGCTGGCCTACCTACAGTAAGCAGCAGCAAAGTATGCTATCCTGCCACCTAACACGCTGTAAAAAAAGCTGTTTTGTTTCTGGAAAGACTGACATCAGTAACGTGCTATCAAATCTTTTTGTACGTTTGTAGGAGCCAAAAGAAGCTCTAGGGTTTGTTACTTTTGGTGCTTGTGTATTTCTGAGACAAGATTATGTGTTTTCTCCAGTGTTTTACTACGAGTGAGCATCCTTATTCTTCATTCCCTGCTGAAGCTTTTCCTTACAGAAATAAAACAGGAGAGGATGGAAGAACTTTATCTCTAGCCATAGACTTCTTTAAAACAGCTTTGAGAGTTATGTTTGACATTGGGATGAAGGGGGCAGTGACTAGCAGATATCAAGATTTTAAGGCACTACTTCATTCTCGTTTTTGTTTACGCTTTCTGTTTCAAAATCTTAATTTCCTCTCTATGTAACAGGCAGTTTTATTAGAAGAAGTGGCAGACATCTGTTGGATGAAAACAGAAAACAGTGTGAACTGTATCCTTCATTGACCCTTCTCCACTACAAAAGGAACCTACTTCAGCACAATACAAGCAGGAACCTTTTTTCTTTTTTTCTTTTTTTCCCCTAAGCAGGGGCATATGGATATAAAAGGAATTGGAAGACAGTTACTAAGTAAGTGCCTTCATAAAATTTGGACTGCTAATTCAGCTATTCATTGGCCGAGTTTGAGTACAAATTGTAAGTTTCTTTATTTTTCAAAGATCATAGAACCACAGAATGGTTTGGGTTGGAAGGAATGTCAAAGATCACCTAGTTCCAACCCACTTGACAGAGGAAGGGACACTTACCACTACATCAGGTTGCTAAGAGCCTCATCCAACCTGGCATTGAACACTTCCAAGGATGGAGCATTCACAGCTATTCCAGGCAATCTATTCCAGTGCTTCCCCACCCTCACACTAGAGAGTTTCTTTACATCCTATCTGATGTAAATCTCTGGCAGACTCAGAGCCTGATGACTAACACCATCAGGTGCCTTCTGGAAATTGTATTGCAATAATCAGGAAAATCTTAGCTTCTTCTCTTATGATGACACCAGTGTTTCTTCATTAACCTCCCATAGGCTGGCAGCTCTGCTGCATCACATTGTTTCAAACTTTGTTGGCCATGAAAGGCAGTTAATTTCAGACTAAAAAGTCAAAAGCTGCATACTGAGTTATGTTTTTAGAAGGAACTTCTGTTTTTAAAACTGTCAACTTAATACATTAAGAAAGCATTTCTAATTACACACTTCTGCCATGTCAGCTGCTAGTTTTTAAGCTGTTGATGCAAGAGCTTTCATGAAATGGACGTATGATCTAGAAACAATGATTCCTGTATGTGTTTCATCATGGTATTTTTTGTGCGTTTGCTTTGGTTTCAAAGGAGTCAAGGCCTCTGTCATCATGTCGTGGACAGGCACAGGTATGCACATGTCTGTTCTTCTAGGAAGTCTGAAGTCTTATCTAACTGACCAAAGACATAGGCTTATTACAAGTTTACTGAATATCATCTACCAAGCAGAGGGGAAACTGAGGGGAAAAACACACCGCAAAAGCAACCTCTATTACATACAAAATTGTCACAGAAGAGGATTAATTACTTTTAATGACATTAAGGCTGGAAGAAACTTCCATTAAAGTTTAGAACTTACCAAGGGAAAAAAATCTAACAAGAAAACTTAAACCCAAAGCAAAGTAGATTTTACTGGTTCCATGCTCCCACAATTAATTGTTAATGTGGAAGCTGAGTAAGTTCCTTACTTTGCTTCTCTGGGCATCAGTATAAGTAGTGTAAGGGACAGAAATAGCACTGCTACTGGCTAAGAAGACATTTAGTATTAAACAACTTCTAAGTGACATAAGAAAAAAGACTAAACTAGAAGCTACAGTGACCATATATGTCCTATACCAAGAATTATTTTATCTTTTTCTTGCATGATGCATCATATTCCATCATGAGTTTAAATTTTTATTGAAACGAAGAAAATTAACACAGTCCAGTTTTGGATTTTAATGTGGAAATTAGTTTAAGCAAATACACTAAGTTCTAAGAATAATAAATGCACTGCATGCAAAACTCCAATGTGAACTACTGTGGAGTAGTACTTCAGAATTTGCCTAAATTCCTAAAAAACAGCAGAGCTCTTGTCAAAGTGGATCTAACAATTTATAGCAATAGGATGTTAACACCCCTATAAAGCCATGGCCATAGGAATGTTTTTTCTAGTACCAGTCTAAGTTCAAAAATCAGATTTTCTTCCTGAGGTGCCTAATTAAGAATCAAGTCCAAAATGTGCTGGTTTATTTACAAATTGTTCTAAATCAGATACCTAGAGTTTTATTTTCCTCTCTAAAAACATCATTGGGATGTAAATATGACAAGTAAAATCCCTAGGATGCTGCCTGCATGTAACTAATGAGTGTGACTTCAGCTGGATCAGCATATGCCTGTTTTTAATTTAAAATGCTTTATGGGAGACAGAGGAAATAACATATGATTTCTTCATGTCAGATTTGCAAGCTTGCAACTAGCCAACACCCCTAAGTGACTCTTCCTGTTTCCTCCTGTTACCATTCATTACTGACTTGAAAGCAGAACTGGTAAGCATTTCATGAATCTAAGATTTTTTTACTAGAAATGCAGGGCTTGCCAAAAAAGCATCTTTATTAATTGAAATTAGGTGTTTTTAATGAACTCCCAGTGAAACCCTGAAGAGGTAACACCGGAAAATGGCTTCCAGGGTTAACAAATGTCAGAGATATAGTTAATACCGGACAATGTTTTGTGCAGTTTAGAGTGAAGAAAGGAACCACCATGAATATGATAAACTCTGAAAAGAAACAAAGGGACTGTGCCGCGGGTTAAGAAAAAGGGTATATAAGCTGCCCTCTCGGAGCAGCTGGTGTGGACGGAGTGGTTCTGGTACGATAGAGGCCAGACCCTCATTCACCCAGCCTTTCTCCCGGGAGATGTGTGCTGTCATTTTTGATTGTTGGCTGTCGGGACTGTAACACAGTCGCGAATGAATTTATTTTTATCTTAATTACGATTTGGCACATTTTTATTTTTACCTATAACAACAAAACAAAGCACCTGCAAGTCAAAGGACATCTAGCTTTCTTAGATTTGCAGGTAGTAAGACACCTTTCCACACAACAACATGGATGCAAAACAGCTACTTGGAAATTTTTATTGTTTGGCTTCTCCCAGACTTCTCTTCTATAGGAAATTTCAAAATTTCTACTTTTCCTTCTGGAATGGAATTTAGAAGCTTAGAGGATTGGGTGCAACAGAAATGCTCTGCCAACCCACCGTACTTTTGCTAGTTTCAAGGTCAAGCAATCAGTATTTGGTTCACTTCAGATTCTACAGATCTGATGAGTGCTCATTTTCTGCTAACACTTCTGAAGATTTTCCTCTCTCTTGATGGCAATCTGCTATTTGCAAAGGAAGAGAGGTCACAACAGAAGCATCCTCTCCAATACACTACAGTAAATGGAGTCAGGAGGGCCACCCCTCACTCCATCTGATGACACAGCAGAGAGCCACTTGGCAGCGGGAACACTGCCAGCACAGAGGTTGCATGTCCACCCAAAGCCAGGTCCATATGTACCCACTCAATCTGCTTCAACTGCCAGTTCAATTCAATCAGTCTCCTGGTTTGAATAATGCTCCTCTGATCTGACTAGAATTTGAAAATTATCACAAAGACTGCAACTTTCCTTCATGCTTTTCTTTCTTACATAAGCAGCACATTTTTCTGACTCCGGGCCTTGACTCCTTTCTTTCTTTCTTCTCAGCAGTTTTGCACGGGGCAGAGATAGTACTTCACTTCAATCCCTGCATAATCTCATCATGTATTGGCAATATCATCAGTACCTAGCTTGGGCCTGTATTCCCTGGCCACACATGCTTCAGATTTAAAGGGAGTTCATACAATTAGAGGGACTTCACAGAAAGAAGACAGATTTACTCCTGCAAGAAAGTGACCTTCAAATCAATTGCAAAACAACCCTAATTTGGCTCATATCAAACAATGAAGAACCAAGAATCTGTTTACAGAAAGGGAGAAATAGATTGATAGTTAAATAATGTAAATATATTGCATACTTCAGACTTGAAAGTCTTTCCATCTATTCATAATGGCACACACCTCAATAACATAGGAAATAAATGAACAGAAGACTTTTGAAAGAAAATAGGTTGATTTTTACTTACCCTGATTTTTGATTCAATCCTCTCTCACTGTTGAGAAGAATTGCTGTTTTCTCCTTCATTTCTTGTTCTGTTGCTATATTATTCCCAAGCCTCTGTTGAGAATTTGCTTCCCATGTACTATCACCACCAACTACCTGCAACTCCAATGTTCCTGCCATGTCTGAACTCACATTCTCAGCAGCTGGGCCATCTGAAGGAGAACAGCTTTCATGTGCAAAAGATTTCTGAAGGGGAGTTTCTTCCTCAAATTCTGTCCGTGTGTCAAGAACCAATTCCTGTGCTACAACAGATGCCAGTTCTTCATCAGGATGCCCGGACCCTAATTTTGGCATCTGTGTCTTGGCAGAAATTTCTTCAGGTGATAAGTCACTTACTTCATTTTGGCCCAATATAATCCAACCCTCATCTTGCCCACAGCTTTCCTGTGATTTCCTTTCACCATCCAGCTTTTCAGGCACAGCAGAAGATTTTTTCTCTTCTAAGTGAACAGAGTTCCATCCAGTCCCACAAACAAGGTGATCTTTGCTTTCATTTGAAATGGAGGTAGGCTGAAAGGTATCCAAGGAGCTTGGTGAAAAGCCTTCATGAGATTCTTGAAATGCAAAATTAATTTTGCTTCTTTCAAGGGTATCATTTGTTGCAGGTGTATTTTCTTCCTGAAGGATGTAATCCATTTCCAGTGAAGCTGGGAGCACCTGCATCCTCACATCTTCCTTACTCTCTGTACTTTCCAGTTCAGGGCTCTTAAGGGAATTTCTCAGTTTTTCCTCCCAACAAAGTAGGGAGTCATTGCCAGCTTCTAAAAGAACAGGCAAATAGAAGCTCTTTTTAATTTTCGAATTACTGATTTAGTCACCATAATATGCTTTACTGTGAGATAAAGCTCTTTTCAGTTTGCTTTGTTCTGTTAATATGTACTTGAATTTTATAACATCATCACCATCATCATTATTGTTAAAGGTTATACATTAACACGGCAATCATCCCCAAGGCACAAACAATTCTGTTTCATCCCATCAGCTAGGCCCTGTACAAACAACAGAAATTATATTCCTATTTCACTGTTTAAAGGCTTTAGATCTGCCTGAGAGAATGACACTACAGCTCTTTCCACAATACATGTTCTGTACCTTAGGGAGACACACAAACTCCACACTTCAGTCAAAGCCTCCTCCTCATTAAGCAGAAATACTCCAGACACTTCCTCCCTTCTCTTACGTATTTACCCTGGAAAGCAGATTTTCTTACCATCACATGATCTTCTATCTCCACCTGGTGGTGAGTCAAGATCGGTTGTTTCTGGTTCAGATTTTCCTGTCAAAAAATCAGAATCTGGTGGAATTACTTCAGACATGGAGAGCGATGGTACTGAGGTGAGATTTTTCTCAAGGCACTCTGTGGATGTTTCAGACACCTTATCTTCGGTCATTAGGATGCCCTCTGCACCTTCCAAAGGAGCTGGCAGTGGCAATATTTTTTCCAAAGAAACACTGTCACTAAATGGTTGCTGTGACAAGAGCTCACCATCTGCATACTCTCTGCTGCCAGAGGGCTCAGCATCAAAAGATGCAGAGGATGGTGGGGTACACACCACTGGTGATTGGTCATTGGGTACTTCCTTAAACACAGGAACATAATTTTCAATTACAGCTTCATATTCTTTTGTTGTGTCATCAAACAGCTGATTATTTGAATCAGATTCATCACTTTCATTACCATCAGGTAGAGAGGATATGGGAAAAAGTGTCTGTTCATCCTTTGATTTCTCTTTTGCTGCCTCATTGCCTAGCAGTGTCAGTACGTTCATTCCATCACACATGCCTGCAAGGACATTAGTCACTGAGGTGCTCCTGATACTATGTTCTATCCCTGTGTCAGATTCATCCACGCATTCTTCTGACCTATCTAGCTCAGCACCAGTTATTGCTGTATAGTCAGTATCAGAGTATTTTAGAACTTCACCCAAGGCACTAAGTTCTTTTGAGGTTTGTTCTTCCCTATCAGGTTGATTGAAATCCATGGGAAGCAAATGTATTTGAGAGGTCTCTATTTGAGCTGTATTAGTTGGTGCTCCTTGATGGCTTGCATGAGTAAAACTTTCATGGAACATGCCTTTCAGATCTAAGGATGTCACTTTTATAACTTCACTGGCAATTTCAGTTGACTCAACAGGGTCAAAACTCAGCTTATTTTCTAGACTGCATTCCTCTGGAATTGCAAATTCAGGAGACTCCTGAGGATTAGAAGAGATGAGATGATAGAATTCATTGGTCTTTACTGGTTCATAGTACTGGGGACTACCATTTTCAGAGAGCATTTCCACCTTCTGCATTACTAACTGATGTTCTGAATCAAAATCTGCCTCTGTTTTCCTATATGATCCCGTATGAATTGGCTGACTGTCTTTGTCTTCAGGCTCCACTGCAATCTGAGAAGATGGAAGAGAGGCATGCTTAGCTCCATATTCCTGGCACACATCAGGACTGCCTGATGACTCTGAACCATTGTCTTGGTCACAGTGACTTAAAATATCAGGATTTTCACCATCTGATTTCAAAGTGACAGTCTGCTCAGCATAAGTCCACAGGTCAGGTTCCACTGAAAACTGCTGATTACTTCCTTGTGTGTTATCCTGTAAAATATCTGGGATAAGCGCAGTTTGGGGAACTAATATATTCCACTCTGGACTTGACTGTTCTGCCATTTCAAAAGATAAGTCTTCTACAGTGAAAGCACCTGGCATGGAGTTGTGTACTTCTACTCTTTCACAGGTGTCCTCCTTTTGTCCTTGAGAACTGAGACTTACATTTCCCTCATTGTCTTTTGGCAGATCCAGTACAGTGATTGCTTCAACTGCTGCATTTGGTATAGCTTGCTCCTCATCTGAAAAAGAGTTCTGTGGAGTCAGTGGATTTTCCTCATCTGTAGTAAAAAACTGCTCTATCAACTCCCTTTCTTCTTTATCCAGTATGAAAGAATCAAATTGTTTGAACTGTAAAGTGTCTTCATTTATCTGACCATCAGGACTACTGATAGAATGTACTAGTCTTTCATTTTCTTTTTCATCAGAGTACAGTGAGGCAGGCAGTTTTTCATCATTCCCTCTATCAGTGAAATGTGCTTCTGTTATTTCTTCATCTTGTGAAGGGAAACCACAGGAGTCCTCTTTACTATACTCTAACTGATTTGTTACAGAGTAACTTGAAACAGAATACTGATCTTCCAATTGCTGTTCTTCACAAGGTTGTGAACTCCACCATTCTGAACTGTTACCTAGAAAATCAGACGTTCCTACTGCGGATTTTGGATTAATTATTGAATCAGCTTCCAGTGACATACTCCACCTATCCACAGCTTTTGAAGGATGTTCTTCTTGATTATCAGCAGCAGAAGTTGATGTAGGATCTTCGTTCATTTGATACAAATATGAGTCTTCCCCACTATCTGTTTTTTCATTGAAAATACTCACCTGAGTTCTTTCATCAAGTGTTTTACAGTGGCCTGTAGTAGCTTGAGTAGTCTCATTATGATCAATAAAGTCAATAGTCACATCCTCCTGCAATACCCTTCTGGCTTCAATTGTTTCAGAATTTTCACTGAGGATGCTTCCCAGGACATTCTCTCCCACTTTAGTTTTTGCACCGAAATTGTCTTCATTAGCTTCAGGACTTGCTGCATTGGACTGAATATAATCCTCTCCTTTTTCAGCCACTTTGTGTTGTTTGTTTTCACATACTGAATCTTCATTAATCACTTCTGGATATGCCTCTGAATTTTCTGAATCCTCATTTATGTCAGGACTTGATAAAGAAGATACAGTATCATCATCTACGTGGGCATTCCAAAAATCTAAGCTTTTAGGAACTTTGTTCTCTTCACCACTTGCTTGAAATCCTTCTTCATATTCATTGCCAAATTCCTGCCTTTTAAAAGAATCTTCAAGATTTTTATTATTTTTTATCTCCCACATATCCCTGTTTCTTTCATGATGACTAGCAACGGGAAGGTCTCCCCACACATTCACAGATGCATCACTTAAGTCAGGACTTGTTCCACTTGAATGTGTATAATCATTTATTGAATTACTCCACACATTATCTTCTTCCACATAGCTTTTGATCTGTGTATCTTTTGAAAGGCTGCTTGTGGTATTTGCGATTTCAAGGACTTCGCTTGCCTCAAGACTTGTTCCAGGAGACTGCAAATTTTCACATGGTTGTGAATCCCAAGCAGTCTGGGGAAAACTGTCCTTAAGCACAGCAAATGGCTCTCCACAAAGATTATTAGCAGATACTAAATTTTCAGAGTTTGTACTTCTCCCAGAACCTATTTCAAGTGAAAATGAATTTTCCACCACAGACATATGTGTAATATCAGGAACGCTAACAAATCCATTCGGGTTTTTCTTTAACTCATCTGTGAAAGAATTTTCATTGGTCCTCATTAATTCTGAGCTATTTTTAGAAGATACTAACTCATAATTACAAATGTCTGGATGTTTAGGAGTCACTTCATGTAAGAATTCTTGCCCTTCTCCCAGAGGTTCTTGTGGTTTATCCACCAAAGGAATTGATGTGGCTTGGTCACAATCATTCTTCCCAGAGTCATCCCAGACACCTGAGCTTACAGGCATTTTAGAAGAATTCTTTTCAGCAGTATCACTACCCTTATCAGAACTTTCAGAAATACTTTCCATCTTGGGACTTGTTGCATCCTCTGTCACTGTAGTCTCTTTTTGAGCTCCCTCAGAAAGCAGCTGTGACATTTCACTATAATTGTAATGTTGTGGTAAGGGGTCATAAAAAAATTCATAATCTCTGCCTCCTTCAGAAATATTTGAAGATTCTAAACTATTCTGCAACACATCTTTTCTCTCTTCCTGACTTATTGGATTGTTTTGATTCTCTGTGATTAATACTTCCAAACTAACACTATTTCCTATTTTTTCTTGGGAGGTGGCAACTTCAGCTGTTTGCTCGTTTTCTTCCAAATCTGTTTTACCTGAAAATTCATTGCCCTCTTGCACTGGTTTATTACAGGTGTCATTAATCATCTGCTGTCCAATTGTCACACATGTTCTCTTACATTCTTTTCCTTCCTCAGCGATGACAATGGCATCGTCACAGCCTTCCTCACGACCCTGCTCACTCTGTAAACCCCACGAATTCAGCTGGTACACTGAATCCTGACTATCCAGCTCTTCATCAATACCAGCAGTGTCTTGTGCTGCATTCTTACTAAGTATCTCACTCTCCAAGTCACATATTTTCAGATCCAAACCATTCTCATTTTCTGAAGTTGGCATAGAGGTGTTTGTGTCTTCTACAGGAACACTGCCCACTGTTTCTGGATTGTCAGCTACCCTCTGTCTAGTATTTAATTCATTCTGTGATGGTGATAAGTCATTCACTGTTTGATTATATGCCAGTATTACTCTTCTGCTTCCAGATACAGGAAAGTTATTGGTACATGTTTCAGTTGAAAAACACAGATCAGCTGTTTGTTCTGAATTAAGAAAATGTTTAGCAGAGGCAGAAAGAACTGGAATTTCAGAATTTCTTTCTTGCAACTGGGTGATGTTATTTAGGGCACTGTTCCAGGTATCTGTATTTCTAGTATTTGAAAAAGGCACATTGTTAGGAGATAATGGTTCCTTACTTGATTTCTCAAGTACTTTTGACTCAGCCAAATTTGTGTTCATAAATTTACCAGTAACTGTTTCCTCATTAAAATCCTTGTCCTCATTTTCTCTTTCATCTTCCACATATGTAGGTGATATATATGAATCAGATGTTGAATAATTGGTGTCTGGTGGAGAAACAACTAAATCTTCCACTATATTTGAGGAACTAAGATCTGAATTTTTGTATAAGAAGGTATCCTCCCATGGTACCACTACTTCTGTTACTTCTTTTCTGATGTTTTTATCATACATATTCCAGGTATCTATATTTTCAAATTGTTTTGGTCTATGTTTAGGATCACCAAACACTGTTTTTCCCCCTGTGTTCAGCTTAGAATTATTTTGCATATTGTTGAAAAGAAAATTTGTATTTTCAGATTTTGCATGGTCTTCTACTGAATAATATCTTCCTTTATCCCACACTTCCGAATTTTCAATCTCATTGTCCACTGTGATTTCTGAAGAATCCGATAAACAATTTTTTGATATGGCCCATTCCTCAGGAATATTCACTGATTCTAATTCTCTATCTTTGGGCATATTCCAAACATTTTCTGAGGATCTACCAGCATTTCCTTCATCAAACTCAGTCCAGATTTTGAAAGAGTCTCCAGCTAGCTGGCTACCTTTTCCTTCACCAGTACACCATGCATCTGACATCATAGGTGTTGGCTGGTTGGCCTTCCACAGGTCTTGCTTTGTCTCATCTAAAGAAGCAGTTTGCAAACATGAATGTTCACTGTTTTTCTCTTGATTCTCGTGGTTCCAATTGTCTTGTTTAAACTGATTATCCCACAGACCTGCTTTTATATATTCCATTTGCTTTGGCTGTTTTTGAAGGAACACAGAATCTGAGGCTCTTCTATCAGTATGTTCTCGTAGCAGGGGACTTTCTTTAGAATCTTTCCATAAGACAGGACTCTGAAATACAGATTCCTGCTCACTTGAACTCCATGCATCAGCATTTCTGGAATCTAGGTCAAAGCCGTCCCACCAGCTCCCATATCTAACACGAGACTGTGAGTAATTTGTGCCATCTATTTCATTAATTTTTTTAATGACATCTTGTGAGAAAATTAAAGGCTGCCCATTATCTAATGGTGAAGTATCTACAAGACTATTCATAGGAGTTGGTGGAATTCGTGAATCAGCAGATTTCAACATTTCTGGCGAAGAAGAATCACCTTCAACTAAATCAATCAAACTTGAAGTTTTCTCACACATTTCTCCTGGATTCTCATCAAATTCAGTCAGATTGTCTTCCTCCATTTTTGTCGAAAAGAAGTCAGTTGAATACTTTACTGTATCATTTTCTAATAGGTTTACTTCATCAAGCTTTTTCTTCAGAGTGAGCTGATGCCCTTCTGATGAATCACTATTGAGAAAATAGTCATCTGCTGGGGAACAATCAACAGAATGAGAAGATGACTCAGATGGAGCTGTTACCATGGGTGCAAGATCAAAATTGAAAAGATCAAAGTTACCACTATTGTTTAGTGACTGAGACTTTTGTTCTTCAGCTACTGCTCCTTCAGGAATAGGGCTGTAGGAATCAAAGCCAGGCAGAAGACTGTGATGCGAAGCAGCACCTTCTGCAACAGGACTATCATCACTAAGAAAAACAGAACTCTCCTTGGAAGACCGGCTGCTTCTTATGGTAGCCAAGCCACTGTCTGGACTCACAAGGTCTACATTAACATCGATGTGGGCTTGCATAGACCCATTTAGATCTTGAGGATTTTCTATAAAATTGGCAGAACTGGGCTGTGGTTCTACATCAGAACCATATAACTCCACAATACCAGAAGATCCTTGTGAAAGTGGAGCACTTCCAGCAACAGCCTCAGTAGATGAAGTTCTACTGTTTGATACCATTTCTGGTTGCCTTCTATTTATAACTTCTTTAATTAGAAGAAAAATTTGATCACAGGTCACTGAAGAATTTTTTTGATGATAAATGAGAATTTGGTCACATTCACATTCTAGAGGATCCAGCTCCAAACAAGGATTCTGACATTCTTCTAATTCACAGCAGATCTGTTGAAAAACGGGATATTTCAAAAGTCGCTGCAATTATGGACTTAAGGCACATATTTACTACTTCATCTTGTAATACAGACATACCTATCTCTTCCTATTGTTTGGCCATTTCACTGTAGCATCCTTATTATAAGCCCCAAATAGATGATGTATTACAACAGAAGACCAAGACAAAATATGTGTTATATGATTGGACAGAAATCATACCATTTGACTTCGATTCACTTCTTGTTAGTAACAGAAAAGCCAAATAAATGTTTAGTTGTTCCCTTAAGAAATCTAAGTAGAATTTATGTAATAGTACTTTAGAAATGTATTTATAGAATTGGGTAATCATATTATTAAAATAAATAAATGCATTTATATTGGTCTTGAAAACAATGGAGTCATTTAGCCACCTGTCCCTAAAATCCCAAGTTTTCAAGACTGAGAAAAACATTCAGAAAGTTGCCACTGAGATAGTGTCTTCTACCTGGGGATAAATATAGTTTAAAAAAATAGAAAAAACACCTAGCTGTGGACAAATGTATACAACAGTAATAATTTGTTTTGATTTCAGAGCTTGAATTCCTTAGGAATAGCATATAGATATATATGAGTTCTGGTCATTACCATTTACAAGGTGTTTGCTTATCACTTATTGCCAAAGACACATTTGTGTAAATCACAATAAAACTCAAGTCAAAACTAGTGGGAAAAATAACCCAAAACAACATTTTAACTGGATTGAACAATCTTGCCACTTTCAGTATTTCTCATAACCTTTTTCTATTAGCTTGGTCTGAAGCAATAATAAATATTATAATATTTTTTCTTTTAT
>VXBI01004175.1:111277-174733 GCA_013397375.1 Toxostoma redivivum
AGAGAGAGAGAGAGAGAGGGAAAGACAGGAAAATGGTGTTGCAAGGTAATTGATAGAAAATTTAAAATAATCAGCTGATAATAAATCAAAAGAGCCATTTGTGCAGAATTCAGTTCTATCACTTCTAATATATTCTAAGTTTTTAATATATCAGTTTTGAATTTTTTAATCAAATTTTAGTAGTTGGTGAAGCTTTCTCTTTTATCTAGCTACATCTTCTGCCTTTCTAAAGCAGATGTTTGATTCCTCAGTCTTTTGACTGCAAATCACTTTTCTCAAAAAATTTACTTCTTCCATTCATGCTCTTGACTCCAAAATACTATTTTCTCCTACAAGTTTTCTTTCTCCAGTGCTGAAAATTCTTGATTTACATAATTTTTTACTTTTGCTATTACTTGTCATGAACACTCTTGTTCCCACTTTCAACTTCTCATCCTCCTTCCTATTACCCCAAATCTCTCTAAATGCAAAATACAGTTTCACATTGAGGCACAATGATCTCTAATTGTACTTCAGGTTTTTTTAAACTTTTATTCTTTGGTTCACAACAAATGTTCCCTTTCAGCACCACAGATCCACGTTTTTGAAAAACCTTACTCTAAATGGGTTCTCTTCATATGGAAAAATGCAAACACAGTAATTATTACCTTCAGATGTTCAATTTGCAAGCCTGAACAAATATGCCAATTCAGAATTCCACAGACTAAAAGTTAATGGAAATCTTCTCACTGACATCACAGGATTTGGCACATGCCACTAATCTACATATAAGAATTTTCCCAGTCAGTTACAATATACAGATGATATTCACCGTGTTGCTTAGGCACTCAAGTTTAGCAAAAAGGCCCTTCCAGGAAGTAAAAGTTCCCAGCTAAGTATGTTAGTATTTTAGAAATGCATTTTCAATTATTTTGGTTAAATCACTTTTACACTGTATGCTAAATCACTGGAACTTTGGTTGACCACCCATAGTGCCTTGTCAATTGGAGCAACTGTCTGGAATACAACTGAAGACAAAAGAGAATTAATTTTCTGTTCATTCAGTTTATCTCTCTGATGTGGGAAGCTGAACATCTGAACATCTTCCCCCAAAACACATGGACAAACAAGGATCAATGTATTACCAAGGCAACTGACTTTAGTCTTATCTACAATGAGACTGAACTAGGAACTAGAAATTGGACAGAGATGGTCAAATGCTGTACACTGAACTTTGCCACCAAAAAAATATCCCAGACAAATAAGAGTAGCAATTCAGTTTCTTGCAATTCATTTAAGTTTCCTATGGATTCTTCTAATAAGCACTTACAGTTATGCAAACAAAATGCCTTTAGCAACTCGTTTGTTAAACAGTCAGTTCCTTCAGAGGAGAGAACAGTCATTACCAACACAAGAAAAAATAGGAGAAAACAAAGTTCTTTGCAGATGCCTGCCAGGGGACTCACACTTGGTTACACCAGCCTGAAGGTACCTGTGGCACTGTTTCATAGTAACTAAGAGAGCAGGTTTACCACCGAGATGGTTCTGTTTCCTGAGAACAAAATAGAAGCTTTCTTTAAGGCTGCTTTTGTACCTACAGGACCAAGTTCTCCAGCATACATGCTTTCTTCAGGCTGTATCCTTCAGAAAGTTGTTCCTTGCTCTCTCACTAGACAAATAAAAGCAAAAAATGAGATGCAAAACAAAATAGTACCATAAAATCAATCTGAAATTAACCACTCTGACACACAGAACTGCTCTGGTGATACTGGCATGTAAATGCAGTTAATCAACCAGCCAAAAGAACTGGACTACGTTTCATACTGTTTTAGTTTCATTTGATACTTATATGAAATATTCAATGTTTAAAAAAAATTATGATTGGGAGTATGTCAAAAAGGAAGAATGGTTTTTTGCTAAAGAACAATAACCTGGGGATTTTGTTGGGGTCAGTAAACAAAAATGTACTTTAAGATTTAACATTACAGGAGAAGTGACACACAAAATCATTTTTTTCCAATATGTTCAGCAGCCAGGTCAATTAGTTCCCATAATCCTCAGCTATATCAGCACTACACAAATCTCAAATGCTGGTCTTTACCAACTTATTGGCAATATGCACTAGTGACTCCAGCTAGCACAGCTGGCTCTGCTCACACCATTACAGCTCTCTTCCAAGAACTTAAATCTTGAGCCAAGCCTAAATATGTTCTTACTCTCTGCTTCATGATTGCAGTCATTCATTGTGACTGAAGCATATTTCTAACACACTAGGGAACAGGTACTTCTCAGCAACTGCAAAGCAAAATTTCACCCAACTAAGCAAGCAGCATATTTACTAGATTTTGTACTGCTTCTTCCCATTGACTTCATTGGTGCCAGATGCTAATTTGAGGCTTCAAAATTAAGGTTTTGAATGAAATTTTTTATCATCTTGAATTTGTGTTGTCTGGACATTGAAGGAAATGAAGTTAAGATAGGGTGCACAAAGTGGTAATATCCTTTAGGCAAAATGTTCTTAAAATGTATATCAATCTTACTGAACTCAGGGAACTGAAGTAGTCCATGGAAGTAAAACACAAACCTTATTAATTCGGCCATATCCAAGGCTTTCTATTCTGCTGGCTCATTTTTAAAATACTCTTACTTGAAACTCTGTGAATTTGATGTCTTTTAATTCAGGGCCTCATTTATTTTCTGAAAATATCGTTTAAAACATTAACATAAAGAAAGCTAGGCTCCAAGTATCAAGTCTTCTTTCAAAACATTTAAAAAATTTGTATGGAATGACACAAGGGCTTTACCTCTGCTACACTGTGCTTTGAAAAAGCATTTATTGCTGAGTGCTACAGAAAGGCATATAGTGGAATGCATAATATATTATCAGAACCGTATAGGAGATGCTAAGTAGTAAAGAAAAGGCTCTTGTAACAACGTGCACATTAAATAGTGCACCTACTACATTAATCTAGTTTTAGTCTCTTGCAACACTGAATAAACTGCAGTAACACACACCTGCAGCTCGTTCACTGAATATACTTGTATCATAATCCTTAAAAAAGACATAACATTAAACATCCAAATTGCAAGACACAGTGGTCCAGAGCTAAAAATACATGAAGGCACTGACTTACTTTTCTTTACAGTGCACCACAAGCCCTCTATTCCTCCCTTAAACAAAAGGAGCTGACCACAGTCCTGCTTTACTCTTCAGCAGAACATTCTTACAGATAATGCATTGTTTACCTTCACCACTCTACATCCACCAGGAAGAAGAGGGTGAATGATGACAGGAAGTAGTACAAGACACAGAATTCCTTGCCAGACCTTTCAGCAAACAGATGGTTACAGGCATCAGGGAAGACAAAGATACAATAAAGAAATTGAGAACAAAGAGAGGGAAAAAAAGAGGGCACCTGTGTTTATATCAGAATAATACTTATAGAGAGTTCTCTGTTATGTAGAGTTCATAAAACATTGAAAAATACAAGGTAAAGGAAGAATAGGAAACTAAATATGTACGATAACAAGTATTATGTCATCTGAGTATGAGCATTACCAACAAAGGGAGCAGACAAGAAGTCTTGAGTAAAAGACGTTTAAATCTGATTTAATCTTTCTTTTTCACCCACCAGATGGTGCCCTTGCAGTACTGATGAACAAGCTAAGCCAATCTCTGTCTGCAGACACAGAGAGGTCATTCCATATGTTCTCATACTTGGCTCTGAAGGGACAGTTTAGCTGTATCACTTACACTTGAACTGTTTGTAAAAGAGGAGCCTTTTCAGATAGTTCTTGCATACATATTTTTCAAAATCTCATTAGAACTCTGACTAATTTTAGTAGCAGCATGATCTACAGACCATACCCACCCCTATGGCAGCTGGTATCCACTGCGGTATATGGATCTATGAGCAGGAGAATGACAGTTTGGCATCAATTAGGAGAGCACACAAACTCTTAGAAAACACTAGAGATTTATTTTGTTGCCTGAAACATGGTTTCTAACCTGGAAATACTTCATCTCTGCAGAGCTGTGTATTCCTCCCACAGTGATGGAGAAAGCTTTGCAGCTGTTCAGGTTAATGTGCTCCTTTTTCTCTGCTGACATTTAAACTCAAGGATATACAGCATTCTTCAAAGTTTGATTGGCACGTGGAAGTAAAATGTGTATTCATTGGTAATCTCCTAGCCTATTACTACTGTCTTTCATAATCTGCATACATTTTACAAAATTCTTTAGAAAGAAAGGCTGTCAGAGCAAATGATGCATCAAATTCAAACAGGCCATCAAGATTGCTAATGGATTTTAATAGCAGCTATTACAGCATAATGGTATTTTCCCAACAGCTGTTTGTTTATAAAATTTTCAGTTTACAAGACCTTTATGTCCAATCCCAGGAGATATCCGTCAATTCATTTATAATAATTTGGTTCAACCTACATGTAAATGCTGTCTTATTTGCACTGGGTGTGATTGTGTATGTGTAGAAGATATGAGCAACTACCACAGCAATGAAAATGCTGGGGAACTTTAACCTAATTAGTGTGGGCTTTTTTACTTTAGCAGCAAATTAGATGTTTTACATGTTTCTTTCTTCCCACTCTTTAACAGCTCACTGCAACTAAGGAAGAGCTGCCTGGATTACAGCCTATTTTATGTCCCAAACTGACATGATTATGTGTTTAGTTCCATGTAACAGCTACAGCTCTTAAAGATTTCAAAACATAGCACATAACTGGGCATAATTGGAGCAATTGGCCAGCAGACAATGGCTCAATGTGGCCTGCAAAAGTGGTGGAGAAGCATTAGAGGAAAAACATCTTGACAGGCATACAAAGTTTCTGGATAACCTACCGGATACAAAACCCAAAAAAGCATGACAAAGATTTTTTCCCACATTTGTAATGGTTTGGTTTGGTTTGGTTTNTGCCAAGGCAGGATGGCAGGCATTCTTAGTGCACTTTTAATGTTTGGAGTTGAAACTGGAAATGGAGACTTGCTTTGTCATAACATCGACAACACTATACTATTGCCATTTTCCCTTAACATGGAGTTTTGTCTGACAAGAAGTGCTAGATCTTTTCAGCTGCTGCCACTATAGTAGAACGAAACAGTGTTTCTCTCCTACTTTCAGCAACACTTCTTTTGTTTGGAGACAGCAAGACTAGACGTACCATTAAAAACTTTTAATATCAAGAAGCTATAAGTATTATAAATGGATGCCATCACAGGCAGACGGTCTGAAAAATTAAATATTCATTGGTACCTTCTATATTACAGATATCACACACCCTTATGTTCCATAACACGAAATAACTTTCTCCTAATCTTTGAAAATTATTTTAACTCAAGATAAAAATAAACCCTCAGTCTTCAGCCAATAGTATATTTAGAAATAATACAGTAGTCCTGAGGTCTACTTTTGAGGAGGAAAAGTTGGGGGTTTTTCCTTCTTTCCTAGTACAATGACATCTTTGGTAACAGAGAGAAAAAATGCTACCAGACTTCCAGTTGCAATCCGAAGAAAAGAGCCAGAAAATGTTTCTACCTGATGTTGGTGGAATATGGCCTAGGAGAGTTCCATTGCACCATCTCTGGCATCAGCACAATTCCTTAATATCCCTATCCTCAGAGCTTATTTGCGTATAGAAGGTAAAAGGAAACCTGAAGTAGCTCCTACGCTCCAGCACTCTAAACAAATCATTCACTGTGACTTTCACTTAATAACAAAATATCAACTTTTAGCACTACTATTGCAGTAGAAACAGCAAAAATCTTTTGGAAGGAACTCAAAAACCTTCAGGTAAAACATTCAAAAGGAGAANTTGTTTGGGGCATTTTTTTGATTGATTGGTTGGGGTACTTTAGTGTATGATCAAGTATTTTTTGTTATTTATTATACATAAAACCAGGAAGAAATAGGAAACTAGGACCCTGGCATGCTTTTTCCATTGAGCCATATTCAGAGCTGAACTGCATGAAATGAGTGAGATTTTTAAAAATTATTCAGAAGATAACTAGTAATGGGAGCTAATTACAAACTGAGGAAAGAGAAATTGCTACATTTATTGAATGAGATTTTTTGATGTTGCAAACTTAGAGATGGCTGTTTGTCCAGCTCTTTTCCTGTTTCTCAAGCTGCCTATGTAATACAAATTTCTGAGTAACAGTTAATGCTGAATTCTGGATAAATGTCTTTAAGTATATGTACTAATGGGTAAGATTTTTCTAGAAACATCTAGACCTAAATTATTTTGCTTCCATGGTGTTAGCAAATACCCCACTAACAACAAACAACAGAGAATTTTCAAGGATGTAAGACAAGAAAGAAAAACCACACACTTCACCTTGAACAATGCCTTCTTTAGACAGCAGGTGGCTCCAATTTTCCACAAAAGAAGGCTATGAGTGGAATTTTAAGCCAGGACTCTCATTTCCATCATATAAGAATAGGGGAGTTGTTATGCAGTAAGCAGGATATAGATAAACAGCTGTTAAGTGAGTGCTGTTTATGAGCAGTGTTAGGTAGCCACCTTACAAACCAGCAGTCTTCATCCATACAAGAAGTACTGTTCTGGATAATTACCTTATAGAAAATGTCAATTACAGCAGGCTCTGTAGATTCAGATTCTAGCTCTGTGCTTGCTAATCTCTGCAGTCTGATATGCTCTTAAACATCTCAAGCAATCAGGAAAATTACTAAGAGAAGAATCTTTGTATTTTCTCTCTTAGAATGCCCTGACATTTAAGGTGCTTTACATGGAGATGCACCACCTTTTCCTCCTAGTCATTTCAATACCATACCATAACTTACCATTACTATTTGGTTTACTCTGATTTTTCACATCCAATCTGCACAGCAGAGTTAGTAGCATTAAAGTTCATGGTGGAAGAATTAAAAAGTTTAATTTTTTTTTTTCTCATAAGACACATGGTCTAAGGTCTCCCCTCATGTCTGCCAAGAGAGTTATGGTCAGATCTATGGACATGCAACTGATATGAGGAAAGCAATTAGAAAACACAATCTAAATATGATAAACTGAAAAAAAAGTACTTTCTATCTCTAAATCAATACTATAGGAGAGCTGGTTATCTCACAAAAAGAGACATGGACAAGGCAGAGATGTTTAACGCATTCTTTCCCTCTGTCTTCAACACAGATGACTGACCAAGGGGGTCTCAATGCCCTGAGCTGGAGGATCATGACTGCAAGAACGATCAACTTCCAATGGATCCTGAAATTGTGAGGATTGTGAGGACTGTTGCTCCAGCTAGACCCCCTACAAATCTATGTGTCCTGATGGGATTCATTCAATACTCCTCAAAGAGCTGCTGTCATTGCAAAGCCTCCCTCAATGATTTTTGATCAATGAGTTTTGGGAACACAGACATGTCCCATCTGACTGGAAGATGATTTTCAAGAAGACCAAGAAGGAAGACCCCTGGAAAATACAGGCCTGTCAGTCTCACTTCAGTGACAGATAAAGTTACGGAGAAGATTATTTTGGGGGGTATTGAGAAACACCTGAAGGACAACAGTCTTTGGCCACAGACAGCATGGCTTCATGAGAGAAGCTGCTTTATCAAACTTGATTTCCTTTTATAACAAGATAACACACCCAGCTGATCACGGAAAGCCAGATGTGATCTTCTTGGATTTCAGTAAAGCTTTCAATACTGCCTCTCACAGAATCCTTCTGAACAAAATGTCTAGCACACAGCTGGATGAACACATCTTGGGATGTGAACAACTGGCTCATGGGTCAGGCACAAAGGGTAGCAGTGAATGGGGTACCTGGGTACCTGTCACTGGTAGGGTTCCACAGGGCCGCATCCTCAGCCTGTGCTCTTCAGCATCTATATAAATTACTTGGATGCAGGACTGGAAGGGATACTCAGCAAATTCCCAGAAAATAAAAACCAGGAGGGGGAGGAGCTGCTGACTCCCTCTAGGGGAGGGAGACCCTGCAGAGAGACCTTGACAAATCAGGGGTCTGGGCAATCACCAACCATGTGAAGTTCATCAGGGCAAAGTGCTGGATTCTGCCTCTGGGATGGGGCAACCCTGGATGTATGGACAGACTGGGGAATGGGATCCTGGAAAGCTGTGCCATGGAAAGGCACCTGGGGGTCCTGGTCGATGGCAAGCTGAACCTGAGTCAGCAGTGCCCTGGAGCCAGGAGGGCCAACCCTGTCCTGGGGGGCATCAGGCACAGCATCCCAGCCAGGCAAGGGAGGGGATTGTCCTGCTCTGCTCTGAGCTGGGGCAGCCTCACCTCCAGTGCTGGGGGCTGGTCTGGGTGTCACAGGATGAGAAAGAAGTGAAACTGTTAGAGAGTGTCCAAAGGAGGGCAACGAGGATGGTGAAGGGCCCTGAGGGGAAGCCGTGTGAGGAGTGGCTGAGGGCACTTGGTCTGTTCAGCCTGGAGGAGACTGAGGGGAGAATTCATTGCAGTCTGCAACTTCCTCATGAGGAGGAGGGGCAGGCACAGGTCTCTCCTCTGGACTGACTAGTGGCAGAACCCAAGGGAATGGCCTGGAGTCGTGTCAGTTGGAAAGTTTATGTTGGATATTAGGAAAAGTTTTTTCCACTAAAGGGGGGTTGGGCACTGGCACAGCTTCCCAGGGCAGTGGTCACAGCACCAGCCTGACAGAGCTCAAGACACATTTGGACAATGCTCTCAGGCACATGGTGCAATTCTTGCGGATGGTGCTGTACAGGGCCAGGATTCAGACCCTATGATTGCTGTGGGTGCCTTCCAACTCCACGTATTCTGTACGCATCACCTAAAGCCTGTCTGATTACTCATAACTCACGAGCATCATACTGGAAAGAGACTCTTCTTTGACGGGAGAGTTACTTGTTGAGAACAAGCAGTGATATTTTGAAGAGGTCTATGCAGAAAAATCTAAGGAAAAAAATACTGATTCAAAACAGTATTTTTGCTGTTTGTATGTGGTGGACCCTCCCACATCATACAATGACCACATGCCTATGGATATGACACTTAGTATCTTTGATTGGTTTTCACTGAGAAATACACAAATATATGAAAGAAATATTACTTACCTGATAGTTCTGGAACTCTGAGAAACTACTTGGATTTGAGCTTCTGTGATCACAGCATTATTTAATTTAACTGGATGCCATAAAAATGAATATTGTCTTAACTTGTCTGAAAAGTGCACAATGTATGTGCAGGTACCTTCATCTTAGTATGCCATAAGCTTCCCAATGTCTCAATTTTTCTTTGTCTCATCTATGATTTTTCCAGAAGGTTTGTTCAAGTACTTTGCAATAAATGAGATATATTTTGAGATATCATCACAAGTGGTCACTGCATTATCAAATTAGATTGTAGAGTGTTCTGCCCTACTTGTCTTGGGTTGTCTTGACACCACAGTGACTGATGAATTTTCCACCTTTAGTCAAAAGGAAATGTCAAGTACAGTGAAAAATATGACAAAGAAAGCTTAAGAAATCTAAAATAAGGGTGTGATGGGAGACAAAAGACCAGCCCTCTCCATGAAGCTTTCTTTCAAAATTCTAATAGCTTATCAAAGTGAGAAACTGAAAGCACGGTAATTAAAGAAAACATCTAGAAGTCAGTAAAGGCAATTCAGACTTGAGGTCTCTACTTCTGTTCAGTGATAGAGCTCCTTGTGTAAATAAATTTGTTAAAAAAAACCTTATGTATATCTATTTCTTACTGTATATACACTGAATATTTTATATATACTGTATATAAACTGTGTATATACTGAATAGTTCATATTTCCAAAGTATCCATATGCACGTGCATATGTTTGAAAATAGTATATTTGTACATAAACACAGACACACACTACTGCTTAGCCATATCAATTCAAGTTGATCAAGTTGAGTACTGCCAGTAAATAAGTATTCAGGAAATTAAGACTCAACAAACACTGTAATTCAGAACAGTTTAGTCATATAATAAACTGTGGGTCAGCAAATTTATTTAAATTAGAGATAATACAATGAAATACTCTAAAAGCAAAGATAAGCAACAGAACACTAACTCCTTTGTGCTAATTTTTAATTTTAAAAGTCTGGGTAAAAGAAAACCTGTAATATATTGTAAAGTTTATTGCCTCAAACTCACCTAACTGGTGTCACTATTATGCAAAAGCATAGCAGTAGCCACAGAAGTGAGCATTATGTAAACAGTCAAAGAAATTCAAAGCTAGGTAATTAGATAATAATACAACTTTAAATAAATACAACAATTTATTATTTAAATAAACACAACAATACTTTCTTCATAGTGTTTTCCTCACAAATTTCTAATAAATTAGAAGCTACGCTCTCAGTTCTGGTGAAGCCGTGCTAAACACAGTATGTGCATTTGTCTTTATAACAAGTATTCTGGCTGATGTGCTTCACCCCAAGTGTTGCATTCACACAACTTTGGTTTTAAGGTACAGCCATGCTCTGACACAACCACAGCAGAAATCAAGTAGTGTCTGCAACAGAAGCTGTTTTGCAACCTGGTTTTGGATGATATTATACTCAGCCATCTCAATTATTCCAAGAAGTCAGAAGACTTATTCTTTTTTAGTTTATGTTGCAATTTAGAAGAATTCTGAGTACTTAATTCTTGCCACTGTTACATGCTTTCCATATGATCTCAAATGTATCCTGCATTCTCCAACCCATGTACCATGCTGATCTAAGGAAATGCCAGTTGAATAGTAAAACTAAGAGATTCTAAAGAGAAATTGAATATATAAAGTATCTGAGAGATGACTACTCAAAAGCAATTTTCAGCTCTTCAATATGTATAACACATCAGAGCTTACTCTCTGAACAGTTTTCTGTACAATAAATGAGGGGAAGGGAGGGGGAGCCAATTTAGAGTTTTCCTTGCATGTTCCTTGTACTTTCACTGTTGAACAGAATAGTATCCAAATATATCATACTATACACATATAGGAATGCTATCTCTTCTGTATAGAATACATTATATTAACTTATTGTTCTGTACAGTGCATTATATTTCTTTGTACTACTGAACAAATACTGCATTTCTTGCTGACACTGATGAGTGAAATAAGAATTATGTGGATCAGATACTCATAGACAAGAAGATTAAGAGAATACTGATTTTTTTGGCTCAATTCATAAATCATTATGTGATCTGTCAAGATTCATAATGATCCATAAGAACAACATTTCAAAGAACTAGCATGAAAATTGCATAGTACATGCTATTCCTCCAGAGTTTATATGTCACTTATATATATCTACTCCAAATGTTTTGCCTCAATAGTAAAGAATTTGTCTATTCCACAGTGGGAAACATATGCAAAATAAAATCTTACGCAAAATTTCTACAATGCCAAACAGATGTAAAGCTGGAGCAGAAAAACATAATGCATTACTTGGTATGGCCATGATAAACTGTGAGCCTTTAAAAGGAACAGACAACTTCAACATTTTTTTAATCAAATATATATCCTGATGCCACCGACAAGTAAGCTAGCACATATTTCTATGCCTTGGATTTTTGCTAAATCCTCTTCAGTTATTGTCACTGATCAAATTATGCACTATTTATTTAATTATTAGAAGCTACTCCTGAGTTGTTCATAGAACTGTCTAATGAGTGGAAGGTGATCTATCTCTGCTTTCATCGCGTGAATAAATTTAGCTATTTAATTTTATTGGTAGTAAGCATTATTTTAAGAGGGACACAAAGACAGGTAAGTAACAAACCTGATAACACTAAATCTCATCTTCATGGAACCTACAAATGCTGAGTAAACATTTTTTACATTCATCTCAAGTCTTTGTCCTGTGTTCTCACCGAAAAAACGCCCTCTTTTATGTATCAATGGAATTTACAACATCTAGTAACTGCCTGTCCACTTACTAGGTCAGATTCTGATTTCAACTGTATCTCAGAAAATGAGAAAAAATGGCTTAATGTAAGTCACTGGAGAAAATTTACTTTGGAGAAACACCAATATCAATGCACTGAAGAGATACCAATCTATCTAACCAAACATCTTCTCAGACAGAATGAATTTCCATGTCTTTCATGCACCTCCTTTTTATTATTTGAAGAACTGTTAGTATTGATTTACTTCACATACATTATTGGAGGAAATGTTTCTAGAGCAAGATATTTCACCAGAGAATGCAAAACAATGTCTAGAATCCTAATAAACACCGTTATGTCTGAAATGAGTTATCTCAGTAGTGACTTGGGCTCAGATTTATTGTACAGTTCATCAACTTCTCAGCATGCTGGATAATGAATGTTTCATTTACATTGCTAATTGCCAAGCCATGGTTCCTTCAACCTTTAACCCTTACGCTTTATCACATTATCACCATATGTCAATATAATTGCATTCAACATTCCAAACAACTAACTTTTTCATGAGGTCAAGAGATTCTTTTTTTTAAAGCTTTACCAGTGGGATATCTTTGAAACTACCAAGAAAACCAGTAGTATATAGACAGTGGGAAGCTAATGTTTCCATCTTCTGACCCAAGATAAGTTCTTTTCTGTTAAAATCACAATCTGCCCACTGTAACTAAATCATGCACAGTTCTGTGAAGAGATTTACCTTTACTGTCTGTAATTATGAAACACTATTAACTAAGTCCTAATATGAAATATCTTCTTATCTGCTTGTGCTTTTTAATTTGTGGAATTATGCAGTTATTTCCACATCTTGATCTTCATTCTGCATTGTCCCAAAAATTAAAGTATTTTACTGTAGATACCATTCAAGATGTTGTCTCAGGCTATGTCTCTGTTATAAAACCATTGCCACTCACTGCTTACATTTATACTTTCCCTCAAAGGAAACTGGGCTGTATATCATCTCTAGATTATGTTAACTCACTCTGCACGTGAAAATTGCTTTCTTTCCTTGAAATTCCTTGACTTTCACCATGAATACTTCTTTCATACCTGAAACCTTCATTGTCAATTGCGAAGTTTAAGCCAAATCATACATAGAATAAGCTGTTCTGGAAAAAGATTTTACTACTGAGTGTAACTGAAACAATTTTACAGCTTGTATATCGTCATACTTAAAAGAGAAATGTTGGTTGGTAACAGTTACATCAGCAGGGACTCTGGCCTTTCTCCATTTCTTTGGGAAAGGAACTTTGGCAAGGTACCTTCTTAGAACAATTCTTAAATACAGAAAGTTAGAAATTTATTTCTCAGTATCTGAGTCAGAAATCTAGATGAACTCTCACAGACAAAATTAAGCAAACTGCATTCAAATAACGAAAATGGGTAATGAAGATGAAAGAGACTGAGCCTAATTAATCTTCCATGTAGCAGAATTTATACATTACATGGCAGATAGGTCATATGTCTCAGATATATCTGGTGTATATGTATGCATATACACACAGATATAAATGGATGGCACACTTTTATCTGGCATGTAGTGCCACAAATCAGCAGCCCCATCTTTAGCAAAAATACTACGGCATAATCTTGAAGTCCACAAGTTAGTGGAATCTTCAAGCTGGTTTATATCACACACTGTTTCATGGCTTTATGTTCTTCTCTGCAAACTAATCTGTAAATACTGATAGCTTATTAAACAGGAAGTATTGGTTGTTTTATCATCTACTATAAATTCTTCTTTCATGTATGTAATGCATATCATTAGCTTAATTGTTTATAGTGTTTCAGTCAGTTACACTTAGACAGATCCTCTGAGGTAACGGGATTTTGTTTAGTAGTATAAACAATATTTACTCAGAAGCCAAACCTCAGCCTCTCTTACTGTTGACTTGGGGTACTATGTAACTCAAAGTAAAAACTCAAAGTAAAGTTGTAAAGACACCCAGGTGAACAGATCCCTGATAGTAATGTCACTGCTTATGCATTTAAATTTCTGCTGCTATGATACAAGCAGCTCACTCCCCTCTACTGCCATAATTTCATGTCTTTGACTCTTGCAATGTCCTTTCTGACCAAACACCAAATCCATGAAGGCCTTATCTGTCAATTACTTTTATCCCTGACTTCTGCTGCAGGAACCTTGCTTGATTCTATGCCAAGAGCACTACAAAATAGTAACTGCATTTGAAAATTTTCAAGTATAACAGTTTTAGGCATGAACACTCAGTATATCTTGAGGTTCATATACCACTACCTTGCAACTTGCATCTATTTTTAAAAGAAGTTTTAGCACATACAGCTGTTAGCATAACCCTCTTGTCAAACCACAGATAGTCCCTTTTTAAATAATCTGCAGTATCCATCCAGTAAACATCCATCTATTAATGTTCAACAGATCATGTTCCTGGATATCACTGAAAAGGACTGCTTCTGCTCCCTGTTAGTTTGGACAAGACATAACCTTCTGGATTTACCTATACATAAAACATGAGAAAAGCCTGGAATCAGAACTATAAACCCCCTTTGAATTAGATTAAGACCAGAAATGTATGTTTTCTTCAAAGTATTTCAATCCATTAAATATATATAAAAACATTTTATAAAATCAAATTCCATGTTACCACTGAGAAATGAATATTCTCTCATGCACACCAGCTGAGACACAACATAAGTATTTCACTCCTAAATATGAGGAACTTTAGGAGTAAATGTCAAACACTGTGTTCCTAGAGATTTAAGTATGTGGTTATTCATTTCCAGCTGCTTCTGTGGAGTCAAACTTTGTTCTTCTCTTAACAGGTAACATTATTATCACATTTTGTGAAGGACAGTGACATCAAGCACTGGTAATCACTGATGGTGCAGAGCCCCTTTTGAAAGCATGCTTGTTTTCTTAGTCTTTAATGTGGATTAAAAAAAATATAGCCAAATTCTATGTAACTCTAAATGTGTTCAGAATGTGAGTTCCTGATGACTGAGTATACAGTATGAAAAGGATCACTTATCACTTAATTTACTTTAACCTCCCAACTACTTCCAGTTGACATTTTTCTAAAACGGTTTAAGGCATAAAATCCAGAGTCCTGAATAGTCTGAATATCAGTGGCTCCTGACTTCAGCTAACTGATACTTGTAGAAATTTAAATGCATAAGCAGTGACACTACTATTAGGGATCTGTTCACCTGGGTGTCTTTACAACTTTACTTTGAGTTTTTACTTTGAGTTACATAGTACCCCAAGTCAACAGTAAGAGAGGCTGAGGTTTGGCTTCTGAGTAAATATTGTTTATACTACTAAACAAAATCCCGTTACCTCAGAGGATCTGTCTAAGTGTAACTGACTGAAACACTATAAACAATTAAGCTAATGATATGCATTACATACATGAAAGAAGAATTCATAGTAGATGATAAAACAACCAATACTTCCTGTTTAATAAGCTATCAGTATTTACAGATTAGTTTGCAGAGAAGACCAACAAGACTCAGCATACTAGAGCAGTACAAAATGCCCAAAACCAAACAGAAAAACAAAACTGGTCATTCCAACAGACCCTTATCCATCAGATGGAACAAGCAGAAAAAATATATAACTGCACATACTAATATACAAGCCAAATATGCAACCTGAATCACACTGGCAACCTGTGGTGATGATGCTAAGACAAATATTTGACAGGATACAATGGAAGAGTTTTGCATTTATTTGAACTAAATACCTCAAGATGCTATGAACTGAGTATTTTATCTTGAAGACATGGAAAAAATGTTGTCTGAAGGAAACTGTACCATGATTGTTGAAGGTCCAATGCACTTTCCTCCCAATCAGAACCACGAACAGTTCTGAATTATCAAAGAATCAAGAATGAGCTGGGTTGGAAAGGACCCTAAAGATCATCTAGTTCCAACCTACTTGCCATGGGCAGAAACACATTTCACTAGACCAGGTTGTTTCAGAGTCCCATCCAAACTGGCCTCAAAGACTTCCAGAGATGGGATATCCCTGACTTCCCTGCGGAACCTGTTCCAGTGCCTCATCATCTTCTAAGGAAAGCATTTCTTCGTAATATCTAACCTAAACCTACTCTCTTTTAGCTTGAAGCCACTTCCCCTTGTCCTATGACTATATGCTCTTGTAAATAGTCTCTCTCCATCTCTTTTGTAAGCACTCTTAGGCTGCAGTTGGGTCACCCCAAAGCTTTCTCTTCTCCAGGATGAACAGTCTCAATTGTCTCAGCCTGTCCTCACAGGAGAGGTGATCCATCCCTCTGATCAATTTGATAACTGTCCTCTGGACTCCCTCAGTAGTTCCATGTCCTTTCTGTGCTGGGACCCCAGAGCTGGATGCAGGGTTCCAGCTGGGGTCTCACAGAACAGAGCAGAGGGACAGAATCCCCTCCCTCCCCTGCTGCCCATGCTGCTCTGGATACAGCCCAGGACATGTTTGGCTTTCTGGGTTGGGAGTGCCCATGGCTAGGTCACGTCCAGCCTTTCCTCCACCAGCACCCCCAAGTCCTTCTCAGGTGATTCCATATCTCGGAATGAGAATGTACAGGTTTCTTGCTGGAACAGACTGCATCCAGGCAGAAAAGAAAGCATATGGATTACCAAAGTCTAATGTATAACAAGACAGAGGGCAGGATGCAAACCACTGCTTTTTAAAGGCATTCCCTTTTGTAGCTATTTCATGTTTACAATTACAATATGAAGTGCGTAATGGCAGCCATTTCTATTATTTAGAAAAATGTATCCATTTATGCTACAGAGTTTCTTTTGCTCAGATATGCCTGCTCCTAAATGTAAACCAGATATTTTTGGGGTTATTTTTTAACACAGCAATGCAGACCCATCTGAAGGCTAAAACTCCTTCTTTGTTGGGCTGGAAGCACTGATGAAAGAGCGGTCACTTGGATTGCTGATACATGCAAGGACTAGGGTGGACCAAGCTCCAAAGAACCCTTGATGGACAGAATTTGCAGCGAAGTCCCTAGAGAAGAAGAGAACCCACAGAGAGAAAGAAAGCATATATGTAATACTAAGAGAAAGCCCCAGGAACTCATTGGAGAGAGGAGGTTTTTCAAAATATTGATGCTATATATTTCCATGGCTGTGGCTGAGAAAAAAACCATGCCATTATTTACTTTTGATTTATTTTGTACCTCTTTCTGTGCCTGATCCAAATCCTAGCAGTGGCCCAGAAGATGTAAACACTGATTTTGCAGAGGCCCAGGGAAAAGCTAAAGCACCCCATACCACAGCAAGAAAAGGGATGTTTTCTACCAACTGCCCTTCATGGAGAAAGCACAGCCCTGGGGCGGCTGGCAGCATGCCAGACCAGAGTGAGGAAGGTATAATTTATATATTGCCATGCAAGCTCCAGCAAAGCAGTCTCATGGCAAGAAAACTGCAGCATTTCAGTCTTCACAAACACCCAGAAGAGTGGGAAATACACACATACTCAACTAAGTGCCACAACTATATGGGCTGAACCTGAATAAGCTGATTTCAGTTTTAAAAAACATGGAATGAAGGGAGAATATTAATATTTTCATTGCCTTTTTTTTCTCTTCACTCACTGTGTGTTTACCATAAATTAGACCTGCTGAGAGTGTAATGCTGAGCAACCCATATGGCAAATACTCAACTGAGAGATGTGAAAGGAAAATAACTTTTTTATTTCTGAATTACATCTAGCTCCTTTATTTAGAAAGTCTTCTTTAACAGCAAATAATCCATATAACACAGTATATATTAGAAAAGATAAGGTGACATACCTTTTAGACCAAAGCAATACATTTTTAGAAGAATATGATTCAAAATCTGATGAAATAGGACAAAAAAAATTACACTTAAATCAGTGTTCAGTCAAGATTTTTGGTTCTAAAACAGTTACAGAGGTTCTCGGTTGTAAAGTTGACATTTTTTCAAACTCATCCTCAAATCCTTCTTCCAATCAAACAATCTACTAGTCTAAGTCCATGGTGTTTTACCAACTGTAGAGCTGACCTAACAGTTTCCATTTGAGGTTCAAAAGTAATCTATTCCAACTTTCTTCCTTACTAGAATGTGACAAACACTGATGATGAAACAAGCATGCACAAAAAGGGCTGTCAGTCAGGAAACCTAAAAAACAATCAAGTTCTGCATGTGGAATCCAGGCACAGAGCGCTGATCAGATCTCTCTGGCAATCTTGCAGTGGGGAAAACAAAGGATGGACTGAAGATGATTCCTTGAGGACCTTGTTTACTCTTACCTTTCTTTTTCTGTAAGTCTAAGTCTTCCCCTCCATTCTCTCCCCCATCCTCCATAAAGGATGGAGAGAGAATCAAGTTTCAAAATTTTTCTCTGAAAATGTGATTAAGGCAACAACAGCAGCAAGACAGGAAGGATAAAATGCAGCCAAGTTACAATATATCTAGCAGTGACATTTGTCCTTCTATAGAAAGTGCCAGAACCTGTAACAGATACAAACTAATCCATTTTGTTAGTAAAGGTAGAATCCAGGGAAGGAGAGTTTTTTCCCAAGGGTTTTAGTTGCCCGTGTGAAGGAGGAACAAAAATCATCTGGCAATGAAGCTAGATAATTTTTCAAGTTCTCTTTCATTTTACTACCAACTCTACAATTCTTTTTGACCTGAGCCATAGAACAAAGCAGCCCATATTCAGACACATTAATTCTTTCTCCCAGAACTGAGAGACATCCTCCTATTGTGCGAAAAGGTTGTATATATGTCTCAATTCCCCATAGCTGTAATGCAAAAACTGTGATTTTTCATATTTGGGGAAGATATACAGGTACTACTGTTGTGTTCCAGCATAAACTTTGTGGCCTCCATAGGTTTTTCCAAAACACCCAGGAGTGTATTTATGTTCTGTTTAGAAGTAAGAATTCTGGAAGTCAGACACCCAACAGGCACAAGAAATTCTGACACATCCAGAGCTACATGATCACAGCTGAATAAAGTACCCTATTCTGCTTGGGTGTTGTGTTTTTGGTTTTTTTTTGGTTTGGTTTTGTTTTTGTCTAAACAGTAACAAAAACTCTCTGGCTTTGTATAAAATCCCAAAAATTATGCTACCATGAGAAAGGAAAATTTCTCTATATCTGAATTTTCAGTCAAAGGATGATTTTTTTTATTAACCACAAATCACAAATAAGTAGAAATTTATGAAACTCAAAATACTAAGATTTATTCTTCCAACAATTAAAAAAAAAAAAGGCAGTCAGGAAAACAAGAAATGTAGACCTTCCTACCCATTTTTTTTTCTTTTTGTAATCAACACATTCAATCAGTACTGAGAAACTTTGGTTTCATTTCTTCATTTCAGAAATGCAAGAATTTCAGAACAAATGCACAGAATTTGTTATTTAAAAAAAAATTAAGGTCTTTATCATTAAAGCAATGCAAGATTACCCGGAAGGAGTTTTCATTTTACACTTTATCAAGTCTATATGGAAAAAGAAAAAATGGTAAAAGAAGATGTTGCAGTATTGTCAACATACACGGGAGCTCTGAACATTGGTTTTCCCGGCTCAAAGAGCCTGCAGCTTATATGTATTCATTTAAATACACAAAGTATTTAATGTACCCAAAAAATTTAGCTCCGGAGTAGCAGAAGAAATTATATTTTTGGGGAATTCCATTCATGCAGCAGCTTTATGATGAAAACTGCATTTGGGTAAAGACACAGAGAAGCTGTGAATAATTCTGAAGACAGAAATGGTGACCTTTCTGAGAAAATGTTATCTGTCTCCTAGAAAGAGAGAAAGGAAAATTGTGGTCTTTGGTAGAATTTCTTAGCTACCCTGAATTTGAAAACTCAAATAAGGCCTGAAGGCTTTAAACTTCAATTATTTTGTAATTTTTTTGATCCCTATATTATAAATAAAATATATAAAAATGCATTTAAAATTAAATAAACACTGAAGTTTCCAGTTAGACAAAACACTTAAGTTTTGAGAGTGTACCCAGTTACAGAGTCAAAAAAAGCATCTTTCCCATCATCATCTTAACAGAGAACGTATGTGCATCATAAAAATCTTTCAGAGCACCTGATCTGCCTAATTCAAAATTCAAAAATGTTCCTACATCCTAAAATATCCAGCAGGTTCAGGACTGGGCTTCTGATATGTAGTAGAAGGTATAGAATTCAGTGATGTATGATAAAAGCATAGGCTATTTTAATGTTTACAAGTATTAAGCATTCCTTTACATTAGTGTTTAGAAGATGTTTTAGGACATGCTTTGACAAATGGAGCAAAAGTAACATTTCAAGGCACATCAGACAAACTTCATGTGATTTCTGCATCAAAATATCACTATTCTAAATAAATATTGCATGATTTTAAAAGTGAAGGGATTTACAAATTTTTAAATTAAATATTCTGCTTGATTGCAAAAGCATCACTTAGCAGAATATTTGTTTAGAAATACACTGTATCTCTTCACATCCTGTCAACACTTGCTGGCTTCTATAGTAATACTAACGCTAGCAAACTCAAAATGTCTTTTTACTTACAGCTAGACTTATACTGTAATGCTGGATCAACAGTTCAGCATTTTTATTGTTTCCCACACAATAGTGAAGAAAAAACAAAAATTAAATAGCAGAAAACATAATTTCTGTAATATTCCTATTGTCATCCTTACTAGCAGTTCTTATATTCTTATGCATTATGGCCAGATCTTAAATGTTCCTGCTAGGTTTTACACGAATTTTTTTTTTAAAAGTGCATTAAATTTCATAGAAATGACTCTTTATGCTGAACGTTTCTCAAAACAGCACCTCCCGCTGTCAATGTCTATGCCCCATAAGCAGCTAAGCTGAGTGCTACTGACAAGAACTAGAAGAGTATACAAATGATAAATTAGTCAGCTTTGTAGAAGTCAGAAACACAGGCCAATAATGATATGGTAGATTATAGCATTTTACTTAGCTGAAAGATAGTGCATATTTTACAGCTGTGTTTCATAAAGAAACGATCTTAATTTATTTGAACACATTTCATAAATTATACAAAAGAAAACAGTTTATCTTTTTGAACAATGTACTTGTGAGCACAAGCACATTTCTACTGTAATGTTAGTAGACTGTCTTTGCTCATTCCTTTAATAATTTTCATAGTTATTTCACTTTGTTTATTAACTTTTGAACTTAACTAGACTGAACTAAACCATTAAAGGCAAAATTGTAAATGACAGCTTGGACCAAATTAGACCAGATGCCACACTAATCAAAACCAAAGACATCGATCCAATTTATTCAAATACCAAAATAAAAATGAAATCCTAAAAACATACCACTGTGCACCTGATACCACTGTTTACCTAGTGCATATTTTAAGTGATACTGCAAGTACAAAACATTCTGATGATTCTGGCTTACTATCTGTTAAGACAGTATTATAGAATAAGATAATCAAATACACCTTGCAAAAAATGACAGTTGAATAAATCAGTACATGCTGAGTTGGGAGAATTCGTAAATACAATGGCCTTAGCCAGTTTTACAAGTTTACATTTTTCTCAGATCTCAAGAAACCACAGTAACATCCTACATGACTTCATGCAGAAGCATCGTGTTGAGTGGAGGAACTTTAGCTCTTTCTCCATACCATCCTCTGATTCCTGAAAGGAATCTGATATGAAAACTATAAGCAATCCTGCTAATACCTGTAAAAAATGTCATTTTTGCAGCCATTTGATTTCACATACTTAATTAGGAAGCACTCTTTTGAATCATAGAATAACAGGTTAGAAGAGATCTTAATGAGGACCTAGTCCAAAATTTTTTGACAAAAACAGAGCAGTCCAGCACCCTGCCCAGATGAACCTTAGAGTGCCTAATGTTGAGGAATGCACCATTTCTCCGGGGATTATTCAAAACTGATTGTTATCATTCAAAACTGATTGTTATCATTGTGAAAATTTTTCCTCTTGTGTCTAATCAGAATCTCCCCGGGAGTAACTTGTACACATTATCCTTCATTTTTTCCATATGCCTCCTTGTAAAAACAGGGTCTCTGTCTTTTTTGTAGCCACTCTTTAAATACTAGAATCTGGTGTTAAGGTCTCACCTAAGCCTTTTGTCCTAATGTGTCAGGCTTCCTAGCCCTTTTTTCATCCCTGTGGCCCTTTTTTCCACCCTCTCCAGCCTGTCTGTGTTTTTTTTTTTTTGTATAGCGGAGACCAAAACTGACAACAGCATTCCAGGTGTGACCTGACAAACGCCAACAAGAATGGGAAAATCTCTGCTGCTGATGCCCCTGTTGATACAGCCCAAGATCTCACTGGGCTCCTTTGCTCCAGCAGCACACTGCTCACTCATATTGAGCTTGCTGCTCACTGGGACTCCCTGGTCCCTTTCCACAGAGCTGCTCCCCAGCCTTGTGTTCCCAGCCTGTGCTGCACTCCTGAATTTGTTTCCCCAGATGTAAGACCTTACACTTGTCCTTGCTGAACTTCATAAGGTCCTTCTTTGCCCACTCTTCCAGCCTACACAGGTCTTCCTGCAGCATGGCTCTCCCTTCCAAAGTGTTTACTTGATCCCTGAGTGATTGTAAGTGCTCTGGATGACCACTTATGAAGACATGAAACAGCACTGGGACCAACACAAATCCCTGGGGGACCCCTCTTGTGGCAGGGTGCCAGTTGGAAAAGGAGCCATTTACCCCAGTCTGGCTGCTGCCTGTGGTCAGTTCCCCACCCACTGCAAGGCAGTTTGTCCAGATTGTTAACACACCAGCTTCACCAGGAGGTGTGGGAGACTGTAGCAAAACCCTTGGAGAAAGACAGGCAGACACCATCCATGGCTTGTCCCACATCAACCAAACAGATTACTTTGCTGAAGAAGGTTTGTCAAGAACTATTTGGCCTTGGTGAACCCATGCTGGCATTTCCTAATCATGTACTTCATCTGACTTGCAATGAATCCTTCCAGAGGGGTTTGTGACATAACTTTTCCAGGGCCTGTAATTTCCTGGGTCCTCTTTTAAGCCCTTCTTGTAGATGGGGGTGACATCAGCCCTCTTTTAGTATTCTGGGATGTCTCTTGATGTCTCCACAACTTCTCAAGGATTATGGAGAACAGATTCACAATGACCCCAGACAGCTCTCCAATACTCTTTGAATCGATATTGTAAAGTCCTATCGATTTGCAGGAGCTAAGTTCCTGTAATAGCCCACACAGCAATATTTCCTCCACTGACAGTGGGTCTGTTTGCATCAACACAGACTTTTGCTTCCAGTGTCAGAGGCCCAACTGTTCTGGTGACAACAAAGGTCAAGGAAGCGTTGAGAACTTCTGCATTTTCAGGTCAGCTGGTGACTAATTCACCACTCCCATCTAACACTGGACCAGTAGTTTCCTCTTGCTTCTGCNTTGTGTTCCCAGCCTGTGCTGCACTCCTGAATTTGTTTCCCCAGATGTAAGACCTTACACTTGTCCTTGCTGAACTTCATAAGGTCCTTCTTTGCCCACTCTTCCAGCCTACACAGGTCTTCCTGCAGCATGGCTCTCCCTTCCAAAGTGTTTACTTGATCCCTGAGTGATTGTAAGTGCTCTGGATGACCACTTATGAAGACATGAAACAGCACTGGGACCAACACAAATCCCTGGGGGACCCCTCTTGTGGCAGGGTGCCAGTTGGAAAAGGAGCCATTTACCCCAGTCTGGCTGCTGCCTGTGGTCAGTTCCCCACCCACTGCAAGGCAGTTTGTCCAGATTGTTAACACACCAGCTTCACCAGGAGGTGTGGGAGACTGTAGCAAAACCCTTGGAGAAAGACAGGCAGACACCATCCATGGCTTGTCCCACATCAACCAAACAGATTACTTTGCTGAAGAAGGTTTGTCAAGAACTATTTGGCCTTGGTGAACCCATGCTGGCATTTCCTAATCATGTACTTCATCTGACTTGCAATGAATCCTTCCAGAGGGGTTTGTGACATAACTTTTCCAGGGCCTGTAATTTCCTGGGTCCTCTTTTAAGCCCTTCTTGTAGATGGGGGTGACATCAGCCCTCTTTTAGTATTCTGGGATGTCTCTTGATGTCTCCACAACTTCTCAAGGATTATGGAGAACAGATTCACAATGACCCCAGACAGCTCTCCAATACTCTTTGAATCGATATTGTAAAGTCCTATCGATTTGCAGGAGCTAAGTTCCTGTAATAGCCCACACAGCAATATTTCCTCCACTGACAGTGGGTCTGTTTGCATCAACACAGACTTTTGCTTCCAGTGTCAGAGGCCCAACTGTTCTGGTGACAACAAAGGTCAAGGAAGCGTTGAGAACTTCTGCATTTTCAGGTCAGCTGGTGACTAATTCACCACTCCCATCTAACACTGGACCAGTAGTTTCCTCTTGCTTCTGCTTTTAGTTTATATTCTCAAAGACCCCTTTCTTGTAGTTTCTAAAATCTCTTGCCAATTTCAATTCAAGTTGAGTCTTTGCTTTTCTAAGGCATCTCATACCCTGGCAATGTTCTCATGGTTCTCAAAAGATTTGTAATTCCTCTTCCATCTCTGGTGTGCTTCTCTTTTGGTCTTGAACAGACTCAGAAGCTCAAAGTTAAATCAAGAGGGTTTCATGTTCCACCTACTTCCCTTCCCTTTGAAGAGGATGAATTGGTTTTGTGCTTTCATGAGAGTAATCTTGAAAAACTCACAGCATGCACTAGCTCGTTTATTCTCCATGGAAGCTTCCTTTTCAATTGAGCTCTGAGCAAGCTGAAGCTTGCTCTTCTAAAATGTAAAACCTCTGCCTTAGTACTAACCTTCAGAATGCACAGCCAGACCCCAAATTCCATAACATTGCTTGGAGATGACCCTTTTAACCTTGACCCAGAGGCATTTGATAGGGCTTCTATAATCACTGTAGTTGACTCTATACATTTGAGGTTCTCCTTAACTTAAAGTGCAAGTCTCCCTCCTCTTCTTTCCTGACTCTCTTTACAAAACAGCCTACGGCCATCCATCATATTCCTCCTGCAGTGGGAGCTGTCCTATCATGCTTCAGTTACTCCTGTGATACCCTAACTTTCGGACTGGGTGTCGAGTTCCCAGTGTTTATTCTCCAGGCTCTGTACATTTGTATAAATACACATGAGGAGCCAGGTCTTGTTCTTATCTTGGGAGGCAGCTAAGGAACAGATGTCACTGCTCTGATTGGCTTGGCTTATTTCCCAGTTGGCTGCAATGGCAACCACTTAAAATCACCACTTGAAAGGTTCTTCCCACCAGACTTCTTTCATACCTTTAGAGAAAAGTCACTACAGAGAATCCAGCTTGCCTGTCTAACCTCTTCACACCTTGGATTGTACCCATTACAACTGGGGTATTTGGGCTGACCAGAGGAATCAACTGGACAGCTATTATCCTCCAGAAGACAGCAGTCTGATGCTTAAGCATGAGTATGGTGTTTGCGTTAATGCATGTGTGGCTGCATTACTCACTCATAGGAGGTTATGACTTTAGCCTCTTAATACTCCTGAAAAAGCAAATCAAAGTATGCTTAAGCTTTATGCACTATGTATGTTATAAATTTTCCTAAGGCAGATATCACACAATGACATTTTAAGACCTTAATTAAGGTTGATTTATTTACAAATGGTATGTTTTCAACTCTCAGAAATGATGTATTTAATGTTTTATTTTTAAACACAATTAAAAAATAATATATAAATATATACATACTGCAAATGTAATACAGATAACAAATTCATTTAAGCCCATTTATGCACATTAGTGACACACCATGTGGCAGAAAGACTAGGACTACAAGAAGACCCCGTGGCGATTTATTTTATATTAAATCCCTAATGGCCTCTTCTCATCTTTGTAAAAATATGCACAAAAGTCCAGACTATGCAGCCATTGAAATGAATGGTTATTTATTTGCTAAACGAGAACCCTATGTTTAATGTTCCTTAGACATAAGGTAGTCTGCAAAAGTTGCATTCCTACAGCTCTATACATCATTTATTTTACATACCCTAACTTCTCACAACAGGCATCAGAAAAATACTTTTGAACTGCATTGCTATTGTAAGTTGCTGAGAATTTTGTTTCCAATTCCATTACTGGAAGATTAAATGTTAACATGTTTGCTTGGGGTTTGCTTCTTGTTTTGTTTTTTGCATTAAAAACAAATTTATGGACCAATCTGCCATTTAAAATACGTCTATATTTATACTGAGAGAAAAAAAGTTCCCAAATACACAATATATATACATAATTGTTATAGACAGACAACAGAAGTTCAAATCTTCAAAGACACACGTTGTAATCTCACTTATTTGGGTGTAATGGTCTACCAAGCACTTGTTTGACATGCTTCAGCTAAGACAGACGTTCTTGATTTGCTCTACATAAGTATTAAAAACATAACTTTTCAAAATGCAGAAAAAAATTGTCCAAATTAGTGAAACAGTGGTATTTCTTATTAATTTTACAAAATAGCTTTAAAATTCAACTGAATCTTCAACATAAGACTATTTTATCATAGGAAGATGATAAACTGTGCACCCAAACACATCTACATTTCTTAAAATCACTGTTGCTCGAACTGCCACTCTAAGTTCCTCTTATAGGAACACTCTAAGTTCCTTTTATAGGCATAAAGCCACAAAGGGGGAACCTGTTAAAAGAGACAGAACTTCCTAGTGGTACCATCTCCAACTCATTTGGACTATGGAGGCTACCTAAGGGCCATTAAGCTTCCCATGGCAACATGAATTTTCAGGACACTTTCTTGAGGAAACAACACAGGTGACAGCGGACTCTATTGAGGCTCTGACAAGTTCTCTAAGCCTTTAGAAGTGGCATACAACCTCTACACACCATGGAAACTGTCTTTAAGAAGCAAGTGGGTGCCATGGGCAGAAGCAGAAGCATGAACCTCAATAGACCTTCAGAACACTGTCCCTTGTGCTCTGACTGTGTCACAGTCAGTAGCAGACAATCAGAGAACTTGTTTTTAACTGACTGACCTGCTTCCTCATGTGGTAATTGATTTTCTGTAATTTTAAGTTCTGTGAGTAGTTAGAATAAATTTTCATGAACCAATAGATAAAAGACTTAGTACCACACGCATATTATTATTAATCAATGTTATAATGAGCCGTTTCAACTGAACTGAATATTAACGAAACCTGGATTGTTCTCCCAGTGCACTACACTTAAAAAAACAGAGAACAGATTTCACTTTACAACAAAAGTATTCATTTCATGGGAAAAAAGTTACTTTTGCAGAAAGTAACACTCAGAAGACATTTCTCATTTTCAAGAGAATTCCAGCAGAGAAGCAGCAAAAGATAACTCTAAGGGTATAACAAAATGTAACAGAAATTATCTGTAATGTATGCACTGTATCTTGCTACAATATCTTATGAGTAATCATCATTATGACTTGGAGAAACTTTGCAGGGAAGGCAACAAAAATAATCTGTGATCTGGACAGCGTCACTTTTAATTTGTCATTCTCTTCAAAAATAAAGCGGTTATGTATGTAAAATTCAAGCAGCGGACACTCTGACAGCCAGTCACTGGTGACACAGGTCTTCTTTCAAGTTACAGCTTTAATGCCACCTAAATCCAGGACGGCCAGATCCAAAGCTGGGTATCACAAGAAACACAAAGCTGCATGCGGACTCTTAGAGAAACCTAAACACATTCACAGAGAACGACTGCCCTATAGAAAGCACTTCAATGGAAGATACTTTTGCATATTTGATTATTAGGAAAAAAAAGTGACTTTGTGATACTTCTAAAGAAGCAAAAACACAATAGAGATTCAACACCTGTTGCCAAGCAAATTCTTCATGTTTCCTTAATATTTAATCAAGTAATGTCTGTGGAGCACTTTGAGAATGAATAACAAACTACTGTTATTATTGCTGAGAAAATAATTAATTCATTAAAGATTGTGTATTCTGAGATCATATCTAAACTGAATTCTAAACTGAACAGACAGGTCTGGACAGTTCTGTCATTAATTTTCTTACATGTATGGTGCTTCTGACACTGGTTAAAGTAACTACATGTGCTCCCTATTGCTAATAAAACTGAGTAAATAAACATCTTTTGCTGGCCAAGCACCAAAAATGAGGGTGTTCAGGAAACATCTCAACAAAGAGCAGTAATGCAGCAAATGCAAAACTCATTTCAATCCCAGTAATTTTACCAACATTATACCTAGAAAAAAAAAAAAGCAGTTACACCCCAGAAAAGTTAGTCCTTTCTGGCACAAACTATTCACAGCAGAACAATAGACAGCAAGAAGCAAAAGAAGGTGTCTGTAACTTCCAGAAAGAAATCCCATCAGAAATACTAGTAATAAAATTGCTTAACAGACTAGGACTAAAAATCATCTAACATCAGTAAAATCTGTTCAGTTTGCTCTTACAGGCAAACTAATCTCTATGAATGACCACTAGCTACGTAAGAAAAATAATTAAGAAACATTTACTGCTTGACCACCAGATCTTAACAGTTCTTGGCCAAGATAAGTCAGCATCACATGTTACACTTCACTGAAAAAAGGCTGATAATTTGCCTACTTTGAGATCACCTACTCTTGACAAAGTCAAATTGTGAGATCCAGCCAAAAGGAAGACAAGTTCTGAATTAAATTAACTTGAGCATATAGAGTTGCAAAGACAAGGTCAGACAGATTTACCTGGAGCTTAGACCTGTGGAGCACAAAATCTGTATTCCACATAGTTATGAAACATGATTCAACACAAAATAAACGAAAAGAAAATGTACTGCTACAGCTCCTAATTAGCTCCTAGCTCTGTCCACCATAAACTGAAACTTACAGACTAAAATAGAAAGATTTAAAACAAAAGAAGATGAGGATTTTACTAAGAACTTTATAAAATCCCATTTTGTATTTTGGGAATTTATCTTACAATACTCTATCCCCATCCCCTTTCCACCCAACCTCAGCATAATTTTTAGGATTAAATTACGGTTCATAGAGCAGTGCTGTTTTGGTGGTAAAGATTGTTTAATATTGAAACAATTAATTGTAAACTATTAGATTCTACTTCATTTCTTGAAGCTTTGCTACCCAATTTGCTTTGTATATTTTAGTACACAAGCAGAAATCTGTGGATAATTATTAGCTGGATTGTCACAAAAACTTCTTCAACCACAGAAGCATCTTATTTTTTATAAAATGCATCACAAGACGCATATTATAAGAAATTTCTTAGGACATACAAGGCAAGAACTATTGAAGAGATTTTTTTTTAGTAGCATTTGATGTAAAGAAAAGTTTTGATTTAGTGCAAAAGTAGATAAAATTTTCTTCTACATTTCAAATACTATTTTATAGGTGACTTTCATGCAAATGAAGAGACTGAAAATTACAAATATGTACTATATAAATTTGGTTTTGTTATTAATAGTTTCTTCAGACCACATAGATTTTATTACTAATCAATATGCCAGTATGCAAACTTAAATCAGAAATGAGTGTTATGTCATACTTGTTCAGTGATCTAAGCATTCGTATTTTTAAATATTTTTACATAATATCCAGTAGCATGTAACTTTCCTTATGATCAAGGTAGAAAGCTCACACCTCCAATTCACCCAAAGGTTCCAATTGTTTATGGCCTTGTTTTTATACACTGTGGTACAATCTAAAGGGAGGGAACAATTATAATATCATAATAATGTAAGTCAGATAACAAACAGTTACTACTTCTGTCAAAATTAATTAAATCACTGAAAATTCTGTTCATACTGAAGAAATATTGAGAAAATAACTTGTTCACAATCTGTTTTAAAGAACCATCTCCATATGCAATAAGGCTGTTAAACATGTTTTAAGTTTCCTCTTACCTCCAGTGTCATGTACACAGTACTAATTGCTACTTTGATTTCTCCATCTGAAATCTCCTTAAGATCCTTGAGAATAACCTCCTCAATACTCACAGCTGTTTAAGAAAAAAAAAGAATTCCATATATGCAATTATCTACAGCTTTCAGATGCATCAACATAAATTAAAAACACAGCTTAGACCTTAATGCTGAACTTTCTGTATTTCAGGACATCATATGAGACAACTAAAACTAACATTAATATTTCAATGCCTAATTCTTCTAGAGGGAGTTTTTTTAAGAAAGGAAGAGATTTAAGGGATGATACACACTGACAACAAGTGTGAAGAATTAAGCCCCCTGCAACACTTGTATTCCTGTGTGAACACTGAATTTCTTAAGTTAACATAATTCCAGCTGATGATAAACGTATAGCTAGACAATTTCTATGGTCTAATATGAAATACAAATATAAAATTACTTCTGAAATAAGTAATATATTGAAAAGCACCTGTGGACTACTATGGTGTTTATGAAATATTCAAAAGTAAGGCACTTAAGATACTCTGTAAACATAGTCATTCAACCTTTCTGACCTTTTTCACAAATTGCTAATGCCAATGGGTTTTTCTTATGTACATCAAATTATTAATGAACTAAGTATATATTTATGTACCACAGAAACATTATCATCAGAAACAATGGCAGGAATTGCAGCCAGACACATTGGTATGTTTAAGCACAATGTATTGAACATCCAGGTGACTAAGTTTCCCTCACTGGACAGGTTTGTCTAAAATGCTGTAAAGATTCTCAAAACAAATATATTATATATAGAAGAACATAACTTCATCACTTGATTGCAACACAGACATGATAGCCAAATGTCTGTGTAGAGAATGCTGCAAGCTACCTATCTCAGTGCAGGGTAACAACTAAAATGTCCACCAACCTTTAAGGCATAGCAATTTAACATCCATCATGTGTTTGTATAAATTATTTTCCAAAGGAAAACAAATACCAACTTGAGTCAAAGAAATTATCCCTTCCATTACTGTTCCTGTACAGAGTCCAGCTACTGCAGTCAATCTAATGACAAGATGAACATTTACACATCTGTCATTTAATAAAATTTGTATATAACCTCTATACTTTCTGGGAGCTGCAACCTATTGTGCCTCAAAAAAAAAAATTCAGGCAAATAAGTCATCATTTCTGCCAGAAACTGAGAATTTTTGGGGCTGAATTATCCTAATACTGCCTCAAAAAACAGGTAAATAAAGTAAAATACTCAGCAGAGGCTACATCCTTCAAGGGGCTCCTGAAACTCAGTGGCATCATACTAAAAGAAGTGTCACATGCAATGTATGCATATTTCATATGAATAAACAGTAAATATGTACCTTGTAATACACAAAAAACATAAGCCAAAAAAAAAAAAAAAGGAGGGTGCATGACAGTGCCCTCCCCATGCCTCATGTGACATATATAAATTAATGGCAACCAGTACCATGCAGACTAAAGCCACTACATACACTTGTCCAAGTTTCACATTTGATATTATGGAAAACTCCATGACAAACAGTACCTAATCTTTTTTCCCGGCAACTGGCCAAACTAAGAACTGACTTCCATAAAAGCCACTTTCACTGCCACTTTCCAATCTAGACTGCATACAGTTCATTCCTGAACGATGATTACTTGGGTAGAGGGACTTAGGAGAATTAATGTGAACATTTATAGACCTGAATTAAATGACCTTGTAATCTCACTGAAAGAAAGGGCAAAGGAAGCAGCACCTCAAATTCTGTCCTTATCCACCAGAAGGGAAGCTGTGTCAGGCTGATGGTCTGAATTTTGATGACTAGTTTCTGCATATAGGCAGGGAATAAAAAAAGACCCTGAGTCTGCACAGGGCTTACCTGATATATCTAACAGAAATATCCCTAGGAATTTAAATGCACTCTTTGGTAAGAACTTGGCAGCAAATGCCAGTAAAAAATATAAGAGTTATTGCAACAAATTTCTTCAGGCTTTCACAGCATCTCTTCAAAAGCCTGCTACTAAATTTTGGGTTCAAACATTGCCACTTTAGATCACTGAATATTTCTATTTGGTATTTCTATCAGAAGAAAGGAAAATAATTGTAATTTTACTACTGTTTCCTTAATCTGAGTCTGATGTCAAATTCACTTCACCTGTACACAGCCCTTAGCAAATCTGGGTCATAAAACAAAATCTACTTCCACACCACATAGGTAATTGCAACACAATTTCTGCCCATGGGCCAACATATTTTTTATGTCCATGTGAATCAATATAAATTATTCATAAGTATAAACTTGTAAAAGCAATATGTAAAATAGTTTATTTTATTTGTAAAAACAGTACAAGATTATTTATGAGCTAAGTAGTTCCTCAAAAGAAATCACAATTCCATGATTTAAAATGTAAGCAACTTAATTTAAAATTTATATACAACATTTAACTGTCAATGAAGACAGCATGCTGCACCTATTTTCACCACACTTAATAAAACAATATTCTGATACAGTTATACAAATAAATTTGTAACAGGTGAAAAATGGACGGAAGCTGCACTACCTTGGGCATTAAACTGAGTCTCCTGGAGAACAGAGATAATTTCCTCTCGTGGGGGAAGATCCGGAAACTTTTCTTCCAAGACTGACAGTACTTTCTCTTGCTGCTCTGTCATTCTGTCAGCTTCCAAAGACATGCACTTGAAGAGAATGCTCCCTGGAACATTGAAAGACAAAAAGTCAATGTCTCCCGTAAATATCAAAGAGGTACTACAGAAACAAGAAGTTTTACTGTATTGCTTCCCAAGCCCATTCCTTCTTGGAGGTTGTTTCCACTGAGAGTCCACTGAATTCACACGGAAACATCCTCCTAACATGAAGCTCCTAAATCAGAAGTGGCTGCCTCTGCAGTGCCTCTGCTACAGTCACCTGTCTGGCCGCAATGCTGCCAAGGTGTGCAGCATGCCTTGGTACACTGACACGGCTGTGCAGCACAGCCAGCAGCAGCAGCCCATGGCACACCAGCCTGTACTCCCCTCTCTCCAGGCATTAGGCCAAGTGCTGGTGTGTTTTGAAACATAAATCCACACCGTCAACCTTCCTTCTGCAGACACGTCAGTGAACTCCCACAATGGACATAAGGAAGAAATACTTTACTGTGAGGATGGTGAGCCACTAGAATAGGCTGCCCAGAGAATATGGGGATGCCCCATCCCTGGAAGTATTCAAGGCCAGGTTGGACAGACTCTGAGTAACTTGGACTAGTGGAAGATATCCCTGTCCATGGCAGCGGTGTTTGAACTAAATTAAGTTCAAGTCATTGGCAACTGTGGTGTAACTGACTTGCTTATTCTTGTCAATGGATGCACCATAAAATACCAATTCAAACAATCAAAATTTTAAAATTTGAGAGAAACATAACCCAGTAAGTAATTTCACAGTGATTGGAACTGTCTTACAATATAGAAGTGAGAGTGATGCCTTTTTAGACAACTACATGCTGCGCATTAAGTCAACCCTTTCATTCCCTGGAGACTGGGATTCCATTTATCAGTATACTCAAAGATAGTGTTTGCTTCCAATCACTCACAGTAAATTCAGGATAATAAAATCTTATACTTCAGCCTTGAAATTATTTATTACTCTACTGTGCACAAGAATTTCAAACAAATGTATGATTTCATTGTATCATGCTGGGTCAATGAGCAACTGAGTACAATAAGTACAATAAATGAGTAAGATAGTTACTATAAAACAAAGTGTTTAGGCTTTAGCACAGAGCAAAAAGGAGTAAATTAAAAAGCTTGACACTGCCAGTCTCAATCTCACCAGATGAGCTAGAATCCAAATACCTACTATGTATTCATTTTCCTTTTCTCCTACATCATCACATGAAGAAACAAATAGTATTTCTTCAAAATTCACAGACCACTTGCAACAAAAAATAATTGTGCCATGCAAAGTAAACACATCCTTATTAAACAAATCCTGTGTGGATTAAATTCTTAACAAGCCAAGAGCTGCTTCCCATCAGATACTAATTTCTGGAATTAAATACAAATACATGAAGTTCCATTCTGTGTTTCTATTACAGATATTGTAACTGCCAATATTCTTTTAAATCGCAGCAGCTTTTTATGTCAGTCCTTCAATCACCTTAAGACAATGCTCCTGCTCTGTTTGATAGTATTAAAGTTACTCAATAAATACAGACTGCATGAAAACCAGATTAATATTTCTAAATTTAGAAATACAACATAACAAGCAGATTTTGGATTTCTACAGGTAAATAACTGATATATAAAGTACCCAGATATCTATACTCATTATCAAGGCCTAGCTTTCAGTCCCTCTAAGAGGAAGGAAATTTCTCAACCAGCAGCCTCCATGGTAATTCATCTATAACTATCCCTTTCTTGTTCAGCTCCACAGCAGATAACAGTGTTTGTGCTACATATACACTCTTGAGACATATTCTATAACTTGGAAACAGTGGTGACCAGAATGAGCAAGACACCTCCCAACATACTCTCAGTCAGCACAGAGCTGCATCTGGATAAACGGCATCTCAGGGACCAGGCTGCACAACGTATTTCAGCAACAGCAATTTTCTGCTTTTTTTCTTCCTCTAGAAACAGAAAGGGAAATTGCTCTTGCACACACAAAAGGAAATGGAGACTCCAGTGTGCTCCAATTCATCACGCCCACTGGAGGGAGGCTGCAGCATATCCCATAAAGCCCTCCAGCAGCATTAGGATGAGTTAGGCAGTCTGTCCATCTGCACAGAACCTCTAATACACAACATAGGAAAATTTTATCATAGCTGTGTGAGCTTCAGGGAATAGAATATTTGGGTAAGACCAAGAAGAGAAAACCCTATTACAAACATACAGGAAAATGCCAAAGACCAAGAGTTGTGAGCTGTTTATCCACCCAAGCTCACCAGTTTGGAAGTCAACATGATGTAACCTTCACTCACAATAGGCAGACACTTTAGAAAGGTTTCTAAAAGGCTCTGGTTTTGTCACCAGCCATACCAATACTGTAATGCTTTCAAATGATAACTTTTTTACTAGGATGAAAGCCAGAAAAGGATCATTCTCAAATTACTAGGGTGTCAGCAAGCCCTAAAATCAACATTTACTCGTCCTTTAACATTATGATCAATCTTCAATACTGTCCTCATCACCAGGAAAGAAAGGCACACCTCTTCTCCCTCAGGCTTCCTCAGCATGCCTTTGAGGGTTAAGATTCCAGGTAGTTTAGAAAAAGAGTTCACTTAAGCTCCTTTTACTTGACCGAAGGTCAGTAGTCCATTTTGTCATGTGGTGTCTTATAAACATCTGCTGTAAAAGCAATACCAATACATGGTCTCAGAAATCTCTTAGAGATTTTACTGAATGTTGGTGCGACTCCCTCAGGGTTTTTGAAAGCGTAATGGTGGCTGCTGTCTGCTTACAAGCAGAGAAAAAAATATATAATAGGCAATACAAGATTCAATATTATTTCTTGTGTACATCACACTTTACTACATTTTTTTTCTGAAGAGGTCACTAGAAAATAGGCTAAGGCTCTTAAAAATGTGCATTTTATTCTTTTTTTGCAAAGCAGTTTGGAAGCGAAGCATTAGTTTTGCCAAAAGCAATTGCTGTGCATTAATATTAAACATGATCTAATGAAGGCAGAAGTCGTTTTGGGAAAACATTAAGAACAGCACAAGCATCTCCTGAATTATAAGTTTATGGCTAAGAGAAACATTACAATGAAAATATAGGCATTTCTCCTGTCAAGGTTTTGTTCCATAACCTATAAAAATAGGGAAAAGGGGAAAACCAATAGTCCCTTATGGAAAGTACTCCTCATGTACCCCATCCTCCCCAAATAAAATCCTGCAAACCAAAATTTTAAATATATCCAAGTAAGCAATCTTTCTTGTAATTAACAGGAAATGCAATGAAGCTGGAATAAAACATAACTGGGGAAAACAGTATTCTCCAAAAAAAATGCTTCCATATATTAAAAAGAAGTGTCAGTCCAAGTAAGTGCAGTATTTGGTGGAGGACAAAATGATCCTTTCTTCCTGGCATATATATTAAGGATGCATCAATGCAGGAGCATGTGAATCATCTGATCAATGTACAAGACAGAAAAAAAAAAAAAACCAAAAAAACAAAAACCACAAAAAACTGGCTTAATTCCCAAAGTCCTTAAAAGGGCATTTCTTAACATTTCTCTGGGTGACTAGAATAACAAACTAATCTTCTCTACTGAAAGTCAGGAGTGCCCCAAAAGGGCATGAAAAGACCTCAACTATGCAACTTATCACTAGCAAAAGCAGATTCACATTAAAAAAATTGCTGACGCTCTTGCTGGAAATCTGTCTATATTTACATGTTGTGGTTTGCACCTTGTGGCACCCTTCAAGGCCTTATACAAATAAACATAAGGAGGCATTTTTAAGAGTGCATTGACCCAAGATACCTGACAGTGAATGCTTGGAATAACATCCTTGCCAGCTGGCTGCAATAGAGAATGTAATGATTCAGCAGTTTAATGGATCTTGAGTTTGGCAACAGTCCCCTTATAAACATCTCTTGGGAAATAAAATAATACAGGCCCAGGACTCTGGCAGGTTCTCTAATTGTTTGCTTTTGGCACAAATCCAGGGACAGCACAAGCTCGAACTTAAGGCAAATATGGCTGCACAACACTGATTCTCCAAGCAGGCGCTCCTCAAAAGCCCAAGGGCAGAATCAGCTTATATAATGTTTCATAAGGAGACAAAGATCCCAGAAAAGCATTCACCTAAAAAAAAAAAAATCTTTAAATATAAAAATGCCTAAATCAATAATGTTCACTTTCACAGAAAATTACTTTTCTCTTGCCTTTTTTTTAAGCATAGACAAGCAGGTAAAGTTTGCTCAAAAGCAAAATTTATATACATAAAGATTGGGCTTTTAATTAAAATTTTAAAATTGCTGACAGACTTTAAGAAAAAAAAAGTTTCAAAAACAGTGAACAAATGAAGCTGCCTTGACATGAGATTTTCTTAAAAGTCTCCTAGCAAAATTCTCACTGGAAAGTCAGAAAATGAAAGAGAGCCTCCCTACTCAGAGACTCAAATAACAGCATCTCTCAGCATTTTTATGAAAATAAAATTCTGTTTATTAGCACTCTGACTTCTACTTTGGCCTTCTGTTCTGAACATCACCTGAAATTTAGACAAACTAACTATATACAGATTTACATTGGAAGTAACATAAACAAAATGTGCAAAATACAGTAGAACCTTTTTGCAGCCTCTCTGCCTGTGAAGAGCCCTGAGAGAGAGATGACAACCTGCAAGCCACTACATACTCATTTGTCAGCTGTGGGAATGAAACAGCCAGCCCTCCTTTTGTGATGCATGGTCCCTTTGTTCCCTATGCTATGGTAAGATGAATTTAAGAAGCCATAGTTCATAATAAAAGACCATAATATATACAGAGAAACATAAAACCTAGACCTGGCAGGCTGTATTTAATCTTTTATTTTCAGACTGTTTAAGTTTGATCTGCCATTTACATGCATTAGTATCTATGACTTTTTAATTTTTTAAATTATTCTCTTCAAAACCAATGATGGGTTAACTGACTGTTCTAAATTTGTAATGAAATATTCTTAAGTACCAAAAACTTTTCTTGTTTTAAGAGACCAAGAGGACTTCCTACATTGTTTCACTTTTTATCTGTACAAGCTGTGCTGCTGGGAAAAGTAGAAAAGCATCAAGTCTCAAGATCAGCTATGTTTTGTTCCCTAAGCTTTGCCAGTCACTTCTCATACCAGGCAAAAGAAGCTATGCAGGAACTTTTTAATCACTAGGTTCCTCAAACATGCTCTACCAAGTGTAATAATCAAAATGTAATTACTCATTCATTAAAAAAAACCAAAATTAGCTACTATATTCCCCAAAACTGGAAGTACCATCTCTAACACAAACACTAATAAAAGTACATTATTTTAATCTGTATACAGATTAGAGGCACAAAACATGCTGACACATCCACATGCAGAACTTGAACATACTCTTGAACATTATTAAGACCTCTTCCTCCTGACTCTCCACCAAAAAACAATTATCCTGATAGCCCCCTAAAACCCTTTTCTTGTTCTGCCCCAAAAACCAATTATTATGCTTGATCATTTGTGTAGATTCCTGGTGAGCTACTCAACAGAAATTTGGATCTTACAAAAATGTTTCATGGCAGGTTAACTAAAGCTTGTTAGCATGGAAAGACACTGTAAGGGCAGGCTAAATGCCATGTTACTGTTAATGCTTATTCTGTGGAATATTTTTTTAAAAAATTAATCTTTGTGATTTCTTATAACATGCTTATTAGTTATCACAGTGATGAGGCACAATAATTCACCAAGATTCTAGTTGATTCTGAAGTCTTAATGTAGACAAGTTTTCATAATCCTCATTAAACATGCCCACATTAACTTCTTAAAAGGACTTTTAGCAGTTTCACATAATTCAAACTTAAAACCTATAAAATTCATTGAACATTATTAAAATACAGTAAGTTATTTAAAAGGAGTGACTGTTCTTTTCAAAACCAGTTTTATTTCCAGATGTAAAGTTATGCTGCAGCAAATAAACCAAGAAAATTAATATAAATTATGAACTTCCAAGACAGAGAAGAAATTACTTCTGATTGTTGAAGCTCACCCCCACTTTTTATTCTACTGCACATACACTACAAAAGAAAAGGAGAGCACAATGAAGATTTGGTAACACTGTTTTTAAACAGCAAAAGTTTTGCACTACACCATTAAAATATCATTCTGTAAAAAAGTACAACCCTTGGGAAGGAGAAGCTTTAACTTGTAAATATTAGATTCCAATCCGTGTTGTTGTCCACAATGCCCCTGGAATCAACGAACTGCAGAGCTTTTCCAGCTACCCAGCTGGTATGTCGACAGCTTCATTTAATATTCTTGTCTAGTGATACAGCAAAGACCTCTCATGCCTATTTTTAAATGCACATTTTTAATATTCAATATAATGTTACTCTTTAACAAACTCTTTACTCCCTGCTTCTTTTATGAAGCTTCCTGTGGTCTTTAAAGGGATTGTTAACCAAAGAATGGATCACACTCTTTCTGCATGAGCAAATTCAGAAACACTCCATTAAACCTTTCAGTATTTAATATAAAGAGTAATCTCTCACCTCTGAGGAGATAAGCCAGTTGCTGAGTGATTAACTCTGGTGCCNAGATATTTACTGCTTGATACATCACTAAGTATGACATTTCCCTCATCAAAATATATTAAAAACTATTGAAAAAAAGTATTTTTACATGTGCTGAAAATAGCCTTCCTTATATAGAGGAGATTTAGGATTTTCCCAACTTAATATTCTGAAAACTTACCAAAAAGGTTTTTTATGGTTTTGATACTTTATGCTTCTTTTTACAATAGCAGTAACCAAGCCAAACTAATTTTATTAATAAAATACTAATTGCAATTCCTTAGAAGGAAGACACAAAGGAAGTGACAGTAATAAAAAAAAGCAGATCTTACAGATAATTTTCACTCTGAGTAGCGAATGATGCACTGAGCTGACAGCACTTAATACATCAACAGCTATGAGATTCACACATTTCACTCTTCAGATTTTCCCTACTTCTAGTCTAACCAATAAACTTCTCAGAGCGCAATGGTGCCATAGTCTGCTACTCGTCTTAAATGAAGTTCTAAGGACAGCTGGAAGTAAACAGCATCCTTCACTCTGGGTAAGACAGGCAGACTATTATAAAGAAGTTCTTCATAAAAGATTCACAATGGCTTTGTAAATAGTCCCACTTAAGGATGGGTATAGGGACTGTGCTCTTCCAGAGATCAACTCTGGGCCTTTTGAAAGGTTGTAGCTGGTAAGGACCACAGTAATCTACCACCCAGCTTAATAGCACATATCCAAGTGTCTGGACAACTGCAAATCAATATAAGATTCTCAAAGGAAAGGTAACTAAGGAGCAGGAAAAAACTCTGATCTCTTATCTACTGGCTACAGGAAACTTCCACACTATTTAACTGAATTGGAATATCTAATCTGTGTGAAAACACAAGGTCTTTAAAGGTGGAAGTTCCATTAAAAGTGATGTAAAGATGACTGTTCACCTTGTTACATTTATCAAACATAACAGGAGACAAAATACATTTTTGTTTCCTTTTTTTAGGTCTGCTTTAACATAGCAATATCAATATTAATACAGAAAAAATGTAATTTTTGAAATGGCTCTAATTCTCATAAGCCACCTTACTGTACAGAAAATACAATACCTCATTAGCATGTTGCTGTTTACAAGTGTTAAAGACAATTTCCCTTCAGCATTCAGCTGATGCAAATTGATTTCATCTCGGAAGATATGGAATGACTCTGGGATTTTCAACTCCTCCAAAATAAATCTTGTCTCAGTGAAGTAGCTGAAGTCTTTTCTTTGTATGTTCAACACAGGTAGGCAAAGAACATCAGGAGGACTGACCTGTAACACAGGTATGCGTTTGTGAGAATTGGACCTGTTTTTCATCAGGATGGTATTTTAACAGAGTGAGCAATTAGAAACAGCCTGGACTTTCTCTTTGGGGTTTTCACCCCTTTACTTAATTAAAAGGAAAAAGAAAAATGTATTTCACACTTTTTTTCTTCATGTGTCTCTGTTTGCCTCCTACAGAATACCTGGGAAACCAGAAGAGGAAAAGGATAAGGAATGAAGCACAGGACTGATTTTTTTGTGCTATTCAATAAGCTACCTAATAACCATTTTTGAATGGAAATAAATGTTGATTATTTATCTTTTAAAAACATACTTACAATAATAACAAAATCACTGTCCAGAAAAAATATTTTTACAGCAGTTGACTTAACAGTAAGATCTCCGTAACAATCTAGAACAAGTGAATTAAGACCACTCAGTCCAATTTTTCCGTTACCTTGTCTAGAAAGTAGGCGTAGGCCAGGGTAGAAATAAGTGAATCCAAATCACAGGGTTTACTCCCAAGCACAACATGGACCTTTTCCAGGTGTTTGCTCCTGCTCTGTAACACATTAGAAGACAATTGCCATGAGTGGAAATGATGAAAAGAAGTCAAATCACCACAACATTTCAAAGGACAAGTTAAATATCAGGCCTTGCCCTCAGCTGTAGCATTTTTGACTGCTGGCTGAAGGAATGGACTACCTGTGGGATAAGACATTCCTTAGTTTCAGAGCTCCCAAGAAAGCCAAAAACTAAATTTCACAAGATACTGTAATTTAAAACCTAATGAGGTCTTAATCTGAGAGAAGTCCCTTGCACAACAAAGTAACAGAGAAGCAGCAGCTTCATGTAAACATGGAAAAGCTTTTCAAAACTTTTCAAACTTTTTCAAAACCTCACAAATTGATATAGGAAAACAGTCCAAAACAATGTAGAAAGTACACAGCAAATAATATGTAGCAAGTTGTAATTTTAATGTTACCCTTTTTTCTTCACTTAGCTGAAATCAGTAAAAAGACAAAGTAACTGCCTTTCACCATGAATCTTCAGAAGCAGAACACAGCTGAAGTACTATGAGTTTTGAATTGCTCTCATTTAATTAAATTAGGAGACTTCCAAACAAGAGGAAAAGAAAAGACAAACCAACTGTGTGAAAGCAAAGTACTGAAGGGAAGGATCTACCTTCTTCATAATTTCAGACACAAAATATAAGATGAAGTTTTTCTGTTGTGCAAATCATTACTGTCAAGCTAGTTCTATGGAAACATTAGAGTTTATTTACTTTCAATGCTTCTTAACTGGTGAAACATATGTGACTCATGCTAAGAGACACGTTTCAGGAAAAAACACATGAAAGTAAACATTTTTGTTGTTGGCATGTACTTTCTGGTTTTTTTTAATTGGAATTCTGAGTATCAAAATTTTAATCTTTCAACAAAAGCATTTAATTATTAATTATCCTTAATAATTATAAATGTGCTATTTTTCTTAAGCTAACCTTTTTCCTCTAGTCTTAGTCTTAATTCTACTTAGATATAAGGAATAAACTCAGGTTCTCTTTCCCTTAATGGAACACAGCCATCAAAATATACTTGGGTAATAAATCCAGGACACATTCTCCATTCCCTATATATCAGGAAAGAAAGCTTAAGGAAGAACACAATGATTGGAACAGATACATTCATTTATGCTGTAAGACTTCACTAGCAACAAACGCCATGTACTGTTTTCATTATAATTTTTGTAACATGTTCTTCTGCAGCATGCATTTCTGATTGATTTGCCATGATAAAGAATGAAAAAAAAGTTCATCAGCTCATTCTTTTTTTTAGTACCTTATCAGTAAAGAATTTCTTCACAATGTCTAAACTAACCCTGCCCTTTCCCAGTTTAAGAACCATTTGTACTTGTCCTATTACTTTTTACTAATTACTAATTATGCAGAATTACTTGTCAGAATTCCTTCTCCATCTTTCCTGCATTTCCCCTTTAGGTAGTGGAATGCTGCTCTAAGATCTTCCTGTAGCCATCTCGAGGCCAAACATTCCCAACTCTCTGAGCCCATCTTCCTAAGAGAGCTGCCCCAGCCCTGTGATCAACTTAACAGACCTCCTGACTCTCTCCAGCAGCTCCATGTCCTTCCTGTGCTGGGACCCCCAAGCTGGATGCAGCACTGCAGGTGGGGTCTCACAGAGCAGAGCAGAGCAGAGCAGAGCAGAGGGGCACAATCCCCTCCCTCACCCTGATGGCCACGCTGCTTTGGATGCAGCCCAGAACACGATTGGCTTTTTGTAGGCCCACATTGCCAGGTTATAAGAAACTTTTCGTCCACAAACAACCACAAATAAGTCTTTCTTCTCAGCGCTGCTCTCAGACCCTTTCCACCCAGCCTGTATTTGTTCTTGGCATTGCACTGGTCCAGGTGCAGCACCTTGCACTTGGCCTTGTTGTTCATGAGGTTTGCCCACGCCCACCACTCAAGCCTGTCAAGGTCCCTCTGTGGTAGTGACAGTGACTAACAATACCTTTTTCCTTGCTTTTCCTGCTTTTCTCTTCACTGAGAAGAATTTGTTTTGCTTCTCCTTCCCCTCTTGCAGATCCAAAACACATCATTTCACCAATATTTCACTTCCCCATGTGCAGCTGAATGAATGGCTTTTTGGCATCTTACTATTATTCAGTAATAACCCTCCAAACACATATACACCGTCCACAAATGCAACCCTGAAGTATGCCATCCAAGCATACTCCTTGTCTTACATGTCTGAGACTGGCTCCTCTTTCACCATCTCAGACAACAACCACTTTGCCTAGCCTACTGCATGCTAATCAGCCATCCTCAGGAAAAGCAGGCACATGGATGCAAGGCTTCCTCTCACAGGTCTTCCCAAGCAAAAACCCGGGCAGAAAAGCCCACAATCCAGAAGACAAAGATCCATAAGCCCAGCGAGGCTTAGCTACAATAGGACTAAACTGTGATTACCTCCTGCAGTTATCACAGCTAAACCTGAGAGGAATAATGAACTGTCAATATCTCTAAGAATCAAAAAAATTATGAGGTTAATGATGAAGCTAGAACTCTTAAATTAAACTACATAGGAAATCAGAAATTTCTCTTCATTATGATGAGTTTTTGTTTCGCTAGATTAAGGGTAAATTGTAAAATGCACAAACATTGGATGACTGGGCTAAAATATAGTAAAGAAATTATTTGTCATTTTCAGATGGCCTCAGTCAGGATAACTCAATTTAGATCAGACCTGCATCAATTACCATTAATTTACTGTGCTCAGGAAAGAGATTTATAAACATTAGGCTATTCTCTAAGAGATCTGATTCTTAGATATTTACAGAGAAGAAACTTTAATATCTGTTCAATGTTGTCTATTAATACATAAAAGCATTAGTATGACAACTGCATCTTTATGTAACTTTATTAACTTTATGTAAATATGCATATTTGCAGTAAAAATACCATTTATTGGTTCCTACCAGCATCAAACAGCTGATATATTCAAACATACTGCAATACTGGCAGTTAGGTTTGTAAAAATTTTGATCAGGACACGTTAACTACAGTGACTGATCAAACGACAATATTCCAGTCAAAAATTACATTGCCTCTGCTCTTTTTCTTCTGTTAATAGAGCAGCTGAAGTAATCTTGCAAGGTAATAGGAATGCCTACAAAATGCTCACTGTCTCAAGGCAAAAAACGTTTTCTGTTTCCTTCATACACATTCAACCCCACACACACAGACACCGGACAAATGCACACTCAGCAGCCACACACAGCCCTGCTTTTTGAGTCACTACTTCCCTTTTGCCTCAAATTACGCTAGTTCTGTCCTTAAACTGTAATGAAATCACTGCATTTTTACTGCATGGAATGGGACAGCACTTGTCAAGAACAGCAATTCTTTGAAGAAGAAACAATATGGCTTAACAGAAGCATATTAAAAAGGAAGAAGCTGCAAAACCACACAGCGATATGTAGTGTCAGATACAACACTGAAAACTTTCCAAGCCTTGTGCCTGAACCACCAACCAGAGGGTACAAGTTTCACAGACACAGCTTTCCTGGAGGTGCACAGGGGAACATCCTAACTGTTTGGACAAAGGCCAAGATAGTAAAAAAATCTGTCTCTTGATATTTGAAGTCATCAAATCACATGAAAGAGGATTTCTGCATCTGAAGTTCTACCTCCAAATCAAAGGTAAAATTTATTGAGTAGCCATTTTGGAGCACAACTTGCTTTGCAGTATCAGGCAGGATTATGCTTCCAGTGGCCTGGGGGCTTTTAACATAATTATATGTCTCTGTTGTCGAAGAAATGGTTTCAAGCCGAAGCAAGGTTAATTTAGTATTTCATGTAAAGTTCCAGTTAAGTACTTTGTAAGTCTTTTCACAAGAAAGCTTTACACTGGCCTGGAAAAAAAATACATGGTCTCTTATTCAAAAAAGAGATATAAGAATCCTTGTTTCCTCCCATTTTTGAGGTCAGTCAAAAAAATTACTGTAGTATTTTGGGCAGTAGATATTGCCCCTGTAGTATGCCATTTATCACGTACAGTACATAGAATACTTTGTCATAACAGAGTAAACTAAAGTGCTACCTGTCAAATGTCACCTGGTTACATAAAAATTCTTCACCAAGGAACGCAAGTGTAGTTGCAAATATTTCAAGTGTGACATGTTTTAAACATTACCTATCAAATATCTATTGTACAGACTTGCTTTACATACAGATCTGACAAAAAAACCTTTTACAGCAAACACCAATACCAATTGCAGAACAAAATATTTTTAAAAAGGGGGAATTTTCTAATTGCACACCATCTGCTTTTGTGTGGGAGACACAGCCTTACCAATAAGATAAACAAAAGTTGAAGGATCAAAAACTTAACACTATCCTCAGAAATGGCTGGATAGGCATAAAATGTTATCTGATACTCTGCTTTGAATGGGATAGGATAAGAAAAGATATGACTAGTCTATAACTAAGACAAGGAGAAGGTCTTCACCCTTAGCTCTTGTACATACAGAATTTGTATATATCATTTATCCAGTCGTATTTGCAGTCTGATGATGAGTGCACTTCCCAAAGCAGGTTGAACACAGCCTTATGATTACACCTGCTCTTCTGAAATTAGTATATTAAAAGCTGTATTTAAGAGTTAACCTCTTGACAAAAGGAGTTATATTTTAAAATGTTGCTTCCCAAATTCACAATATTCCACAATATTATGATGTTCCTTCAAAATTAATAATGAAAATTAAACAGGGCAGCTATCTGGCATGCCAGCCAGGCAAGGAAGTCTTATCTTTAGATTGTTTCTGGAATTTTCACAGGACAGGAACTCTCTTTTCCAGTCCTTTCTAATCAAGAACTGGCACGGTCAAAAGTTGCTGATGAGAATGCAGTTCAGCATTTCTGCATTACCAACAGGCTCTGACTCGGAATTCTGCAAGCAGACAAACTTAACACTATTTAAGAAAGAATTCTAAGCAACTACTAACATTTATTCCTTTTTCACTTTTAGTTAATTTTACAGCCTATAATTGTAGGCAGGTCTGCTCTGCTTGTTTTTGAAATACCTTCTCTCTAACTTATTACATACATTCATTCACATTGCAAAAATCCAGAAATGAACAGTGATTCCTACATCAAGTTTTCACTTGAAAAAGAATAGCTGGGGTAATCAAATAATACATAAATTCCATTTCAGTATAAAAAGGAAGCACTACAGAACACAGAACATCAATCAAAATCTTGTTGACTCCTTTTAAAATTAGATTTATTTAATCAATTGGTTTGACATTGATTTTTCACCATGTTTTTAGAAGCTTTACAGGTTCACACTCTCCTGCTTCTATAAATTTTTGCCTTCAGGATCAACATTTGAGACACCACTTCTACAGGATCATGGAGTGTACATAGTCTGAATACCCTATAGTATGTGGTTTTCAAACTGAATCATACATGGGGTACATATATATGCCCATGTGCACGCACATTTTGGAAGTGTGATTTTGACACCATATGTTTTGATCCCATCTTTGCTGCTATATCAAGGTAAAAAATGCTTCAAGTCAGACATTAAATATACGTTGTCTCAGAGAATTAGAGAAACCTGAGGTTTTTATTATATAAGATAAACAAAACAATAAAGCAAATTCTTATTTTAATGGCCTTAGGCTCAGTAACAATATCACATTACTCTTCCTACAAAGACTAAACAGGATATGGTCTCCTACAGCTGAAAAAGGAAAATTTTCCCAGCACAATGATTATTTAAGCTTGACTTAGCAGTACTTCAACAGTCTGTCAATACGATTCTCTATGACAGAAGCACTAAAATAAGAATCAAACTCTCCCTCTTTCATTTATGCTGCATTAATTCATTTTTTGTTCAAATTAACCTGTCTTACATAGGATTAGTGCCCTTACCTAACAACTGAGTACATAGCACACAGAAATTCAACTTTGCAAAAGAGCAACTTATATTCCTACTCCAGGTCATCTCCAGTGCCTAAAGTCAGTCACAGCAAATCTTTGAATTTCCACCTGAAGCTACGTAACTCCTTTTCCCACTTCCTCCCCACTTTCCACTTAATATGCAGAAATGAGACTGACGCCTATCTAGTTTACAGGACTTGACTGCATTTATCTCCCTTAGGAATTGTTTGGCTTACTATAGGACCAAAGTGTTCTTTGAGATATTAGACACAAATTACTACAAAGTAATGAGTACATTTACCTGAGGAACAGAGTGCCCCTGTCATATATCAGCTCTGTGGTGCGTCAGGAGGTGACTGGTATAGCAATAAACCCCTACATATGTTGCAGAAGCTGAATAAATTATACAGAGCAAAGGGAAAATGTACTGGACAAAAACAGGTGGGTTTGTTTTGTTGAAGGCAAGGGAATGCAATCCAAACAATACAGTTAATTTACCTGCCTCTCACAGACTTAACATCTGATCTTGGATTGTTTAAGTTTAGCTGCATCTCTAAAATGAAGGAAGCAACTTTGCAACTGAGAATAAATCTACCAAGAGTCAAGCAGCACTTGAACATTGAATTTACAGAAGCCTTTGGAGTTAAACTTCTTATCTCTAAAGTCACTGTAACCCTTAGGTGATGGGCACCATGCTGAACATGAAACCACAGCCTGAAGTAAGCCAACAACTCAATAGAAGTATCATTAGTGAGTAAGAAAATCATAGCTAGAAAAGGTGATCAGGCCAAAGTCACTTCCACTTTCGCCTTTCTTGTTCAACATGTTTTTTATCATAGTGGAATTCCACAATGTCTTTGGGTTTTTTTACCCATTCTCTGGTAAGCTAAAAAGATGGCAGTTTTTGTTTTGTTTCAGTTTTTAACTTCAGCATTTTTTCAGTTGCTCTTTCTTATTCCACACTGAAAATCACCTATTCCTCTGTAGCAGATAGTATTGCTCTGCTCTGCCTGTTCTATACACTGTCCCACAAAAACTCCTTTATTCACATTGGCAGCTTCTTTTTCCATGAGGGAATTCTGTTATTGTAATGTGTTTTACTCTTGTTGTCCTTCTGAAAGATAAATATTTGGTTAATTTGATGTAAAAGCTGAGCACAAAACAAAAATTGTAATAATACTGCGCTCCTTAGTAAAATGACAGTGCATGCAGAGTAAAACCTGACTTCAAAAAAACAATCTTGTTTTTCTTTGTGACATTATGAGAATGCACCTTTTACTCATACAGTAATTAGTTATGTCTACACTGTTTAAATCTCTGAATTTTCCTCACTGTAACACTAGTAGCAGAACCACAGACATATTGCAAATGAGAAAGAGAAAATGCATAATTACATTCCTATATTACTTTTAACATGCATATGATTTCAGTGTACATCTAGTCACTAATAAAATTATTTTGCTTTAATGCCTAATGCTCCTTTTTACATAGATGACACTACAGCAAATTAGAAATTTCTAAGTAGCTTATTTAGTAAGTTCATCTGGGTACCAGCTAGGGACAGAGAGTAGGTCACCTTCTGAACACATATGCAAAGAATATAACAGGTATATCACAAATATCCATGCATGGAGTAAACCTCTTTCTCTGATGTTTTGGGCTGTGTCCAAGCGACCAGTCTGCTCTTGAAATCCAAAGAAGTTATTAATACAATGACCCATGGAACACTTGTTAGAGCAGTCTGAAACCACCTTGATCCATTTGCCTTAGCAAAAAATTCAATTAAGACATTCTCCACCATGACACACCTCCCCTTTAGCGTAACCAAAAAGGTAGAGTCTGTGTCAGTGCTATTGAACTAAGACCCTCATATGCACTGAGACAACTGGAGTCTTCTCAGTCACTCATGGTCCCTTCCCTTTGCACTGGACGCCTTTTCCCAGAGCAGAATCATGCAAAAACGTGTAACTGATATCTTCAAAGTCAGACATACGAGATTTAGGAGCTGATCCTCCATTCCATTTCATCAGCTTATACCATTGCAGCACTTCAGAAGTCAATAAGCCTTCTTATCAGGTATTTTGCCTCTGCAGCTCCTAGGACATTCCCCTTACGATGGCAAGCTTACAGAATTGCTCTCAGGTGAAAAAGTATGTTTCAGCATAAACATTACCCAAAACCTTTTCTGAATCAGGTTTCACTATCCATCTCTGAAGCATTAAGAAGACATTTAAACATATCTCCTTGATACCATTTGGCTCACTGCAGATTTTTACTGTGTTTTAAGCACACTGTTGACTGCATTAAATAACCTCATAATCACATTTAAAGGCTTAGTGATCTAGTGCCACCAATATACTAAAATATATGATAACAAATGCAGTCAGCATTTTCCATACCATATGCTAGTAAATGTTATTCTGCAGGGAACCAATTAAAACTATGGAAAATTTGGAACACAGACATATGGAACAAAACAAAGCAACTTATCTTGTCACCGTGGTGCTTGCTCAGTACATTGATTAGGGAATGGTGATATTATAGGACAAACAAATGTCACTTTAATTAAAGTATGCTGAAAGGCAATATATAATAGCAACCTAAAACATTAGTTTTTGCTGTGCTGATGTTAGTTTTCCTTCTAAATGGATAAAGCAGGTAAAATACACTCCTGAAAAAACAAACAAACAAAAAAAAAACCCCACAAATATTCCTATTTTGAAGTAACACAATGCTAGTTCTAATTTACTGAAAAGCTCCCTTTCATTGGGAAAAAGGTAGGAAACTGAATGTTTGGGATTCAGGAAAAACATTTAAAACACTGCTGAGAATATATGATTTTTTTTCAGGGAAAAATAAATTTAAGCAGGGACTTGTAAGTTTTTCTATGAAAATTTTGTGCACCTAGGAAAACAGTGAATCTAATCCTTGTAATTGTCTAGCACAATTGACAATGTAAAAATAGTAAAAGAGCTGCAAGAAATAACAATCACTTTAAAGCAAAAAGTTATTGGGAGGTAGAATCATGATTACCTCATTCCCAAGGCAAATTGGGAAAAATCTATTGGAGGAAATATACTCAAATTTGCATTTCCCATTCCTTCTTCCATTTCAGAGTTCAGCACTGCAGCAGACAAGGTCCCACAAGGCACCACAGTGTTCATCAGAAAGATTACAAAAAAGATTAAGAACCTTGAAGTTAAGTTGAGTCTGGGTAAGACTCTTGTCTTACTACTCTTATACTGTGCCAATGACACTTTGAACTGACATACATATGATGATACTGCAAACAGTACTTGTGATTTTCCTTCTGAAACACAGCTCCATTTCACAGTTGTCTGACATAGAATATATGTGTAACTAAGCCATGTTTTGAATTTAATACACTAGAACAAGTGGTAAAGAGAGGAAAAAAAGAAAAATTAATTCACTGCTTTGTAGTGTGAGGTCACTCCCTGCTCCCAATCTGATATTTTTTTAGCCTATTATTCCTGCTTAGTTAATTGCATACATCTCAGCACATCAGAGGACAATTACACAGTATTTTGTTTAATTTTTTGCTAAATGGAATAACTACAAACGGAGCAAATGGAACAACTACATGTAGCTTTCTTTCCCTTATACTAGAAGCATATACTGGCCTTGTACTGCTGTTCAAAGGGTATCTGTTCAGCATTAATGGAATTAGGGAAGTCTGCTAAAAATAAACAAAGCTTAATTCTTTCCTTTCTTTCACCAGCTAAGCAGAACAATAATTTTTCTTAGCATCAGCCAAAGAGGACATGGTATAATGGCAATATAATTATATTCAGTCATATTTGAACATTTAATCCCTAGCTGTATAGAGAGTTTGTATATATAAGCATCAACATATACACTGCCATTCCTGAATAAAAAGAGCATGTCATATCATAAAAAAACATACTGACAAAAAAGAGATTTGAGATACTCCACTGCACAGGTTTGTGATTCAAGTAATCTGTTACACACAGCAATATATGAGAAACAAATATTGAGAATGAATACTTGTAAAAATAGACTGCTATGCCTGTCCAAGGAGATCCACACTCGCTTTACATTCCTATGATTTAAAGTCCAGCTTCAAAAATACATTGTAATAATATCCATTAATATGAGGAACCAGGATGCTAACAGTTATGTTGGTTAGTATCACCAATTAGCACCAAAATAAAAACTTAAAATTTTAAAATTTAAGTTTTATTTATTTTTTCCTTAAAATCAGCCTGTATGATATATCAATATAAACATATATACATGTTTTGATAAAAGCATGACTTAAATTACCTGTTTTGCTATGGAAGGTATACTATGAAGCACTTGGGCCGTGTAATATGTTTAACATAACATTAGCAAGAAAATCTGCAATTCTTATTCTGCTGACAATAAGTCTGTGAAGTCAATGTGATACAAAGTGATAGCAGTACTTAAAAGTAAGATGAAACTCAAAAGGCCATTTAAAAATGCACAACACAAGGAAAAGTTCATAATAGTTATATGAAACCTACACCTCACTGCTCCTCATAAGGGAATTCTCTGTTCAGCATAAAATGCTGGTTTTTAATGCTTCAGCATAGACGCACAAAAATGTTTAATAAATATATAACACCTCAGAAAAAGTGGCATCAGTTTTTCCTATCTTGGAATACTTTGCAAATAGCAGGACACAGAAGACAAATACCACACCTCTAAGTAATTCTGTCATCCATCTTGGCTAACTGATACTAAGAGAATGGTCAGTACACAAAACTTAAACTAGCTTAAGAAAAACAAAACTTTCCTTGGGAAGGAAAGAGGAAAAGGGGGGGAAGGAAAGAGGAAAAGGGGGGGAAGTATAAGATGCTGCATGACAGACCACCCTGTCAAAACCAGATACAACATTGTGGCTCAGCGTGGCCATCTTCAGAAAAAACAGAAAAATTTTTCTTCCCACAGATCATTCAGCAGGGGAGTCTGTGAGCACCAAATATGAGAGAAACAGGAAAACTCATCTCTCTGTGACTGCAAACACCCTATTTTCAACTGACATTTGATTCCCTCGATTTACATTGCTCTTTGGCCTCCCAGTACAACTACCTAATTTATGCACATGTTTGTATAAGAGCTAACAGGGAAAAAGACCTAAAGCTCCGTGTGTTTGAGCTATTTTACACTTTCTATGTGTTGATTCATATTAACTAAATGCCCTCAGAAACATTTGAAATTATGTAAAGTTGGGACACTCTCTACCAATAAAAAAATTGCACACAAAGAATGTAAGAGTAGTGAAAATAAGTTTCCATTACTCAAGTAATGCAAACTTAAACTTAAAACTTAACTTTGCAAGTTTATTTAGACCTTTGACAGAATCAGAAACCAAACAGGACACTTCTGTATTCAATAAATATTACCATTCTACTTTAACTTTTGTCTTGTTTGGTGTTTTTTAGTTGCTCTGGAGTATTTTTTTTGCAGGGCAGGAAAGGTGTACAGGGATATTTTTCCTGGAATTTTTTATTTTGGTTGGAGTTTCTTTGGTTGGTTGTTTTTTGTTTGGCTGGGGGGAGTGGGGGGCTTGTGTGTGTGTATGATATTTGGTTCCCAGCCTAGACTCTGTCTTATTCAGCAATCATGTCAAAAAAGGTTCTATAATTTCCAGCCATCTATTCATAACTTAAATGTGTCACACTATACTCTTGTTCAAAATAGTACTCGGTGTTGAGAAACAGGAGAGAATGGAGCTTGCAAGTACCCAAGTACTTCTGCAAAGATGGAGAAAATTCCATTGCCCTGTTATCTATTTCTACAAAATTCTGTTTATTTTTATTACACAAGTGGTTTTTAACTCTCAGTGCAGACAACATGCTCTTCTACCACATACCAAACTAGTTCAAACCAAACTATCACAAAAATTAGTTACTTTCTAAACATTTAGCAATGTGTAAAGGAGTTCTCAAAAGAAATCTCCACATCTCAAATGTGGACATTTACTCTTCAAAAAAAAAAAAAAAAAAAAGAAAGAAGTAAATCTGAATTAGGAAGTATGCCACTTTTGAACTTCTCTGCACTGTCACAGATGAACAGCCTATCATGAGGGCTGAATCTCTTAATTGTGAAGATAAATAGTCTTACAGCTATAAGGGTCTCAATGTCATCCAGTCAACTACTGCAGCTGTGTATTCTGCTGGGATCTCTGAGGGATGGAGCTTATCCTGTCCTTCCTGTCAAAAAGTGACATGCCAGTTGATTTAAAGCGCTTTCCCCAGAATCTCTGGATACTCCAGAATCATCTGTGATGCTCTGAATGTATCTGTTAATTATACACCTATTAATATTCAGGCTTGAAAATACATGCTAGAGTGTATCAAACTATGACCACAAAGAAAACAGATCTATTTTAGATTTTGTAGAAGAGCTTGGAAAAAATTGTTTACCATACTTCTTTTTGTTTCAAAAGAAGAAATAAAAGCTCTTCATATTTGACAGAATCATAAAATTCTTGAATATCTCAAGTTGGAAGGTGTTCATGGGACCATCAAGTCCACTCCCTAATTCTTGCAGGACTACCTGACACTAAACTAGATGACTAAAAGCATCACCCAGACTGTCCTTGAATTCTGAGAGACTTTGATGCTACGAACACTTCCATGAGAAGCCTGTTCTAGTGACTGACCACCCTCTCTTTAAGCAAAGAACCTTTCTAATGTCTAGGCTGAACATCCCCTGGCACAGCTTCATTCCATTTCCTTATGACCTATCACCACTCGCAAGGAGAGATCAGCAGCACCCCAGCCACCACCCTGTGTCTTGCCTCTCTTCCCTCAAGCTGAGCAAACCAAGTGACCTCAGATATTCCTTCAAAGTCTTGCCCTCGAGACAATCAAATTTTTCCTTCAAATCAAAGTGAAAATATAGCATTATTTCTTTAACAATGTTTGTCAGAAAGTCAAAAGCTATAGCATGCCATATGGGCATAAGGAAAGCCTAGTTTCCTCCTTCTTTAGAGGAGCAAATTTACCAAAGAGGTCAGTGTTTCTAAAGTGTATGAAAGATTCCAGTTTCACCAGTCCAATTCAGTAAGGTCTCCATTCCCATCACCTCAGGAATTTTCTTGCCTATCTCAACAGCTTATAGAAACAGAGTCCCTAGGGTTTGTATTCTCTCTGTGTGTACAAGTGACTGTGACAGGGAATATGAGTGTACAAGTGACCTACATGAAAAGTGAAAACTGCTAAGGCTGAGATGCCAGGCTGGACAACTACATTCAATGCCTGAAGCCCCTTTCCATCTTCCTCAGTCTTACCTTCTTTGGCTATCACGTATAGTATCGTCCTAAAGAATCCATGTAGTCACTTTGTTAACATTAAAATCCAAACTCGTGCTTTAAAGTGACTTCCACATTCTCACAATGCAATAGATCTGTAATGGAGATTTTCATGCATCTGAGAGAGAAGCTTACACCTTACAATGCCCGGAATTCAATCATCCTCTGAGTTTTTAATTGGACAGAACACATCAGATTGCTTACTCCAGCTATAGCTTCTGGTATTTTACCGTGGCCCAAACTGTTACATGAAATATTGATGCATAACCAGTTCTGATTTATGGAAGCAGAGAGCAGATTCTGCTCCTACAGACTGCTGTTAACTCAGTATCAGTAATTATTATCTGGTTGAAAGAAAAGCAGCCAAATTCTAATCATTACTTAATAGGGCAACTATCTACGTTGTTTTTGCCACATCATCATCAAGTAGCACTGATTTGGAGTATGAAAATTTGAAACATGCAAAGATTTAAACGAATTCTAACTAGTTCAAAAGGTAAGTAATGACGCACTCAACAATGGAAGACACATGCAAACAAGCAGACCTAGAAATACGTAGAATGTCGTGTCACATCTTGTTTAGCATCTTTCCTTGTTTTTCAGTGCAGCAAAATGCAGTAGCAGATAGGATGATCTGGCTTTTTAGCAAAGGACAGCATGTGGTATGGTAGAACTGAAAGTGGCAATTCAGAAACAATCACATCCCAAAAGGTTAATTTATCCTAAACCATAAGATGTATGAAAGAACAAATCTGTAGCTCTTTCATTGGCACAGAAGAAAAAGACAAACTACACTATCACCAGCACTGATGAAGAACCACAAAGTACTTACACTGCAGTGTTCTGAAACTGTTGAAATATTACTGAGAGTCCATACTAATTTCACACACACTGTACACTCTACTCTTAAAAGCGACATGGCAGTATCATAGCTCTGCCAGTTGAGTATTGTACTGGTTGGAAAGGAGAATAGCAGAGAGAAAATAACAGAGGAAAGGAAAAACAAAAAATAAATAAGTATCTCATCATCCTCTTTGGAAACTACAGTAAAGTTGAGAAAAGGACACAAGAAGGTAAGTTCACCTGCTTATTGCTGTCAGCATTAAAAGAGAGCATTTTTATATTTAGTGTTCCATTTTCACATATTGGGGCCACTCTTCAGTTTTACCCTGTATAAATGTAAACAAGAACTCGGTATTTTTAGTCAAGCAGAGTTCATAGTCCTCATACTTACCTAAATTTAAACAAAAGTATTTCTTTAGATCAATTCATTTTCCTTATCAACTGTAACTTTTGTTTTACCTACAGATGATCTTTTCAGACCATGAGATTATAACTTGTTCAATTATCATACAGAGCAGTGGTGGGAAGTTGATGGCTACTTTGTTTTTTTGTTGATTAGCTCAACACCTTGATACTGAGCCACACTCATGCCATACCACAACTATTGCACAAACTTTGCAAAACAGATCAAGAAAAATACCTCTGATCCAGCCTCAGAAATTCCTCTTCCACTGCACAAAAGGTGACAGTTAAAAAACCGTGCAATGATCTCTAAGATGTTAAATAACTAACATTAGATTTCACATGTGATTTACACAGGATATAAGCCAGTATTTCCAGTCTCTGGAAATTAAAGACTAGAATTCCAGTCTACACTACTCTCTTATCCCTGGAATGAAGGCTTTAATGTGTAGTTATATCACTTCAGTCAATGAAACTTTTTTATTCTTGTCCTAGGACCACTAGTGCTGAAGTGGGCATCAAATTTTCAAGGAAGGGAAGGCATCCCTCACAGTAGCATGGAACTACCTTTAAGTAAGTTTATGTAGTTTAGAATATGCAGAAAGCAAAGAATCATACAAAACCATCCTATACCTTCTCCTTTCATACACAAAATGAATTTTATGTAAAAAAGTAGTCAAGCTGCAGAATTTTAAAGCTGTTTGCAGCAACTGCACAGTTTATCTATCATCACCCTCTACAGTCCCATCCTGTCACAGAGACAAATGCACAGATTTCCTTTAGAGTGGTAGAGAAGAAGTATATAATCTTTTTACCACAAACAATATATGCCATAGTGATAATTCAGTCTACAAAATGCCCACAGACTGAATAAGTAATTTGGAACTTTTAAAAATAGTTTGTAATTCAGGTAAACTTGATTTTTGCTAATTCAAAAAATTACCATGTATCCTATTTCAACAAAATCAAGAGAAAGAACAGTCAAGTCCATCTTTGCAAAAAGGGAACATTTTGGTTTTTTTCTGCACTACAATTATTTCAATTGAATGGGTAATTGCCATTTTTATGTTAGTTAATTTTTTAAAAAAATTTAAAAATCAAAGAAGCACAGAACCAAATCCAAAAGCAGAAAGAGATTGGAAGTGAAATGGGGGTTTAAGTCATATCTGGTCTTTTAGCTTTATAAGGCTATTTACTTCAAACACATAAAAAAGACACACAGGAGCCCTGCAGACAAGCCTTTACAAGTTTTCATATAGACCTAAACACCTTCTTACAGACACAATATTCAGGTACATCACAAAAAGCCACTTGTTCTTCTAAGTAATGTGACTGCTAAGGATAAAGTCTCAAATTTACCAGTAAGAAAACTAAGCAAATATCTATCAAACTTAAGTGGACTACATACAGGCATTGTCAAACATAGTAGCATACTTTTCCAGCAGGTTGAACCATCACAGTACTCCATCTGACTCAGTTGTAACACAGCCAGGCCTGAAAATTACTTTGACTGAATGCTGAAACCTTTTCTAAGTCAAAGAAAGGCTGCTGACTTAAGTCAACTGATTATTTGCCAACTCTCTATATTTAGGACAGTCCCTGCAAATGTTCAAAAGTTTACCATTTATCCCTGCTTCAGAAGAAGTCAAATATATTCCAAGCAGAGGAATACCGTTTCTCATCAAAGGGAAGTTTTCCTCTTTCTACCCATCCCATTGACTCCAGAACAGCATACAAGGTTCACCAAGCAGAATATGCCTGTCTCTGTAGCACTCCAGGTTCTAAGTCTCCACATACTTCCAGGATTTATAAGAGCATGATAGTAGCTGAAAAAAAAATTCATAGTCATCTTCTTCCCTACCAACTCCTCTCTGATCAGGATTTTACAAACACTACTGTACCAGTGCAAGGAAGTACTTCTTGAGAATGGTAATTTTTTATGCTGTGTAGCACAAAAAGATTGACCGTTAAGGAAAAGGTCACCACAGCATGATGGTGTCTCACAGGAAAAGGCTGGTTTAGCAGCTAACTTGGTTAGTTAGCATCAGGGATTGCACAGAGTGCCACTTCCGCACACAAGACTAAATCAAAAACCAAAACTGTGCCAATTACAAACAGGCATGAATACAATTACTGCTATTAAAATACAGGAAGATCAAAATTTCCTAAGTAGTACAAAACAGGTACACTGCAAATTCAAACTGTGGCCGAGACAGAATTTGTTTATAAGGAGGCTCAAGATTAATTACAGCTAGAAGGAAATGTACAGGAGCAGGTTATGACTGTGCAAGATGGAACTGTGCCAGTGCATTAGGTCTATTAGGCTATTACACATTATTCAGTTACTGTGAAATGATTAAGTAAACAAGAAAGGAGAACTATCTGACGTCCTCCAGACATCATCATTTTCTAAAATCTTCCTAATCTTTTCACTGTCCTTACTGTGCCACAATCTATTTAGAACAAGTGATATCACACCTGTTGTTAAGGACCTGTCTAATGCTTTCAGAAACAGAACCCCTTCTTTGAAGAAAAAGAATGTAACAGGAATGTTACGAAGTCATTTAAATCCTAAACTTGATCTCCATCAGGACTCCAGGCTGGCAGACAGGGCTTCCATGCTGCTCTGGTCCTGCCCTTTCCCAACAAAAATGCCACACCTATTCCACACGTTCCCAGCATAAACACAATCATACAGCCCAAATGAGCATGGTGAAAACTGAGGTTTTACTCCTGTGGGAACTCAGAACATCCCTTTGAGAGTCCGGAGTTGCCGGGACCCCTGTCAGGGGGCTCTGAGACCCTGGCAAGCAGCCAAGACCACCTGTGGGTTCAATTATGAACTGTGGAACAAGTTACCAGTTTTATCTGAGAACCTGAAAGTCACAAGAGTTTAAGTAATGTTATCACAAAGTGAAAATGTAGATTTTAGGATTTTTAGGAATGGAGGTTTTAGGGACAAGATGGAGGAAAAAGGGCATGTTTAGTCCTTCTTCTTCTTCATCTCCATTTTCTATTGTAATGCTGGCATGCTGAGATTGGTTTAGAGTAGAAGTTCACTGTCTACCATAGATGATAGTAACTGGGAAATAATTGTAAACATAATATATATAGTTTGTAGTATAAAAAGTTAACACCGCCCTGAAGGGACGGAGAATGCCACTGGCCGCCCTGCTAAGTAGACCTCACCTGGGCAGAGAGAAAATTTTATAGATAAGAAAATAATAAACAACCCTGAGACCGAAACTCAAGAGCTTTGATTTATTCCTCAGGCACATGGGCTGCAAGACAAGATCTTTCACACATCTCGGGGCAGCAAAAACCCAAGAAGACCCCAAGAACTCCCTTTCCTTTTACTACACCTCTCTCAGAGGAATATAAATCACAGATATATGTCCATGAGGGACTCATGAAAGTATCCTACATATAACTCCAGTCTGTAATCCTGCCATCATATTCAGTTTAGACACATACTCCTAACCTACTGCAAAGTCCCGCAGGCCTGTTTAGCTCATTAACCTTTCTTTCCAGCCTACCCTTAGTGCTAACACTCTATCACTACCTGATGGTTTAATCACATAAATATTATTTGATTTCAGCAGAAGTAACTTTGCAGCTTCCACAACTTTGCTGTGGAAAGCTTTCCCCTCCTAGCCTGTGGCTCTGACTCTGCCCATGCAGACCTCCCTCTTCCCACCCTCCTTGTTTCAACACATTCAACGAAATGCCTCAACAACATCTTGAAACCTTTTCAAATCCTTCTCTGCTTCGTCTATCATTTCCTATTCAATAATGAAACATTAAGCTTTGTCTTACAATCTATAGCAGAGAAACGGAAGGAGTAGCCAGGTTTCATTTTTCTCGGATGTGTCCTCTATTCTTAAAGACATGTTTCCAAGCCTCAGCAAGTTTCTGGTTTTTTCTAACTCCTACTCAAAACTGCCCTTTGCTAAAATGCTAATGAATAGGTTCGGAAACATAAAACCAAGTATTACCACTATACTACTACTTTGGATTTATCTGCTTCCTCCAGTACATCCAACAAATTCTTAAGATAGGAACTGAACCAATTTTTTAATTTGTATTTCCATGTAATCTAGCTCAACAGAATCATGGCCACACTTTAATAGTTGTGATACTCTAGTAAATATTCTACTACACTGCACTGAAATGCCTTTGGAATTTATTTGTGTGTAGAACAAAGTATAAAGTATGTCAGTTACATATGCAATGATTCAACACTCAAAAGCTAACCACGACAGAATTTGACCTAAACATGGTCAATACAGTATGCTTCACTTATCACTGCACCAGAGACTGAAGAAAAGCAAGGGATGTAGCTTATTGTTTTAAAATGCTATTTCTATCATCCCAAACCATGAAAATCCACGGGGGAAAAGCATTTTTAATTCTCAATTTCTGCCACATGTTTGTAGTCTGTCTGGCTTTAGTGGAACTGTAAAAGGCTAACAAATTACCCATAATATTTTCCTTGCAATTACATGTTGCCTTTTAAAGCGGTTTTACACATGTTCATCCAATTCAGGTTTTATTCTGGTATACTTATATGCAGAAGCCTTCTCTCCTTCCTGTGGGAAACTGTTTCCCTTGCTAATAGACATAATTTTCTGGAAATATTCTCTTTATTAAGCTTCTGCTGACTGTTTTGCAATTACATATTTGTATCTATGTACCTGAATGAACGATTCCTTCCTTTCTTGGCATTGCTTCTAGCAACCTCACAGATCCAGACTGGTCACATGTCTTAGTGCAACAGTAATTTAATCTAGTTTTATGTTTAGTTCTTTTTTTTTTCTTCAATTCAAGAATTTCTTCAATCAATTCTTTAAATATTTTTCTTATGATTCTCTGAATTCTTTTCCCAGCTAAGAAATATTTTTGATTATGTAGTAACCATAAAAGAAGTAAGTATTCCACTTGAAACTGTATCATGATGGCAAAAAAAAGCCCTTCAATATTACTGCATTACTGTAATTGCTCATAACTATGCTTTGTTTAAAAATTTATCTCAGAATTATGTGGGTGCAATGTTTATACTTTTCTTCCTTATTCCTAATAAATACTGACTACCTAGTTGCCACTGCATGATTTTTTCTGACAAATTTAAGTAATAAAAGGTTAATCAGCTGTAATACTCCGATTCTGCAACCTTTTTAGGTGTATATACAACTTCTATATCCGAGTTTTCCAAGCAGAGTCCCATACTCTTTAATTCTTACATATGTAAGTGCCTTGCTAAGTGGGGTCAAGTCCCTTGTGTGCTGCTGGATGAATGCAAAGAAGATACATGAGAGGGTAAGACTTGATTCCTTGTCTAATGTTTGAAAGCTTTTTTACTCCTCAGCTTGGAAATGTTCAGCAGTTTCTGGGAAAGTAACTTCTGCTTCACTTCTGCAGTGTCTCTCACTTCCTGTAAAGCCAAAACAATTCCAACTAAATCAAATATGGTTTTCAAAGTAACCACTGCATATCATTGATAAAAAAAACTCCAGACAGGAAAATAAGAGGCAGTATGAATAAGCATGTAAGTGACTCAGCTTATTTTTAAACTGCGGTCACATAAGTCCACTCAAGTCATGCCATCATCACTGACTGCTCCTTGAACTTCTGTGCCTCAGAAACAACACAACATTCATTTTTCAGATCTATCAAAGCAGTCCTTTAAAAGCCTTTTTTACTATTCTCAAGGGCATCTCCCTGGTCAAGGGTCTGGCCCGCAGTTTGGAAAATATCCAGTTATACAGTCCAGTATTTCTTTGGGCACACCTGTCTGGGGTCAAAATACCCCATTTGTCCAGTGTGCTACCCTGCCAGGTGTAACATTGGTCTCTTTTCTTGTATCAGCAAGGGATTAAAAGAACTTCAATTTTTAGAGGGTTTGAGGTTTTTTCCAAATACTGTTAACTGCTGAAGATGACATAGCATTTAGAAAAATTGCCTAGCTAATTTGCTATTCTCTGCAGGAGGAGGACCATCCTTCAATTACTTCTTTGAAGCACTTTGCTGTAGTATGGGGTTATCTCAGTATCATCAGCACATTAAGCCCTTCTGGGGCTCATTCTGTTCTCTGACTTCCCTGAAGCCAGCATACAAAGCATTAGGTTCTCCATTAGGCACAGACCTAAAGCCAGGGAAAAAGCACTCTCTGGAAGTCCTTGCTTCAGTATCTCTCAGATGCAATTCTGTATTTTTTTTTTATTCTTACAGCTTCTTTCTTGACAGATTCCCTTGATTTAGTTTCTCACAGTCATTCCACTTCACTCTAACAGTCTAAAGCACATAAGATTACCTGAAAAATACCTAATTTAAGTACCTTATTCAGTACACAGTATTCCACATCAGAGAATTACTGAGGAAGTACTTTCAGAATGTTTAGTTCTCTATTTAACTTACTTTAACATCTTGATAACCACTCTGATAATCATTCTTGAATTACACCACTGATATCTTAACCTTTTGATTTGCTTTCTTGAATAAATTATACAAAATTTTGTACCAACTGATCAGTCACTCTTCTCCAGCTGGATGGCTTGCTGACTGAAAGAGTCTAACCCAAATAAATTAATAACATAATACAGTGGGAGAAAGAGAGTGTTTGTGAAGTATGACATTTTTGTACAAAATTGTTTAAAGTTAAGTTCTGAAATAACTTAATAAGCATAGAGAGAAGGAAAAGCAAGTATTACACTTGGATGTTCCAAAATATTACTGAAGAATTTCTTAAAGGCCAATAAAGAAACAAAATCACCAAAGAAAAAAGGGGTAGCATCCTTTCATGATGTACTATAGAATTAAAAGTTAAGGAAAAAAGGGCAGGAACAAATGGTCAGTTTTTCAATTAAGAAAAAATAACCATGAAGGATTCTCCAAAGGAATATGTGCTATGTGCTGTTTCTCATATCCATAAATAATAAATAAGATTACTTCTAGTAGGACAGTAGGCAAATAATGAGGTGGAAAAAGCTGCAGACAATAGCAGATTATTTAGGAGAGTCAAATCTGTAACTGGCTACAAGAACTGAAGAAAGGACTCATGACACTGAGGGACTAGGGAATAAAATGGAAATGAGGGCCAAGAAGTATAGACTAGGGAAAATGTGAGTAAACAACCCCTTCATTTTTAACTGTACTAAGGTGCTGTACACTGTCAGATGAGCTTTAAAAAAGGTATTACTAAGCAGCAAAAACATCATGCATTCACTTTACATGATACTCTGAAAGGCATCAGAAAAATTCCTTCTGACAGTAAAACAGAGTAAGTAGGATAGCAAGAACCCTTAAGAAAATGGGAAAAATGAGAAGTCATTGTACATTGTCCATCTTGTGTGCTGTGATAACTTAAACCTGACAGGTGGTTCTAGGCTCCCCAGCTTTCAAGGGGTTAAATAAAATGTTCAGAGAAAGGGCACAAGGATGAGCAGACTGGTAGAATAACACTCATGTGTGAAGAGGCAATAGAAAACTTTAGCTTGGAAATGTCTGAAAGAAGAAAGGAAGGATATAGTAATACTTAACTGAAGACCAGAGAGAAAGTAAAATAAAAATATTCACTCAGGTAGAAGCATCACAGAACACACATCAAAATTGTCAAGCAATTTAAAGCAAACAAATAGGGATACTGTCACTGTTGAACAAAACACGTGATAAAACTGTAAAACTCACTGTCTCAGGGATTTTGTTGAAGCCAAAGCATAAAAAAAACCTAAGCACACAACATAGTCAGATGCATGCAAGATGGTTCTAGCTGTGGCTAACATGTTAGTTCAGCTGTACATTTTGATCTAAGCTTTCAGCACCTGATCAGCCTGTGTATTCTGTTTACAACCCCCCACTGGAAAAGGCAGAATGGTTTAGAAGGATCTTTGATCTCATCTAGTCTCACCTACTCTTGCTTTATTACTAGACTTACAAAAAAATGGAGAAAAAACCTGCAAAACGGAACCATAAATATGAAAAAATATCAGTATGACATTTCTCATATCCTGTCATGTATTGCCTTCTAAAATTTTACCTCCTTGGTTTTACATAGATTATATGTAACAACTTTATAAAGATTGACACTGAAAATTACTGAGGGTGTTTTACAGTTGACAAGCTACGAACACAAAATCCATTGCTCTTTAAGGA
>VXBI01004175.1:192027-206134 GCA_013397375.1 Toxostoma redivivum
TTTTTTTTTTTTTTTTAATAGAAGATGAATGACTGTATCTCCAACAGACATGAGAATACTCTCCACCCAAAATACTGTGGGCAGGACTTACTTCTTCTTACCTATCTTCAATTTCTCTTCAACCCTAAAAATTGTGTAATCCACAAGTATTGCATTTCTATAGAGCAATGAGGAAGAGGATACAGTACTAACCAAATGCTCATTTTCAACTGAGTTCAAAGATAATGTAGTGCTTCATGACAGAGTTCTCATTTTTGGAATTAAACTAAAATTTGGATATTGTATCTTCCTAATAGTCTAAAAATTTAGTTATGCATGCTGATTTTCTTTGTTAGCATTAGTCTATCTTCTCATTTTTATGGGTTTATATGTGCATGACACTATGAAGAGAGTGCTAGAAATTATCTCTTACAGTGATTATTTGTCTTGATAAGAAATTCCTTTGGGATCCTTTCCCTTGGCAGTACATAGTTAACTTAATTGTTCATTCAATAGTCACTTCTTAAAGAACTCATATTTATCCAGAACATGTGGAATTGTTGAGGAGAAGAGATATTTGAACTATGTTATTACATGCAGAAAAATGGGATTTTGTTTTACAGCCCAAAGCTTCCGTAAGCAGAATCAGAGAAAGGTACTTGGAAGAGAGCATGCAGGCCCCCCATGCCTCTCATTGCTTACAGTCCAGAAGCTTCCTATGTTTGTAATCTGACTAAAAGTAAACTAAGTCAAACTGATCACTTTATGAGGGCAAAACTTCTCTGAAGCTGCTCATCTTTGCAGTAATCTGAGCAACTGTTTTTCTGAGGACCATTTACTGAATTAGTATTATTTGCTTCAAATAGGACAGAGTATAGAAGAAAGAATAAANCCAAGACAAAAAAGGAGTGCTTTTAAAACAATGATTTATTTTTTTTCTTTTTTTTTTTTTTTTTTTTTTTTTTTTTTAATAGAAGATGAATGACTGTATCTCCAACAGACATGAGAATACTCTCCACCCAAAATACTGTGGGCAGGACTTACTTCTTCTTACCTATCTTCAATTTCTCTTCAACCCTAAAAATTGTGTAATCCACAAGTATTGCATTTCTATAGAGCAATGAGGAAGAGGATACAGTACTAACCAAATGCTCATTTTCAACTGAGTTCAAAGATAATGTAGTGCTTCATGACAGAGTTCTCATTTTTGGAATTAAACTAAAATTTGGATATTGTATCTTCCTAATAGTCTAAAAATTTAGTTATGCATGCTGATTTTCTTTGTTAGCATTAGTCTATCTTCTCATTTTTATGGGTTTATATGTGCATGACACTATGAAGAGAGTGCTAGAAATTATCTCTTACAGTGATTATTTGTCTTGATAAGAAATTCCTTTGGGATCCTTTCCCTTGGCAGTACATAGTTAACTTAATTGTTCATTCAATAGTCACTTCTTAAAGAACTCATATTTATCCAGAACATGTGGAATTGTTGAGGAGAAGAGATATTTGAACTATGTTATTACATGCAGAAAAATGGGATTTTGTTTTACAGCCCAAAGCTTCCGTAAGCAGAATCAGAGAAAGGTACTTGGAAGAGAGCATGCAGGCCCCCCATGCCTCTCATTGCTTACAGTCCAGAAGCTTCCTATGTTTGTAATCTGACTAAAAGTAAACTAAGTCAAACTGATCACTTTATGAGGGCAAAACTTCTCTGAAGCTGCTCATCTTTGCAGTAATCTGAGCAACTGTTTTTCTGAGGACCATTTACTGAATTAGTATTATTTGCTTCAAATAGGACAGAGTATAGAAGAAAGAATAAACTATTGATTTTCATAGTAAATTCTCAAGATGCCAAGGAATTATTTGCTTGGTGGGAAAATGACCTATCCAATTTTCCACCTAGACTGTACTTCTCCTCTAGCTCTCCTACAGATGGGTAAGTCCAAGGTAGGGATGAAGTACAAGAGGCTAAGGGATCTGTCTATATAGAATTGTTTTCTACCTTGGAGAGCCAATTAAACATAAACTGCCTTGGGCTTTTAAGTGTCTTCAGAATGCCAAAGCTAATGTCTCATTTCATATCTTTATTTCTTTAATGTTCAAGAAAAATATTTTACTTTACATAGAACAGGTGTTATTTCTGTAAATGATAGCTGTTTGGAAATTATTCTGATTTAACTGACAATAATCGATTTTAACACTTGATGATTTGTCCTTCTTGCTCATATCATAGATAGCAGTAGTCACCAAAAAAAGAACAATTATCTGGCTGGTGTTACCCTTTTTTCCCCTACCTGCACTGAGCTCTGACAAAAAGTTATGTCATTTCCTTCCATTTACTTTAATACGTGAGTACCAATACAGTCTCAAACCCTTTATAAGGCTCAGATCTCACAAGCACACAAACACTAACATTTATCTAAGTCCATTGAATACATGTGTTAGGTCAAGCACATCTTTTTAAGTTATTTGAACAAGGGCTTCAATTCCCAGCATTGTTCACTGAAGTTATCCTTCTCCTTTTATTTAAAAATAGTCATCAAATCTGGGAAATTATGTCAAAACATCCAGATAATATATTTTTCTCTTCCTTTTGATATAATAAGGTAACAATAGTAGCAGCATTAATTATCACTTCCACCATATAAAAATTGTACCATAATTATCTACGTTTGGCATGCCATTTGACTGCAATTCTCCTTCCTTTCAAATACAAGAAAAATATAAGTGTTGGTATTTTTGAATGATCCATGCTATATTCATCTTTCTGTCTCAAGATTTCCAAAAGAAGAAGTAGCAATGCCGTTTGTGATGGAAGTCCATGTAAAATTTGTGAGAAGCATATATGTCTCAGAAATATGTCAAGTGATAGCAATGAAATAATTTTTCGGTAAATGAATTAGGGATAGTAGACTGAAGGACTCATTGTCTCTTCAGCTGAAGGACAAGCTTCTTGTCTATATCTTCCCGCTCTAGTGACATACGACATCATAGACCTTAGAGATATACAGGCAGTTTCATGGGATTCTGCTCTGGCCACAGTGGATTAATTAACAAAAGTGATGAAAGTTAATTTCTGCTTCAAGGCTTAAAAGAGGGGCTGAGATTTTCATTGAAAGATTAAAATAAATGTTCTCCATATTAATTGCAACTTTCAGAATGAGTTAGCATTGACTTCTTTGTTGAAAGTCTCATCTAGTAACCTGTGATAGAAGACAATCAATTCCTCTGTTTGACTCCCAGCAGCTGAATGCCCTTCTTTATATTCCAGTTCTGTGTCTCAGTGATCACACTGATGACATGTTGGAATTGCATCTATGGTTTAAAGTTGGACAGTAATGGGAACTTTGCCACTGATTTCTGCTAGAATATCTTCAGCTTATGCTGGGGTTTGGTAGGGTTTTGGTAGCAAGGAGACTGGGTGTCTTCTGTGAGAGATGGCAGAAACTTCTTCCATGTCTGACAGAGCCAGTTCCAGCTGGCTCAAAGAGCCGAGCCCATGAGTGATGGTGCCTCTGGGATAACCCTTTTATGAAGGCGGGAACTAATGTGATGTAAAAAATAATCAAAAAGGAGCCAAAAGAGAGGACTGGACAAATGTGAGAGAAACAGCCCTTCAGACACTGAGGTGATTGGAGAAGGAGGGGGAGGAAGTCATCCAGGCCCCTCTGCTCTGTTGCTCACAAGCAGAGTCTCCCCTGCAGCCCCTGATGCAGACAGCCCATGGTGAGGCAGCTGCTGCCCTGCAGCCCATGAAGGTCCATGGGGATGCAGAGATCCACCTGTAGCTCCTGGAAAACCCCACAGCAGAGCAGGTGAATGCCTGAAGGAGGCTATGGCTGCTGAGTCACATTGATGAATGGGCCACAATCCCCATTCCTTGTCCACCTGATCCGCTGCAGGGAAGAGGTGGAAAATTTGGGAATTAAGTTGATCCTGAGGAGAAGGGAGGAGTGGGGCGAAGCTGTTTTAATGTTTGGGTTTACTTCTCACTACTGTACTCTCATTTGATTGGCTATAAATTAAATAAATTTCTCTTAATAGAACCCGTTTTGGTGAATTATCTCTTCCTGTCCTTATCTTGACCTGCAGTGCTTTTATTTTATTTTCACTCCTGCTGCCTAGCTGAGGAGGGGAGGGATGGAGCATCTGTGGTAACCATCTGGTGTCCAGCCATGGTCAACCCACTGCCCAACCATAAGCATCAACATAAAAAGAATATAACATAATACCAGCCCAAACTATTTAAACCACATTGACAGTTCTACAATCAAAACATGTTTCTTTTTATGTACTTAATTCTATCTCTATTTCAATAACAGGACCTGAGAGGAGGAAACAATTTAAAAGTTATTTATATTTATCTCACAGACACACACAAAAAGAAAAGGGAAGAATACAACCTGCTTAGGTCTTGCACTTTACTAAATTTTCACAACCAGAGCTTAGGCTGTCAATTCCTCTGTGCTTAAAGCTCTCCAAATTACAGTATGAAAACATGAAAAGTCTCTTCTCTGAACCCGCTGAAATCCCATCATAAGTACGATGTATTTCCTGTATGCATGCAAGTCCTGTTCATACATAATGAATATCACTTTTGGAGAGGTGCAGACACCGATTGCTTTGAGCAGAAAAGAACAGAAGTTCTGCTCTGAAGTCTATAGCTTTTATGTAGCATATATATAGGCAGATATATAGCAGGTACAATAGGAATTTTTTAAGGTCCTGTAACACGGTGGTGTAGTTCAGTGAGCCAGCCAAACAAGCTGTGCTCTAATAGGAAAAAAAGAACAGTTTGTTCTCAGGGCTATTTCATGCAGGGTGTTCATGAAAGGAGACACTCTAGTATCATTCTACTAACCTGATTAGTGTTCTTAGTGTCCCATTGCCTTTAAAATGTTAGCAGCCTGAAAGGTGGAGGGATGTTTGGAAATGGTGTTGTGAAAGCAGAATAGTACGTGTGTGTACTTGAGACAAGGGAGGAAAGTTCAAAGCTAAGACTAGATGAAGCCTAGTCCAGTAGACTTTTAGAATTCCAAAAGGTTCTGGAATTAAAAATGGTTATAAACCACAGCAACACTAGGAAATATGTAATCTTATACTCCTGGTAAGCTAAAAACCAGTGAATGCAACAGTTACTTCTTTAACTGGAATTCAGTGATGGCACAGATCCTTCCCAACTTAGCAGTAAAATATATATCTATATAAACAAATTAGTACCAGGAATTCCTTCCTTTCTTAGTGTATTCTATGAGCTATGGGTTTATGTGAGAAAGAGAACTGTTCTTACACATTAAGACCTTTGTGTTAACCTCCAACTGCTACACTACTCCAACTCTGAAAACACAAAGTCCTGGAATGATGCCATACGCAGACGTTGTCATACAGCCCAAACAGGTGTCCTTTGCCCAGAAATTACCATAGTTTTGTCATAAATTTTATGTTCCACTTACTAAACATCTGACTCTTCTACAAGTAGTCAGCCTCAAAGATAGCTAGAGGCAGGGTGTTTTCATGTTAATTGCACCAAATTTAAGAAATTCCTCCTTTCCTACATGCTGCCATTTAACATTCATAGCTTTCCAAAGGTAGAACCTCACAATACTTTGCCAAATGGAGAAGGGTCTGTATCTTGAAAACACTGTTAAAATAAAAACTATCATACAAACGGGCCTGCTGGTATCAGCAAGAGGAATCTGCAATGACATCTTGATGAAGTATTTACCGATGAATATAGACTTGCATTTGTAATATATAGCTACATATAATAAATCTCTACGCCTGCACAGTTTGCTGTTCTGATTTTTTTGTATCATTCATTCCCTTAATGTTGGAGGTAAGTTGTATCACTTACAAGCTAGAGCATTAACTTCTTCCAATAACCTTTAAAAAATATATTCTGTCCTTCAAGCATTTCCCAAAACCAAGAAATTTTTAAAAATCCCAAGCTTCCTGTTTCTTCAAAACATTATTTGGGTGTAATAATGTATTTTCTGGGAGCTGCAGTTTTGCTTTATAACTGTGTCCTTTCCTCTCACTGCAACTGGTATTCTGCCTGCTGAACTCTTTGCAGTCCTCTTACATTTGTACAGAAACAGATAGATATTTCTTTGTTAATTGGCATATTAAAAATTCATGGTGCACTAGGATGTTTAATATTTAAACATAATGTTTAATGTTTTCTGTTGCCATTTTTTTCCTCAACAAAAGAAACAAGTATCATAGAGAATGCTGTCCTTTTCCAGACAATTAGAGATCTTATTCTGAGCTGGCATTCAGGATAGATAACATCATTACTCCAACATCAGTAAATGTTTTTTAGACGTTTAAGATCATGTGACATTTTGATTCCCAAGACAGCCAGCCTTGATAAGTACTGTAAATCAATCTGGTTTTTTACTTCTTCATTTCTTCTGAGAGCTGTTATTAACACATAAAAAGGATTACCAGTCAACTACCTGAAGGGAGCCTACAAGAAATCTGGAGAGGGACTCTTTACAAGAGCATGCAGTGATTGGACACTTGTCCAGTGATTGGACAAAGGGCAATGGCTTCAAAACAAAACACAGTAGATTAGATTAGATATTAAGAAAAACTTATTTACTGTGAGGGTGGTGAGGCACTGGCATAGGTTGCCCGGAAAGTTGTGGATGCCCCATCCCTGAAACTGTTCAAGGCCAGTTTGGATGAAGTTCTGAGCTACCTGGTTTAAAGAAAATTGTCCCTGCTCATGGCAGTTTGGATTGAAAGGAGATGATCTTTAAGGTCCCTTTCAATCCAAGTCATTCTATGATTCTATGACATTCACCATTAACATTAGACTTAAAACTATTTTAGCAGGGAATTTTCCATTTCCTATTAATCTCTTAATTAGTTAATCTATTAGATACTGCTAGTTAATCTATTAAATACTTTCCACCCAAAGCTTTGAGTCTACAAAGCACTAAATTCGCTTGTGAGGCACCTAAATGCAAAGTCAGGATTTCAATCTTCCTGCTTTAAAGCAAAAAAGCAGTATGTCACAATTTAAACTGAGAAAGACCAGTGTTTAAAGCAGAACATGAAGAACCTGGGACACTTGCACTAAATATTCTTCTCACCCCAGGCTACTACTCTGCTTTTAAGCTAATCAGCTGCAGTCCAAATGGGCCAATTTAAGACTATGTTCTCCTATCTGCACACAAATCAAAAAATGCAATACAGAAAAAGTCATGTTGCATTATTGCTCAGCTTCCTAGGGACCTACAGAAACACTGAGAAAAATGCCTATAAAACTGTTTCATTCAAATGTGAACTGCCAAACACTAATATCTCAAGCAATGAGATATTAGAGCAGGCCAAGACCCATAAATGTTCAATTCCTTTGTGTTAATTCACCTGTGTCTCACCCAGTCCAGCAACTGGTCTAAAGAACTTTCCATGCTCCTTAGCCTTTTCCACTTACTTGGGATTAAAGTCATAGGATGAAGCTTACCAGCTCATGTTCTGTTCTTCACAGAAAGGGTGACTGGGCATTGGAATAGGTACCCAGGAAGTTGGTGGAGTCACTGTCCCTGAAGGTGGTTGAGAAGTCTGGATGTGGCACTCACTGACATGGTCTAGTTAAAAAGGTGGTATTTTGTCATAGGTTGGACTCTATGGTCTCAAATGTCTTTTCATTCAGACTAATTCATTCTGTGATTCTTTATTATTCCAGAGGATGAGTCAGATGATCCAACTGACAGCTCTTTAGTTTTCCAAGAGGTCTTGCTTTCTTTTGGCTGACCAGTCTTGCTTTGCACTCCCATCACCTTTCTAAGCACCAGAAGTTCTTACTGGGGCTTTTCATTGAACCATATGAAAGCATAATTTCCCTTCTTCATGGTTGCATTAAAAAAATATGTTGGGCTTTACTCTGGTTATTTCTCCACAGAAAACTGTTTCTCATTTCAAATCTGTGAATTTTCTCCAAAAATGATAGTTTTGAGCTGGGAATAACTTTTGTTGCCATAAGCTATGATAAGCTATGCAGGCAAAAGCTGTTAATTTAAAATCAAAATAGCCAGGAAATACAATGCCAATCAGTAGTCCAGTGACTTGTAAAGGTATTTTACTTGCACACATTATCTTAAGTAACTATTTGATGGTTTGAAGTACCAGAAGAACTATTAGGCAGCTGAAGAGGCACTACATTCTGGATTCTGCCCTCTCCAGAGAACAAAAGCTTTTTTTCTGACTCATAACTGATTGCTATTTTTTATTAGTACATACTACTGTGTTGCATGTGTTTTAGTTTGGGGTGTTTTTAAGCAAAAAAAAAAAAGTAGAAGTTCTTTTATAAAGTTGGAGAAAAATCCTGAAATAGAGATCAAAAAATTTCTCCTAAAAAGAGTCTGGCAGGAATGCTGTACAGAAACAAAGCAGTTGATTTGATTCTGAAACAAAATTTGTGCAAAATTAAAACAATTAAAATTAAACTCACTAGACTTGAAATGAAATCATGTGTCATAAGCAGAGTAGTGATATATCAGATCACACTCTGTTGTTTGTCTCTTTTGGCTTCTTCTAAGATTTGTCAATTATTGTTTCTTATTTTTTAACATACAATGAGTTTATACACTGTTGATGACCAGGCAATGTTTAAGAAAAATTATGAAATAGCAGATGTGAATCACTAGGCAAATGCCCTGGGAAGGAGTTTTATTTTAACATATTCAGCTGCAACATCATGATTCTAACTGCAATAGGCAGCCTCAAATTTAATATGTAATTTTAATATCTGGCATCAGATATTTTTGTTTTTCTCATTGTGTTAAAGTGCATATAGATATAAACAATTTGTTGTGTGTGCTGTTTCATACCTCACCTTTGTCTCTGCACCGCTCAGTGACACAGAAGATGCTAGGCTCACTACAGCAGCCAACCACCTTCTGAAATGGAATCTGGAATATAATGGATCTGTCTTTGCCTAGTTTCCACATTTAAAAGTCATTTGGTCACCTTGGTTTCACTTAATTTTAAAAAGAAGAAAAGGACCTCAATCTCACAGCAGAGGAGCACTTAACCTACTCTCAAAATACCTCATGTGTAGTCAGTGTTTGGGTAAGGGGAAAGCAGTATTCAACAGCCCCAGAAGGGTTGTCCATGGTCCCCTCACACACTTGGTCTGTAGGCAGAGCACCCATACTCCTGTTCAGCATGGGGCTCTGACTGGACACGCTCCAGACAGCTGAATGGGGAAGTTCCAAATGTTGAGTTCTGCTCAATGCTTATTTTCCCCAGAAGAGGTAGTATTTTCCAAGTAGAAGAGGAAGACGCCATACTAAATTTAATTTCAAACAAGACTAGCTTAAAATGTCAAAACCCATTAATAACAATATGCTAGTTGAAATTTTAGTAAGATCCCCAGCAACTCCAATTGAATATGCTCTCAAAAGATCTACCCATGTTGGTGAATATAACTAGGTACATTATGAATAATTTGCTGTAAGTACTATAAAAAATGCTTTTATTAGGATAATTGATTGATCATACCAAATGAATAAGGACAGGTTTGGAGGGAATTGAATTTATGAAAAATACTGCATTGTGAATTTGAATGAAAGGTATATGAACTTTCATTTCTCCAGAAATACTCTATGAAATAATGAAAAAAATGTACAATTTTAGTAACTTAGCACTCAACCCTAAACAATATATTGCACATTTGATGTAAGAATTTACCCTTTAATCCTATGTCCAGTGTCTACATGTGAATGGCCTGTATTTAAAGACAAAAGGGACTCAAGGACACCAACTTCCTGAATAAAATACTAGTCTTTTGAGGGAATTAGTGCTGTCTCCTAAAGAAAGAATGCCCTCTACTGCTTGGTTAGAGAGCTACTCCATAACAAAGGAACTCAAAACTACGTTTCATATGGACTGAAAGCTTTGGAAAATACATATTACAAAAACTATTATTATTATTATTATTATTACTGTTATTGTTTCTGCTGTTGTTAACAACAACAATAGTAAATTATGTCTCTGAAATATGAGATGTATTATGCTTATATATCAAATGTTCTTTAAAAGCATTTCTATCTGCTCTACTGTACATTTTTCATTATATACCGGCAGATCATAGCCCAAATATCTTACCATAAACAAATACATATTTTCTTGATATTCATTTTCTTGAATATTTTCTTGATAATCATCAAATGTGTAAATTTTAAAATAGCTAATGTCTTTACTTTCAGTAATTGTTTTTGCATGCATTTTCCTTATATATTTGATGCCTGTCTTCAAACTTAATATACCCCACCTTATTAATGTATATAGTCTCCTTCAAAGACATATCTATATTGTTTGTCCACAGTGATTTGCCTTTGAAAACCAACCAGCTGAAAGTCTTAAACCTCTAAAGCATTCTCAGCACACAGTTTTGAGGCATGCAACCACACAGAAGTGCTCTGAAGCATCATCAAGAAAGAGTGGAGACATGCATGCTGATCTGTTTTACATCAGCAGAGGAGAGGCTGATGAATGCTACTCTAAAAACTTACCTCAAATCTGATTCTGTTTTATATCAAATGTGTTCCTAAGGAAACCCTGTATTTTCTTAAAGAACTATAAAGTTTTCTGGAGTGAGCTTTCAACAGTACCAACTAGAAATCTCCAGCAGCATATATTCATCTTTTTCCTGCCATTTTCCACTCATTTATTTGGCTGTCCAAGTAAGTAAACAGAAAGTCTAGGGATGTGCACAATAGGCTCATTTTTCTCTAGTAAAAGTTCTTTTGATTGTACACTAAAAATACAAACTCAAAGACAGTTTAGTTCATGGCTGTTGAAAAGCACTTAAATGATGAATATCTGGAATATGTGATCCTTTCTCTTTCATTCTTGACAGTACATAACATTGCCCGTTCTCATAGCATGAGCACTTAGGCAGTGTGGGAATTCAAAAAGTTAATGATAAAAAACCGAGGGATTGTATCCCCAGCAAACACATCTGAAATTATAGCTTTGTCTCACCTGACCCTAGCTATGGGAAAACAAACAATTTTGTGACCTTGAAATATTTTTTTTCTGTCAGGTATGAATTTGAATTTTCCTTCTTTCCCAATGTCACACTGGGAATGTAATTCCCAGTAGTATCTGGAAAAGGTCATGGTCTGGAGGCAAGACACTATTTTCTCACTTGGAGAAATACAGGTTTAAAACCAGGCTATTAAGTCAGGTAGTTCTACATTAACTGAGAGAAACTTACATTGTATACTGTAAGACGAAACATAAGAAAAATAATTTCACATCAGATATTACATGAGCCAGTACTCTCCAAACACTTTCAGGTCTTAAACAATGAGGCCACAATTTCTGGGAAAAGAAAATTTATGTTTCAACTATTCAAAAATAAAACAGAAACTTTTATTTACTTAAAGAAAGAATGACAGGCATGTATAATCTCATGTACAGAACTTGATTCAATTTCATATAAAACCCAGAAAAATCCACAGTTTTATGCCAAATACACCAAGAATATCAAGAACAACTTGTTTAGAGACACCTCAGGAATTCCCCAGCCTCTCTATTAGAAAATTACTTTTTTTTGAGAAGGAAGGAACTGCTAACTACACAAACCTTCATCAATGTATTGACCAAAGTTGTTATAGTGTGTATACAAAAGGGCCAACACTCAATTCCAGAAAAATTCAACATAATACTTAATCTTCAACAAGCAATGGCAGACGTAGCTACCATCATGGTTATTCTTGGATGCTCATACATATTTTCTGCAGTTATTCTTATGTTGTAGCCATGAGCTGACCTGATAATTCCAAGGATACACTTCCCCAAGCCTGCATAGCAGTAACAACCACAGTAAAAATGACTACAGCAAGTGTGCATACAAAAGTTTTTTATTGCTCTTCAGCTTTTCCTATTACACCCATGCGTGCATAACTTGGATGGATAGATGTTTGAGATAGCTTTCATAGTAATAATAGTGTATGTGCCAAAATTTGCACATTTTCAGATTTTAATTTAAAAATCTAAATTTAAAATTTAAAATTTAAAATCTAAGAATTTTTACCTTTCTGTGAGGATAAACCGTATTCAATTTTCAGCAGTAGTAAACAAGAATCTCATTAATATACTGTCCAAGATAAAATACAGCATCTCCCAAATAGAATACATTATCAAATACCTTTTGCTTTCTAAGAATATATACAAGCTCCATGTGCATTTACCCACAAAAACACAATCCATTGCATGCAAGTATACACGTATATGTATACATACATACCTATATTTTCAGTTATAGATAGATGGATGATTTTTCCATATTAAGAATCAAGGATTTCACAGTATGCTGATATAGCACTGAAATGAAAAAAGAGATTGCAATGACAGCAATTTTTTGCTGCTGCCTAAACTAAACTTAGAGAAAAAAATGATTGCTGTCCAACCTCTGTTTCCTGGATACATCAAGAATATCAGCTGTTTGAGAAAGGGCTGTAACTCAAAAAGGATCAGGCATGTTTAAGAAACAAGATTCTTCTGTGTTCATACAAAATAGTGATCATTGAAAACATTTTTTCTTGAATTACAATTTTTTTGAGTATTTTTATTATTTTGTGTTCAATTTAAAGTTTCTTTTTAAGCCCATCCTCCAGTACAAATTAATTTCTGCATTTCCACAAAAACCATATCAACAGTAAAGATAGCTGGTTTCTCTTAAAGCTATCCTCAATCAAACATCAAAAAGTATTAAGAGTGATTTAGAGTAATGATTCATAAAAGTGGAAGATCCCTCACACAGAAAGAGAGAATTTATTTTTCTGAAATCATTCAGATATGAAAGGTTGTTTATTGAATTCTTTACTAGCAGAACTACAACTGAAAACATAGGACAAGACTGGCAGTGAAATCAAAGTATTATTTGAAGTCACATAAAAAGTTACTCCATGCTTGTACATTTTGCTTTTCTGGCTTGGAGAATGGCACATAACAAACATCTTAAAATACCTGAAGGCCATAAACTCCAAAATTCAAATAATTACTTAGTATTGCACAGACAGTATAATTAAAAATAGTGGCATAATTGTAGACAAAGTGGGAAAAGCTTCTTGACCATGAAATTTGTACAAAACTGAAACAGCTTTCTTAACAGGGAGATCTGTTGCTCAAGTAATTTGAGTTAGAATGCAGAGCACACATGAAAAAGCCCTATAGGGAATGCTCTGCATTGCTTTGGCAATAAACCTAATATGTCTTTCAACTATAATTTGTATGATTTCTTGGATTTGGATATAAAACACATGGGAACACAAGTCAAGAGTTCATGTAACTATTGTTTTGATTGAGCTGAGTACCATATGGTGCAATACAGGCAAGCTGATGAACTGATGTAAAGGTAATGTTAAGTTATGGAGACACACGTGTTCCTGTTAATATTTTGGCCAAAAAATGCCACCTCAGTGTATAGAATAGCTAGACACAAAATAAATTTAGATAAAATATACTGCAGCATGAAGGATTCTTCAAAACCTTCTTCACATATTAATCATTCCAAAACCTTCTTCATGTTTCCATCACTGTCAAACTTGTCTTTGAACTACCTGTAAGGAGCTCTGTGGAGTCATGCTAGAAAAAAACAAGTGAGGCTTCCTACCCAGAGGTTGCATCCATGTTCTTTGCATTAAAGTACTGACTGTGCTGTGTTTTTAACCAAAATAAGCCTTCTAGGCCTCCGTGGCATCTCCATAGACTCAGCTATGACACTGCCACTTGTGAATTACTTCTTATTTCAGTATCTTCTAAAGTAATAAGATAAAGTCAGACATCTTTGGTTCTGTATTTCTTAGCCATCTTTTCGCCTTTATTAATAAAAACAGGACACACAACTGTAATAAACTGGCAACAACTGAGTGACCTAAATAAGTAACTTAAGGCAGGCCAAGTTGTCTTTCCTTTCTAATCCTCTCTTCCTCATCAATTATTTGTGAAAAAATCAAAGGCATATGAACAAGACATACAATATGAATAAGTACATATTCCTGAGTAAATGTCATATAGTACAGTATTAAACAGAGCCAAAAAGATGCATGCAGAATTTTTCAGTCTTCTACAGCAAAAATGCCATGCAATGTAGTGCTTAACA
>VXBI01004175.1:214442-230540 GCA_013397375.1 Toxostoma redivivum
CCCGGCGGGGGCCGGGGCCGCGGCCGCTGCCGCGGTGGGAAGGCTGCCGCAGTTCTCGCCCTATGGGACCAGCCAGCCCTCGGGCTTCAAACATCCCTTCGCCATCGAAAACATCATCGGCAGAGATTACAAGGGTGTGCTGCAGGCCGGCGGGCTGCCGCTGGCCTCGGTGATGCACCACCTGGGCTACCCGGTGCCCAGCCAGCTCAGCAGCGTGGTGAGCTCCGTGTGGCCGCACGTGGGGGTGATGGACTCCGTGGCCGGTGTGCCCGTGTCCCCCGACTACGGACCCTTCGGCATGCCCGTGAAGGCGCTCTGCCACCCGCCGGCACAGACCATGCCCGCCGTCCCGGTGCCCATCAAGCCGGCGCCGGCGTTGCCCGCTGCCTCGGCCATCCCTGCTCTGACGGTCGCCGCCTCGCAGATCTGCCCCACCGCTTCCCCGGCTGCTGCATCGCTGCTGGAACAGACCGCGAGCAACAACCCTGAGGGCAAGAGCTCCCTCCACTCCGTCCTGGTGCACTCCTAAAGAGTAGGGGCTCGGGGGGAGAGAGGCCCCCAGGCTCCCAGGGGAGAGGACGGGGGGATCCAGCACATGCGTGCGGAAACCTGATCGATCTCATGACTATACCCCTGCTGGTATCTATGTTTATGTCGTGTACTATCAGATTATTTGAGAGCCAGGTCGCAGGTAAGATCTTTTGTCATCGTTAAATGTCATTAGGGGCGGAGAGGCGATGTGAAAAATCACAGCCGGGGCCGAAGGGGCTGGCTAGGAAGAAAGGGCTGAGGGCGAAGTCCTCCCCGCTATCCCGCCAGCCTGAGGCACGGGCGGCCATGCAGCCTGCGTTCCCCGCCGAGCCCCTATCCCGGAGCAGTCACCCTGGAGGCCCTACGAAACCCGAGCTTCGAGAGGAGAGGCTGCAGTCGGCCGGCGAATAGGGAGAGCAGAATGATAAAACCCCTGCTGAAGTCTGTTTCTCCCTCTTCCACGAGAGACAGGAAACCTCTGCTCCACCGCCCTGTAGATCTACCTCCGAAAGAGGTGGGCAAAGTGGTTACCTTAGACCCTGGCGAGCTCTGAGGCCCCACGACATAGAACGCCTGCTGCTTAAGGAGTAACCGTTAAATATTTCGATTAAGTAGTGGGAATTTAAGTGACAACGGCACTAACGGCGAAGGGCTCCTTTAACTAACGATCGCTTACGCTTCCTCTTCACACTTTCATAATCCATCCTGTAGTACCTTAGAAGGGATTGAAGCGTGACCTGGCCTCTCTACCTGTGTGTGAGTGTCCGAATTCCCTAGTTTCTCATTAAAATAAAAACAGCCCGGCGATTCGTAGATTGTGCTTTTCACGTCACCTTTCACCGTTCACAGACACCAGTATTTTGTACGTACTGCTTGGCATTTCTTCCACGTGAATGTGAACGCAAAAACTTGCGGGGGAAGGTGGGAGGGCGGTGGAGTGAAAGAGGTGGGGGAAAGTGGGGGAGACAACAGGAAGAGGGTTAAAAAGTTATTCGGGAAAAGCACTTTACTGAAAACAACCTTCCAATAGACGAGAAGTCTGTGCAGAGGGATCAAAAGTCAGAGATCGGAAGTGAGAGAGCGACGTGCTGGGCAGATGATTGACGGCTGATTTGTGAGTGATTGCTACCGTACCCTGTCCTCCCTGCTGTACACCAATGCTCATTAAAGCCAATCCATCCATTTGCTTCTGCTGGTGCTGCTATTTAAAATACTCGCCTTTTTCACATTGGTTAAGAAACGTGTGCTTGTAGCGTGAGCTTTCTCTCCCTCTCCCCACACTGACAAAAGTATCCGAAAGTTATCTCGGCGGCAAGACCAGGGGAAGAAAGGGAAAGAAATCTCTTACAGGTAAACTGCCTGCTACGGTGGCACTGCGATCTCTGCCCGCAGCTCACGGGCGAAGGGCCGGCGTTCGGGTGTGAAAAGAGGGCACCGGCTCGGAACCCGATCCCACTGAAGGCAGTTGTAGTTTTCCCAGTTTCAGCTGGATCGTACCTACTTCCTTAGGTTTATCCCCTCCTGCCGGCGCACCAGCAGTGGCCCGAGACGCCAGATCGCAGTCCCCACTCCTGGGGAAGAATATCCTGAGACAGGATGACCTTTCTTGGTGCCAGAGAAATTTGCTAGGGAAAGCAAACCCGTTTGGACCTGAGCGCCGTCTGTCCAAAGTTTCCCCCACACATATTCGTGGGGTCTGTCCAACCACTTGAAATTCCCCTGGAACTGTTGAATTTCCAGTTGTTCCCTCTGTTCTAGGCGTGTTTGCACCTTAATTTCAAAAATTATAGAATTCTTAGCGCCTAAAAAATACTACTAATAATGTTATGCTAATGAGACACATATCTTATCATGGTTTGTGAGTCGGTCTGAAGAGGCAATTGCCTCTAAAGTATTGCAACCAGATAAACTGAGCCAAAAGAAATTATTAAAAAACAAACAAATAAACAAAAAAGACAAAGAATAAAGAAAAAGTGCTTCACATTTTCTTTACTCTGCTGTTTTCCGTCTTAGGCAGAGGTCTGATTTGATATTCCCACTGCTACAACCAAGTTGCTTATAAGAAAAGCAGTCTGCCAAGTAAATCATGAATAGCACTAGTTCTATATGTATTTAAATATATTCCACTGCTTTTGATGTAACTGCAGTGTAGGACTCCAAAGCACATCTTAAGGAATCTTAAGAGTTTTCCCCTTATATCAGTCTAAGGGGTTAGACGGACGGAGGATGTGGAACAGGAGAAGAGGTAATCCTCCAGGTAATTATTCAAACGATTCTGGTCAGTTTTAAGATTCTGAATGACCTTCTAAATTGCATTGGGGGAAAGACTTTATTTGGTGTGAGGAGGCCTGCCCGGGTGCCGCGGCAAGGTAAGCAGGCTCCCGCCGCCTCTCGCACCCGGAAAGTCGGGGCAGCTGTATCGAAAGCAGAGGCAGGGGGCTATCGCGACAGGGGGCGATAGCCTCTGGTCGGAGGCGAGACGGGCCCGAGGGCCGGGCCCTCACCCATCGCCCGGAGGGACACGCCGGGACGGCATGGTACACGGGGATTTGTGGGGTGCACAACAATCTGCACACACGGGTGCCGTGTGCAGCAGGTTTTCCCCACCACAGGAGCTTTGGGGAGCAGGAAGTTTAGGCCTTGGGTCACTTGTCCAGACGGCTTAGTGTGACTCCCAGTGTAATGGCCTACACTTTGTATTAAGTAAAGATGGTGATATTTTCTGTAGTTTGTACAGTGAAAATTTTAGGGGGTTAGAACCTGCTAATTTCAGATTATCGGGGTGGGGGGGGAAGGGAGGTTGAACTATTCCAGTAATATTTTCTAACTCATTTATACATCTATACATCTGTTTTCCCTTATTCTTAAGTACTTAATCTCTAAACATAAACCTTTGCAAAGTTAAACAAAACTGCACCAACAACTAATAATCCCAATACATAAACAAACTCAATTTCAATGCTGTTAAAACCAGATGAAAATACAAAACATAGAGAAATGAAAAGCTGAAAAGTAGGTGTAAACTGGTGAAGGGTAAAATTTTTCACTTGACAAATAAAATAGGGAAACAGCCTTGTGCCAGCTACTAGAGTTTTTCTGTCTGCTATACAGTACACCTCATGCAGAAATTGCTTGTTTTCAGATAAAAGTGCACATGTGTCCTGCACAGAAAAGGCAGCTTTTCTGAGTGGGTGCAGGTGGGGTATTTGTAAGCAGAAGAAACAGATGCAAGGAAAAGCAAGCTTAATCTTCATATCATCAGACTGCCAAAGGTAGAGAAGTAAAATTTATTACAAGAAGAATGGAAGCCTAAGAAAAGGCAGTAATTTCACCCCAGTATGTTTGTGGTTTATTATGGCAAGTTAATATAATGATTGTTTTTCCTACCCATGGGAAACTATTCCCAACCAAGGCATTGCTTTGTGTATTTTAAGTCCATAGGGCATGTAAATCAAGAAAGAAAAGTAAATGCAGTAAGACTCAGAATTAATATGGCTTACAGTCTAAACATGACAGCAGTGTTTCAGTGGATATTTTCTGATCTCAGTGATACCTGCTACACCATGACAACCAGAGTTATAACTGAAATTCTGGACTCCATTGATCCAATTCTGAAGTCTCTCTGGACAAAAATGGACACAGAAAATCTGCTTGGAATTTTACTGCTGCTGCTTGTAGTAAGAGATTTTTCTCTTTATTGTAAGACTTTATCTTAAATCATTATCCTTCAAGTCTGTTTTAAGATAGAACCTTCCCTGTAAGTGCTGGAAATATGTAATAGTTTAGATTTTGAAAAGTAAAATTTCACCACAGCTTCTGGAGTTTTGCAGAATATATGGTTAGATTAACAATTTTAGTTAGATAAACCAGGTTTAATTTTAGACACCCAATGATAAAGACAAAAAATTACAGCCTACAGCCCTCTGTTCTGTGCATGTACAGGTATGAAACTCGTTTGTTTAAAGAATCAGTGATCCTGCCTCTCTGCTTATACAATGTGGTCTGGCACAGTCCATGAAGAAAAGCCTAATATTTAGAGTACTCTTCTCAGAACCCTGGAAGGAAACAAATTCAAGATTACTTCAACTCAAAAGGATTCAGATTCATATCTGTGTATTAAAAAAGAGGAGAGCTGCAACAAAATGGTACATGGAGAAAGCTATTATACAGCAACAACAAATATAAGGCTCATGAAGTGTCAGAAGAGACATAGGGTCTGGATGCTTCTCTACAAAGGCAGGGTCCAAATGCCATTGGAGAAAACAGATTATGGATAGAAAGAGGGAAGTAAGGATAGGAATAAATGGCAAATTTTCAAATCAGAGTGCCAAAGGGACAGGCGTTGGATGTCCCAGGAATTCATAATTGTGGTATGCAAAAGGTGAGTTACAGTCAGGAAAGTGACAAATGTTTGCTAATACTAAGTCATTTAGACTAACAAAAAAGAATGGCCAAGAAATTGGGAGTTGCTGAAAAACATCCACACTGGGTTACAGGATAATAAAATTGAAAGTGAAATTCATTATTGACATATACAAACTGCTTGTGGGGATATGCAAACATGTGGAAAAAATTCTAGTTTTATACACATAATGTTAGGTCCTAAAGTTTGGATTTTTATGAAGTTATGGTAGATAGCACTAAGAAAATGTTGTTTTATTAGTCATTAGCTGTGAAAACAGAAAAAATATTGGCAAAAGAACAGAGAACATAACAGAAAATACCATGTCCTTCTTTAAAGAAAACTGGAATGCACCAGGGAGACCTGCTAGTTTCTCACACCTGAAATATACCTGAAGCACATTAAAACTGTCAGGATACAGGGAGAGTCAGAGGTGATCAAAGGTACATCTTCTGTACATGTAGCAATACAATAGTCTAAGACTTTTCAGCATGGAAAGCAAGGATATACAGAAACATATGACACAAATTTACAAAATTTTGAGAGACCTGGAGTAAGAGGCTGAGGCACACTTGCTCACTCTTTCTCTTAATACTGGAATTGTGAGTCTTCAGAAGGGTTCAAAGCAAACAGAAAGATGGGATACGACACATAGCACACTACTGAGTTAATTGTTGCAGGACACCCAGGGTGTTAAAATTTTGCATGCATTTTAAGAACAAGTGAAAAATTAATGTAAAATCACTGACAATTGATCCACAAAAACTCATAATCTCTTACTCAGATTTGCTATGCTAATAATATATTTCAGAAAGTATTGTGGCATACTTTCCCTATCCTACTCTTTCTAGAGCATGCATTATTTGTTTACTGTTGGAGACAGGACACTAGGATAGATGAACTTCTGGGGTCACCTATGACAATTGTTCTTCATCAGAGAGGGGATCAGGATTTGTGACTTCCATTTGTAGCTTAGGGTTCGTAATGAAAGAAATTCTCTAATGCTATTTCAGTGTACAATATGCGAAAGCAGACTGGACATATGCAGAGATGCATTTGCAAAGAATTCAAACTCCAAAGGCTAACTGCATATGTTCTATATGAAAAATATTTTAAATGGTTCTGGAATGTACAAATTCCTCATTTCAAGGACAGTGCTGCATTGGTTGGAATAATTTGCTTATTTTCTGGTGAAATAAATTCAAACAATTAACAAGTTTCTGCATGAGAGACTGAGCCCCTTTTTTATATTATGCCAGGACAATTGATATAGTAGGCTGCATATAGGTACAGATTTAAATGTTCTCTAAGATGGGGAAGCAACTCAGACATCTGTGTCCTCGTACTGTAATAGTGGCGAGTGTATGCCATGCATGTTTGAAGCATCATTAGTGTTGTGGGCATTGGCTGAAGTGTCAGTGTATTACTTTTGTCTCTATCTCCTGGTTTAGTTACAGGATCACTGAAAAGAAACAGCTTTTTGAAAGAGGAAATAAGTTATGACAATGGAAAAGACAGGTCTAGTACTGAGTTTCACGAAGTATTAAAAGATATGTTTTACTGCATTTGACATCTAGAAAATACCATGGTAACTTGTAATATTTCTCTAGACTTCACATGGATGCTTAATCTACGCTGGGAGAGGTAGTCATTTGCAATGAGATACAAAAATCTGTTTTTAAGGCAAAAGACCTGGGAGAAAGCTGTAAGTTCATACTGTATGGACTGCTTTTATTTATTATGTATTGCTTATTAAAATAATAATTGAACAATAGATATTAATGGCACAATGATGCCCCAAATTTTTAGGCCAGTGTAATCTTAAAGCAGCCATTTGGAAAAGTAAAAATAACTTGATATTCCTTATCAACTAATCATGCTCCTTGCTGTCAAAAGGGAGATCTTTCGTAGAACACTAGTAAATAAATTATTAGGCAAAGAGGTCTTCCATAAGTAAGGGATGCTATTTTTTATTATCAGTCTTCAATTTACCAAAAAATAGGATTTTAATTCTGTGTACTATACAACAAACTCCCAGTGTGGGTCAGGTTTTCCTTTGAGGATGGTCTAAATAATTTGAAGTTCAATCAATTATTAATTATGGATAGAAATGCATAGAGAAAGAAGGAAAATGTATTTTCATGTATTGCTTGCACCATTGAACTGCTACCGGAAAATTATAATTTACTAAAAAAACATAAGAGAAACTTCTTAGTGTAATTGTAGTAGCCATTTGTGTTTTATAAACCTGTTGTTTTATGTGGGATGTGTGATCTGGATTTATCCTCTCCTAAGTCTTGAAATTAGGGTGTTTTTAATCCCTGTGTGGTCTTTTGACTGTGGCTGGTATGAATTTGTACCATAACAGGTTAGTAAATATGCAAATTATTGTGATACTTCATATGCTTAATAAAATATATGGTTGAAACTGATAGGTGCTTACATCTTTTTAAACTGATTATTACTGACTGATTATGAAAAGCTTTCCTGCTACACAGAAAAAATGCAATGTAATGTGCTACATTGCTAGCTGATTATTACTGTACACAATTTGTAAAGTTGAATAGGACCGTTGGCATAAGACCTAGAAAGAGAAGTAATTTATTGCTTCCTCAAATATTTGTGAAAGAGATAAAGAAAAAAACATAAAAGGGCAAATATGATGTATCTTCAAAGATAAGAAAAGTTACCAATTATGCCAGTAAAACAGATAACAAGTGAATTGAGAGCCTCACTAAGGCTATGGTATCTTTACATTATAGCAGTTTATAAGCTTTCTTAAAAATGGGAAATGCCAACTTTCAACTTAGTTGAAAACAAATAAACAAACAAACATGTTGAAAACATGGGCTTCAATCTGGGGTCAAGGTCATATTGCTGCAGATCTTACATTTCAAGATATTTGCTCTGTTTTGCAAAGGTGTCTCTGAGTCACCAATATATTTCATCTGCAAATCTCCAGATAAATGAAGAGAAAATATATGGACAAAAATCAGTGTATTAGCCTGAGGAAGTCTAAAGGAAAGAATAACAAATACAAGCATAAAATAGGGTTAATAAAACCTGCAGGTATGGAATGCAAGCTACTATGAAACAACTCGGTATTTTTCTCTGGTAACTAATTTTTAGTGAAAATACAGGTAGTCCAACAATCTGAATAATGAACAGAACTTCAGTAAAGAGCTTGGTATGATGGTGCCTGGCAAATCATTGGTGTATGTTGAGGAGGACTAAAACCTCGCACAAAGGCTGATACACTGAAATAGTGTGAAATTAGGCAACATAAATGTATGCATTTTAGGTCTCATATTGAAGATATCTGAGGAGACTTGCTAGATACAAGCAACTCAAAAGATTCCTTTTACTAACAGAAAAGCAGAAAACTCATTGAATATGCAGGAATATGAATGAAGGTCAAGAAAAAAATTGGAAGTGCTCATGGATTCATAATACCTTTAGCATACATACAGTTCTCTTACTGTCCCCTCAATTTCTTCCTTATTTGCACAGTACTTTTTAAATTTACTTCTCTATTTTTTTACTGCTCTGAGTTTTCTTCATTTCTTATTGTAAGCCTGGAATCTGTGTTCTCTGAGTTTGACTGTGAATTTCTTCTAAGTTCTCCTGGGATATGAAATTCCCTATTTCCTGTTATATGGTATGATTTTATGGCATTTTTCAGTCACTGAAGCTCTACAATTTTTTCAGGGTGGAAATTTTTTATAGAGAAGTTAAGTCTGCTGTCAATAGATTCAGTTTTCTTTATGTGCCCGAGAAGCATTATAAACATACATTTCTCCCAGGCGGGAATCAGAAAACTGTTAAATTCAACCACATTCCTCTGATTTTCTGGAAATGAAAATTGGCTCCCTGTTTGGATAGCCATGAAAAAGAGTGTGACCACACTAGTGGCAGTGATTCGTTGTCATCAGAGAGGCATCTCGAGTGTCCCAGCAGTTTTCTGGAACTCACAAAAGTGATAAGTGGGCATTTTTTTAAATTCATGGCAGGAGGAGGCAGAAGGGCATTTGTCACTACTGGCTGTTAAGGGCATATCTTTCTTTGCTAACATTTTTGCAAAGATGGTAGCTGAGGTTTCACTCTCTTCTCCTGGGGGAAATTGCCTTTTTGTAACAGTCTGAACTTTTTCATTCTGATGTCAACAATTCCTGCCTTGGGATTGTTGTGAACCTTTTTAATTTAGAGCGTTATAGCATCATTTCCTGTTGCACAATTGATTTAAGGAAAACAAAATGTCAGGCACTTTTGCATCACTTAAGAAGGAAATGTTCAAGTCAAGAAAGTTGTACCAGCACAAGCTGAAGTAAATCAATGCCGTCATACAGGTGAGAACATTCTAATTGCCTATAAGTTTTTTTATTTATCGGTGTTACCAAAAACACTACAAGCTCAGAAAAGATAATTTTCTTTAATTTTTCCCTTTTTCCTTTCCCCCTTTTTCCTTACATTTTTTTCCGACAATGCTGTGACAAGAAAACCACCAGGTTTGAAACACCAGAAAGCCACACTGATAATCTAAGGCAAGAATGTTGGACATTTATGTAGAAAGTTCCAAAGATTGACACTGCTTCATGAAATGCAATACTTCAGTCTAAAAATTTGGGAATAATACTTAGAGATGACATGTCAAGGGAATTAGAACTGGGCATGAACTGGCTTATTAGTAGAGAAAGATTCACAAGAAGTGCAGACATAAATTCTGGTCTCTCAAAGGATGAAAGGTGTGTTCAATGAGTTTTACTCCATCAAAATTAACAAGGGCACATTGAAGAGGACTTGCAAAATTAATCTTAGTTTCTGCTGCTGAAGACGCTTTAACTTTTCAAATTTCTTTGATTTTAAAATTTCTCATTAAATATATAATAAGGACATTGACATCCAGGTGATAATTCTCCCAGTAGCCATAGAAGATTAAGATAAAGGGTGATTCATGCAGTTTCCATTCACATATTTGGCAAATATAAGGAAGGATTCAATTAGTTTGACTCAGCATGGCCAAGATATTCAGAGACTGCTCTATGGATACCAGAATTTGTTAATACTCTTGTTATATATATTTACCGGAACTCTTTTTTCTAGCACACCAGGCCAAACAATGAAAACACTGTGGTATCTTGGTGAAAAGCACCACCATAACAAAAGAACAGGTAAACAAAAAAACAAAAATAAAAACAAGAACAACAACAACAACAAAATATCAAGCTGTAACATTTTAATTTCTTGGGAAATTGCAAGTCAGATGAGAAGTACAGTTTTTCAGACTAGACACTCAGAGCATCAGAGGGTCCAGTCAAGATTGAGCTGGATGTTTTTTTCCATGCTAGAGTTGTAGAATATAAAAAGGCACTACTTAGGTATTTTACAGAGAGAGAACACAGCTAACTGCAGAGACAGAGACTGTATTTAAACCTCACAAATATTGGTTCAAGCCCCACGTGCTAAATTCTCTCTCATGGGAGAAACCTTTCATTTTGATACTTTTCTCCTAATTCAATTAGCAGAAATGGATGTATGGAAACAACTAAAAAATTGAATTATGAAATACATCACTGTGTTCATAAAACTCTGCTGAAAGTGCTGGTACCTCTCCTGTATGGAAGAAAACAAGAATAAAATCCACTTGCACTCTCATGCAAATAAGCTTTGGGTACCAGCACTGCCTCAGACACATATCCTCTTTCCTTTGAGTCTTATCTGAGCCAAATATTTTAATTTTCTTACTGAGCTAAGCTACCTAATCAGGTCTTCTCATCCCTTTGAGCTTTGTGGTTTATAATTAGTATTATCCCTTTTCCAAGTGCTGTGGAGCTTTGGATCCTTGGAAGAACTGCCTCATTCTGCCCAGAGGTCCTTATGCTTGCACATGGCAGTGTCCAGCCCCAGATATGGACACATGGATAGATGTTAGATTTTTTGTTGTTTTGAACCTAATCCATTTAGGCAGCTGCTTTCAGCTCTAGAATGGACACTACCCAGTTCTTCTTGGTTATGCAACTGTTTATTCTCAGTTTTTCTGTTTACCAAATGTTTCTTGCTGCCATATCACAGCAGTGATAAAAATCAGGAAAATTTGGGGGATGAAAATTTCCTGGAAGAAGAAAAGGATGCTAAGAGCTTGTTAAATATTCTTTTAGGTCCTCATTCTAAGAATTCCCATTAATTTCTTTGTCATCAAAATGCTTAGGGGGACCCTAATGATCTGAAAGGATTCAGCTGGACCACCCAGAACTGCAAATGGGAAAAGAAGCCTCAAGGGCCTCTTGTAGGATTAAACTTACTCCCATTCTAACATCTTGAAAATGTTCTATGAGGGGCCTTCCCACCATAATCAAGTAATGAAAACCTTTATTTGTACTTATCCAATGACTTTAGCACCACTGTGCTGCCTAAAAGCCAGACCGGAAGAAAATATTCACCTGTAAGACTGACTTGACAGAAGTGTTATGGCATAGCAGTAAGACCATTGAAAACACATCCAAAAGGTTCCTGTATGCTGCAGAAATATAATTAATATGCTAGCTGCCTATAGAATTAGCATTAATTTGTGTGTCCTACGCCATGAAGAAATATTCTGTGTCTGTCAGGGACTAATTCAATGAAGTTGCTACTGATGGCCTTTACATGAATCTTGAAATAATAAAGCTTCCCATTCAACAGAAATATCCAGTCTTAAAACTTTTACAAATGAAAAGGGCAGGATGAATTTAGTGACTTAAACTCAGTAGGAGAAAATGGAAATAACCTCACAAAGTAAAAAATAAGGCAGGCAGGGAGCTGGGGAATTTGCAGTAGAAATTATGTGTGCCTGGATACAACTATAAAAGAAAGAAATTAAACTACATTACAGCTATCAAAATCCATAGGTACATGTATAATCCATGGATTATACATATAAAGCCAGTAAAAGATCAGATTCTCTTTGAAAAAGAGAATTCTGTTTTCCATCATAATTCAAATTAAGTGAAATATATTTGTTCTAATACTTCTACAATAACATAGTCATTAGTCATAGTCAATATGTGTGCCTGGAAACATGCACATAAGGGAAATAAAAAGTAGTAATATAATAGACACATTATTTTAAAGTTATGGTCAATAAACCACTGAGAAATCTTCACCCAACAGTGGAGTAGAATTGAATGTGACAAAACAAATTGTGAATTGTCTGATTGTGGAATTGAGGCTGTGATGAATATCAGCTGTATGTTCTGTCACTTATTTTTCATGTGGATTGTTTCATCTGATTGTCCAGAGTTATGAACTAAAAACCTGTTATGTACCTCTTCTGTTAATGAATATGTGTAAAAAGCTCAAAATGCAGGGCAAAGAGATGACATGGCAAGGTCACAGATTTTATGAAAGGCAAACTCTTTCACTAGTATCTGGTGTCCATTAAATTTTACAGCAATCAGCTTGCATTTTAACCTGGACAGTTGTACCAGCTTTGGCCTGCTGAGACTGTCCAAGACTATGACAGTTTCTTCACTGCTGTAAAAGCAAAAGCTTTTAATGACATATTTTGGATTACATGTTAAAACAAAAGTCTTCTTTAGGAAGTACTGAAATGGTACATTTTTATGAGGTGGAAGTTTCAAGTGATCTCAATTTTTAGAGACTACAGAGAAGATAATTTCACTACATGAGAGAATATTTGAATGTAAGGAGATTCCCTCACAGAGAGGGACAAGTTGTGAAGTAAAAAAAGGGCCATAATTCTGCCCTAAATCTTAAATCCTTCTGTAATCCATAGGCAGAGTATCATCCATATCAGAAATGGAGTGTTATATGCAGACACTGACAATGTATGTTCACAGTGTAGTTTTAGATGACCTTGTATTTTAGTACTCCCTTTTTGATTCCTCATATATCATGAAGTAGATTTCCTTATAAGTAGGTGAAACAGGTTAAATTCTCATTAAAGGCCAATCCAGCCACAGGCTTAATAGCATTCTTCAATTAAAAGGAAGACTTAACAAACTAATTGACAGGACAAAGCTTTTAAAGCCTACATAAAATCCCTCAGCACATTTAGGAAGATTATGGTTTAATGTACAACTCTTGGGCTTTTCTGACATATCTTCAGTGCCTTGCTGAAACCTTCCCCCCTCTGCACCTGGACTAGAGCTCATTGTCCTTTAAGGAGGGTTATTTTGGCTTGAAGAGAAGAGGACTTTCACGACTTCAAACATAGACATTAGATCAAGTTTTATCTTCTCACATAATCCTGTCTTTGATGTCACCAGGCTGAGGCCTCTCAGAATAGAAAGAGAAAGCTGTGAAAAGAGGCCCATTTAATTTATACATTTAAGTGCTGCTGTTCTAATTCACCAGAGTAGCATTTTCATTGTTTTCTGCTTTGCATCCTAAAGGCAAGCTTACACCAGGCAATTATGAATGGCTCTTCTGAACAAATAATTGAAATTCTCTAGTTGTGGGATATGGTTAAACAATGTCAGGGTTGGAGATGAGAGGTCAAATATATTCCCAATGGCACTACTGAAGTTACAGGCTACTCTTTTCACTTGCCTTGAAGGATGAGTATTTGTAATCATTTGTTTTAACAGCAGCTAATCAGGTAAGCTGCATGATACAAAGAGCAAACATGAAAATTATATTTTGTTTTTGTTTTCAATCCATAACAGATGTCTTGAGTTAAAATAACAAATCCTGAGAAAGTGGTATGAAAGAATGCTTGCAGCATGAAGACTATCTAATGAGAATTAAGTTGGTAAAGATACACAACATTTATAAAATCCTCCTCTTGAAACTGCAGTAAGGAAGCAGCTGTAAAAATAGCAATTGATTCTATGTGCAAAAACCTTTGTTGAATAATTCCACCAAGTTATTAGTGGAGCAATAGCTCTGTAATTGAGTATCTTTCCTTTACCTAAAACAGAAAGTGAAACACCTGAGGGATTAAAATACAATTTCTGCATAGTTTACCTTGTAAAGCCAATAATTTAGTCTTTCATAAAACAACTAGCCCCAGATTATTGACAAAGAAATTAGCCACATTATTTTCTAGTGAATTTTATAATGTAGGAATTTTGTGACAAAGTTCATTAAAACAGTAGAATTTTGTACATATCCTAAGAAAATCAAAACCCTGTGTATGTGTTTGCATGTGGACAATGAAATTGTACTGCAGAAACACAATCATGAGATAAAACACCTTATCAAGACGAAAATTTAATAGAAAGTTCTTTTTGTTTCATGGATTCACTAAAGGAATGGACTGACTAGAAGAAAAACAGGATAATCCAAAAGTAAAATATACGTAACTTCCTGATTCAGAGATACACATAGTGATCATGGCCATGATCCAAAACCAGAACAATTTGTTCTTCCACTTTCACCAAAATACAATATAGATGACAAAATTTACATATTGTTTGTTGCCTTACCTAAGACGTTGTGCCTGTTTCACAAAATACACCTGGTCCAAAGCAAAGTACTGCTAATTCAAGCTATTCAAAACTCATAGTTTCTGTCTCTACTACAACCCTCAAATCTTTTACTTTTCCTTTTGAAGGTAAGAACTGCCAAGGTTCAGTCCTTCTTTATAGCAACAAAGCTAAGACAAATTTCTCTTTGAAACACAAGCTGATATGGATCATATTTGTAATCACATTAATTTAAGAGAACAGAACTCATACATGTACCCATTAAAATTACTGGAATTTTTATACTACTGCTCCTACTACCACTTCTCACTATTACAGTCTAATTTAATTATGCATTTAAACATCATGAAGACTAAAGTGCCACACTGATAGTTAATTAGTTTGAAGCAGAAAATCTTAGTTTTTCATATAACTCTTTTTTTTCCAGTGCTTGACATCTATTTTATATCACAGCACAATAAATGTTATCTATAGACTCCCTTCCATGATACAATTACACATTATTTCCCTTTTTACACTGCCTTTTATGGCTATTAAAGTTTATTTCAAGAGACATGTTCTTTATTTTTTTCTGCTTTCTAGTGTGAGGTTAACATGAGTTATATTCTAATTTATGCTTAATAGTGTTTATGATTCTGACTACATCTTCACATTATTGACTTCCCCAACTACCTTTCTGATGATTATAAAGCAAATATTGAACAATGTGGAAAGCCTAAAACAAACAATCCCCACACCCTTGCAACCAATCAACCAACCAACCAAAAAAACCCCATACTAAAAACCCAAAAAACCCCCAAACAAACAAAAAACCCCTCTAAAACTGAGGAGTGGCTGTCTAAATACAACCTATATTCTATGCTATGTCACTTTATGTAATTTTTTTCTGTTGTGGTTTTAGATGTAAAAATTTATATTGGAGTACTGTCCCATCTGCACCAGTCTATGCCAGTGATTCTAAGACTTTCGGAACAGAAGGTTGGAAAAAATCCCTACAATAGTCAGAGTAAATTAAACTCTGAGCAAGAAAATGTCTGCTTTTGTTCTTATTGACATTAGTCTGACTGACTTCACCAGGAGCTGGATCAGTCTCTTGTTTTGGTGAAAAACTGTAGACCTGCCAGTTCTACATGCAGAGCTGCTCTTATGTTTTGCATTTCTGACATGCAGTCACAATTGCCTGGGGATTGACCATATTTACTTAGATTAGTCACACAGAATAAGGGGTAGAACTATCCTTCTCAGTAGGTATAGGAAAACATTAGTATCAGCTTTATTAGACTATCCAACGTCATGTTAAGAAAATTATATAAATATGAGATATATGGTTTATTTAGTTGTAATTTGTGTGATTTCATGAGAGAATTTGATGAAATTGTAGAATCAGAATTTCTGCAGGTACTATAACACTACAATACCTGTGCAGCTAGCGCCAAGGGACCACTTCAGAGTGGTCCAAAGTCTCCACTCTGTCACACATGGATGGCAGTCTAGGAAATGGAAGAGTGGATGGCAGACAACTTCCTGTCTGCTGAATTTTCCTCTGAGTACAGCAGCAAAACTGGAAACTGACTGCCTCCTTTCCCTCCTAATGGGCACAACTGTCACTTTTTTCTTGGCCTTAACAAGGTTGTTGGTTTCTGTCACATGCTCTGGCTGCTAGGAGATATTGTTAACAATATAACCCAGTCTGGTAATCTTTTGTGCAGTGTGGAAGAGGTTTTCAGCTACTTTTTTTTT
>VXBI01004175.1:230576-256281 GCA_013397375.1 Toxostoma redivivum
TTTTAGTTTCTTTGCATATTAAAAAAAAGGAGCAAAGTCCTTAAAAACAGAAAGCGTTAGTATTAAGTCCTGTGCTGTATCCCTTCATTTGGCTGGCCTAATTCCTAGCCAACAGAATTTTAGTCACCTAGGGAACATCTTAGTGCTATATGTAGGAGGGAACAGCTAATTAATAGCATATTACACGAAGAAGAGACATTCCACTTACCTTAAACAGGAATCAAGAGTGAATGCTGTATTATGGAGCTGCTGGAAACCAGGATGCACACACCCTCCAGCCACAGAATAAAGAAATGAAGTTTGATACTCAGTCGATACTGGCTATGTTAGGTATCTTACTGAAGGACTTTGATTATAAAGCAAGTATTTTCTGCGGGGATTTCAGACAGCTAAATCAAGGGCTCTGGATTCTGTCACCTGACCTGGGTATACACATTTTTCTGTGAAGCTAATCCTACCTATATTTAAATAATACTGAAATGCTTACACATTTTCATACTTCACTCCAGGGTCTTTTTATTTCAGCATACACAGAGACAAATAAAGAAATGCAGAGATAAGTCATAATACCAGTCAATATTGAGCAGTAGTCCTGTTTGGGTGAGGACTGAAAAGTTAGGCTGCAGTTAGCAGTCATATTTTTCTCCTTTTGTGTTATTTATTTATGACAAGAAAAGTCACCTACATCCAAGTATAAGTATACTGCTGGAGCACAGAGGAATTATCACTTCCAACAGTTCTGCCAACATTCACCTCTGTAGCTGTAGCTCGAAACTCCTTTTAGACTAATTTATCTCAGTCCTTCTATTCAGTTACACAGTAGGTCAGTACTAGCTCAGTAAGGCTAATCTAGACTTTTCAGAATGTTGATTCACAATCTCTTAAAGCCATTTATTTGAGGACAAAATACAGTACACAGTGTCATCAATGAAAGTAAACACAGATCTTTGCAATGAAAGTAAAAAAGAAAGTGACTTGCAGTCACTCTTAGGACTGTATATTTTCTGAACTATCCATGACTAATGTTAAGAGTCAGAATTTTTTTACATAAGGAAAGATCATATATCTTACAAACAGAATAAAAGTGCATGCACTAATGATGTTTGTTTATCTTTCGAAAATGCTTCTTAGTATAATGTTCATCATATTTCCATAAAAGCAGAGTGGTGATGATGTGATTTGAGAGTTAAGTTACCTTATAATTAAAATTATTCTGTGAACAGGACGCATAATGACAACTGGATACCTGAGATAGCCTTGATCTGAAGAGTCTGTTACGTATATACAGAGATCAGAACAGAAATAATATATGTAAAAAAAAAAGTAAAATTAAAACTGATTAAAAATTGCCATAAACCAAATTTGCCAAACTGAGTTTTACAGGTAACCTGAATGTGGGTAAGGTAGAATTTTCACAGGCAGAGAGATATACTTGTGACTAGGAATAATTGGGAAGTTGAAATTCAACAATTAATATCTGTGCTTGTGAGCACTGGCAGAGTAGAAATGAATGGGAATATTTCAGGGAAAAGAATAAGCAAAGAAAGATGTGAGATTTGATACAATGGGAGGAAGGAAGGAAGGATTCCAGGAAGGATTCCAGGAAGGATTCCAGGAAGGAAGGAAAGAAGGAAGGAAGGAAGGAAGGAAGAAAGGAAGAAAGAAAGGAAGAAAGAAAGGAAGAAAGGAAGGAAGAAAGAAAGGAAGGAAGGAAGGAAGGAAGGAAGAAAGAAAGAAAGAAAGAAAGAAAGAAAGAAAGAAAGAAAGAAAGAAAGGAAGAAACTAAAACTACTGAGTGTGAGAGGATGACAAGAGTTAGACAAGACCTGGAAAAGAGTTTCAAAGTCAGAAACAAAACACAGAAATCATTGGTCAAGCCAACGTTGTCCCCATGGGATTCACTGCTGGGACAATCACAGGAGTACAATCAAGCCTTCAGCAGACTTAGATTAGTACCTATTTTAAGTATGACAACATCATAAATATGATAGAGGGTGCTTTTTCAAAGGGCAGACCCATGAAGTCAGTAGTGGAGACTGCTGAAAGGCATAATGTTCATCTACACTTCATGCTTTTAAACATATGACCCCAAAAGGCTATGGGAGATCATAACTTAAATGTCATCTTTCAAATCTTTCACTCGTACAGACTACTTTGGCTTCACAGATTTATAAATTGAGGAGATATCCATGTTTCTATAGGGTTCTGTAATGAAACAAGATCGTTTTCAAATGATCAGGAAAATTGAAATCCTTCACTTTTAAGAAAAAAAACATAGTAGAGAATGATTTAAAGGACTTCATCAGATTTTGGTCCCAAACACAGCTGAGACTAGTTGAACTGAACTCACAACATTTTCGTGTTGAAGAGCACATCATAAAATCAATAAAGCACAGCACAAGTATGCGTGACTAAGAAAATTTTCCCAGTGTAGGTAGGTAGGTAAATTTAGGTAAAGTAATTTTTAATTGGATAGGTCAAGTCCCTTTTTGTTGCGGTTTTGTTACTTTCACTATGTTGTACTTATTTTTATGTTCTTTGTTAAGATGGTTTTTCCCGGTTATCCCCCTATGTTACTCTCCCAGTTGGTCCACTCCAGGTCCCCTTTTTCCCGCCACCAACCTTGTTTACTCCCCTAAGCCCCTCCCATCCTTCCTGAACCTTCCCTGTCAATCCCCTAAGCCCTATCCCATCCAAGTTGTCAATCACCCATGGCCACGTCCTTTATTCTGGAAAGTTCTGTATTTCCCCAGTTCTCGTTGGTTTATTCGAATTGTACCCCTCCCACCGTGTATCTTATTGGTCTGCTGCATAATCACCCCACTTTGTGCACCNCTTTTCTCAAATACTGATAAGAAAAGGACATTCTAGTTAAAGAGAATGTACAGTATCTATTCACTATTTTCACTTTGATAACATCTTAAGAACTATTAGAAGTTATATAAAAAAGAAGTTGCAGATCTCAATTCCCCTTACAGTTTGGCTCTTATAAATGTTCTAGAAGACTTTTTATCTTCATATTACTGTTGGCTTATATTAATGTATATGAAAACTAGGTGAGAATTTTTCAAGTTTTTGTTTTCAAATTATCCCATATGTTGATTTTTGTAGGAATGGCAAAAACTTTGTTTTAAAATTATACCAGAGAAAACAAAGTTTTGTGTGAGCAGTGGAAGTACTGAAGCTGGGACACTATAGATTTGCTTCCTACATTCTCTAGAGCCCATGACTCATATGTGGACTCAATTTTTCTTTCAGTTATCAAAAAACATCCAGTTCTTTCATGTTTAATGAAAGCTAAAGAAATTTCATTCTTTTGAGACCTATAATTCCCTGGAAAGGTGGAGACTTGAAGGGAAGAGAAATTACAGATGGAGAGTCTGACTGCACAATTTTTAAGGTATTTTATGAAGGAAATTAGAGAATAAAATGATAATATTAATGTAACAAGTACCACACAGCCAAAGACAGCATGGGAACCGTTTTAGACTCAACTATTAGCTCATCAGTGGATGAGATTTTATTGATTCCATATATGGTCAAATACTGGAAATTGTGGGCCAGTTCTTACTTACAGGCCCTTAGTAACACAAACTAATTAAAAAAATTCTCCCCATTCATCAATTCATGGATGCACACAGACACAGAGGAAAAAACCCCACAGAACTGACAGATTAAACCTTGATTACATCTGAAGTACAATTTGCACTGATGTTTATGAGTCTTTGGCTAAATAAAATCAATTTAAATTAGACAGTAGTAAGTCTTACTTGGAGTACATCTTAGAGTAGATTATCTTTGTTTATATTGATAATAAATAGTAGTTACTGCATTTGAAAAAGGGTAATAAAGCTATTCATCTTTAACATAGGATCCTGCTTCTAAGAAGAACAAGAGATTGTATAACATACCACGAATAATAGCATTTTAAAAAACTATTGAAAGATTTACATTAGTTCTTATAAAACTGATAAATATGAATGTGAAAATGAATAAAATATAAGGTCATCAGCGGCTTACCCTGTTTTATGAACTTTGATCATGTAATAGAGTTTGCATTTGTTTCTCAGATCTGAATGGAGATGGAATTCAAGATAAGATATTAATCATAATTAAACTGACTATAATAGGTCCATGCCAGCAAATTCTTAACGACAACAAATAATGCTTAGCCGTAATGAACTGCTTCATTCATTAATTTCCTCATTAAGAGGCCCTCCACTTAATAAGTTCAGTAAAAAGTTGACATAATATTGTATTTGTATTCTCTTTTTTTATCAATTTCCACTTCGGTGGTATATTATTTGGAAAATGAAATAAATAATTTAAAACACGTAATTGCTTGTATATATTCACATAGTAATTCCCTAAGCAATGCTGTGTTTATAAGTTGTCAGTGTGCATATTAATTTGTCATACCTACCAATCTCATGTTCATTTATTTACTACTGCTCATTGAGAAACAGATAAAAAAGGACATGCTGCCCCTTCTTTGGAAGTTTTAATAAGGCCAAGTAGGCCAAACAGTATATTCCAATTGAATCCTGCTGGTTGCCAGGACTTGAAAATTACTCATTACTGTTCTCTGTGGTTTAATATGTTTGTATGCATGATTATTTATGAATACATGTTAAGTGACAGATAAAATAACACTTTTTCATTCAGATATTAAAATGTATTAATTGTTCAGTATGTACAGGCTCATAGGAACTTGTTGAATTCCATTAATTAACTGAAATGTGTGTCATATTGATAAAAACTGGTGATGGCCCTGTGCAGAATAAACAAAGAATGAACTAAAAAGACATTTTTCCTTGTTCTCCTCTTTCCTCCTTCCTACCACCAAACCAGGCCCTCATAAATAGCTATATGACCACTACCCAGAGAATTTAATATTCCAAAAAATAGTGGCACACACACTGCATGTAAGCAAGGAAAAAAGCATATCTCTCACCTTTCCCAAAAACTACCAGAATCAAAGAATCATTAAGGCAGAGAAGGACTTCTTGAGACAGTCTCTTGGAACCTACTGCTCAACTAGTGTTATCAAGAGCTTGTTGTCCAGGACTGAGACCAATTGGGTTTTGAATATCTTCAGAGAACAAAACTCCACATCCTCTCAGGGCAAATTCTGCTGGTGTTTGGCCATCCTCATAATATAAAAATACTTTTATGTTTAGAAGAAATCTCATTTTTTTTAATTTGTGCCTATAGCATTTTGTTTTGTCAGTGTGTAGCAGCTGCCTCTTTTTCGTTCTCTCTCTTATTTACACACGTGTTTAAGATCTCCCTGAGCCAATCTCACCAGGCTGTTCAGTTCTAGCTCTCTCAGTCTCTCCTCACATGAAAGATGCTCCAGTTCCTTTATTACCTTATAGCCCCTGCACCAGGCTTACTCCAGTATGTTTGTATCTTCTTTACTATGGAGCCCAGGCCCAGTACTGCACCCAAAACTCCAGATGTACTTCACCCGTGCTGACCAGAGAGGAAGGACCACCTCACTCAATCTGCTGAAAACAGCTGGCATATGCAGCTCCAGAGGCTGTTTGATCATCTTCAACTCAGTGTCCACTGTCCCTCAGGTCTTTCTCTGCAAAGATACTTTGCAGCTGAACAGCCTACAGAATATCCTGGTGCATTTCTCTCAAGGGGCAAATCTTTCTCTTACACCCTTTTGCACATCATAGATTATTCCCAGCCCAATTCTCCAGCATGGCAAAGTCCCTCTGATGTTTATGCTAACTGTCCCAGTTTTGCTTCCTCTGCAAACTTGCCGAAGGTACACCCTGTCCTAATGTCCAGGCCATGGATGACATGTGAAACAGTACTGGTCCCAGTATTTTCCACTGTGAAAACCACTAGTGATCACAATATTTTGAGCCTGGTCACTCACCCTGTTTCCAATCAGTCTCACTGTCCACTCTGCTAGCCAGTACTTTGCAAGCTTGTTTATGAGGATGCTACAAGAGATAGTGACAAATGCCTTTCTAAAGTTGATGTAAATAATCTTTCACTGCTCTCCCTTGGTGACTACCAGGGTAGACACCTCATTGCAGAAGTATTTCAGGTTTCACTGGATGTTGAAAGGGTAGTGAAAAAATTACATAACTCTCTTTTAGCACTTGCAGCAGAAAAATACTGATAACAAAACCATGGTGTTATTGCAATCCTTGCATATATCTTTTGTTTACAATTTCTGTGTCTAAGCCTAGGAAAGAAGAATTAAGGATTTAACTGCAAAACCGTGAAATTTAAATGATGTTCTCAAAAAATGTTGTGTAACAGATTTTCTCTGATGATATAAAGTCCTCGGCCTAATCTCATATGCTCATGGAAATATGATTCTAGCGTACAGTGGAATGTGAAGAAAACTTACTTCCTGGACCCATTCAAGACATTGATTACCAGCTCTCTTGCTGAACCATTAATTATTAAAAGGTCTAACTGCATTTTTTTTGTTTGGCCAAAAGTCCCACCGCTGGGAAGGATGCATTTTTGGGAACTGAAGAGGAAGATGATGTACATCTAGGAGCTGCCTGTGAGTGGAAAATACTATAAAGCAGGTCATGGAGTTAAAAGAAAAAAATATGGAACTGACATTTGAATCTGAAATGCCTTTATGCTTTTCAAGGCTTTATTATATGCTTTATAACTATATAAATATATACAAGCAATTATATGTTTAAAATTCAATATTTCATTTTCCAAAAAATGTATCACTGAAGTAAAAAATGATAAAAAAGAGAATAAAAAAACCTATTAATTACACTCTGCTTTTGAAGAGTAAAGTGGAAGTTTCTACCCAGCATATACTCTGATGAATGAACCTTAATGCAACCAGTTACATTAATACTTTAAGAATTCAAGAATAGGGTTGCATGATAATTCTGTATGAAAATCCTTATGTATTAAGCAACTTTTTTCTGCACTTCTTTTTAAGAATAGTAGCATATGAAACAAATAACAGTAACAATGTTTACAAAGCAAGGTTTTCTATGAAAGGAAGACTATCTCAAAACACAACCTTTGCAGGAATTATTGGGTTTGTTGCCCTGAAGATAAATTACCAGTCTTAACTGCTTGTCCAAGAACATAGCTGACTGGGATTCCTACTCAAATTCTTAATTACTTTCATATACCTGAAAGAAGAATCTAGCAAACTTATTCTACTATCTTTGACAGACAACTACTCACATCTGCCCCAGATAAAAAGTAACATTGTCCTGCAGTTACAAATAAAAACACACCGATTATAAGAAATATTTTGTGTTTTTTCTCTAAATTGCAGGTCACTGCAAAAAGATCTTAAGATAATAAATCTACTGAATAAACATATTCTCCTGGCACTCAGCAGGGGCTGGCTTGGGCTCATTTCTCTCCAGTTCATTATCTTGTCTGCATTATTCAGGAGTATGGTTCATGTTCAATGGGCTTCAAACAACTTTTAACAGCTAAAGTCTTCTTCAGTTTTGACTCTCTCCCTGTAACACAAATCTGAAAGTTGCTCAAATTGCTATGGTGAATTAATGTAATTAATGCTGCAATTGAATGTTACTTAGTCACGTGGTTCTGTGAATGTTCAACTTGGAATTAGCTAATACACACGGCAAATTTCCAAAGTTTCCATTTAAGAATTGTTAGATTCAGTTTCATATATGAATAACAGTTGTTAATTCAAAAGACTTGTGCTGTATCCATTATACGTATATGTGATTATTACTGTTTAAAAATTATAAAATATATACTATCTTATTTTATAAATACTTATTTTAGACACAAAGATCAAAAAAAATGTTGAAATAGAACTCCAAACATCTAAATATTTATTTGCATATATTTATAGACATGTAGCAGTACTTGAAATCCCCAGAATTATGTATTTCTAAAACATGACTCAGACATATTTCAATCTAAGGGTGCCAAAGATATTTTTAATACTGTTTATTGGGTTTGCAGGACAAGGTTTTGATAGCAGGGTGACTAAAGGCATGAGTGAAAGCACTAGAATGTTCCTCCATGTCTGACTGAGTCAATTGCCGGCTACAAGGTGGACCTACCACAAGTCAAGGCAGAGCCCATCATTAATGGTGCTAGTGCCTTTGAAATTACTTATTTAAGAAGGGAGGAAAAAAATCTGCTACACAAAAAGCAGCCAAAAGAGAGGAGTGAGAACATGTGAGAGAAACTGCCCCAAAGACACCAAAGTCAGTAGAGAAGGAAGGGAAGGATAGGCTTCAGGCACCAGAGCTGGGGTTCTCCTGAAGCTTGATGAAGGTTGTCCCCTGATAAAGACCAAAGTGAGGGAACTGTGCCCCTGCAGCCCGTGGAGGTCTGAGGAGGAACAGAGATCCCCCCTGCAACCTATGGAAGGACCCCATGATGGAGCAGGTGGATACACAAAGGAGGCTGTGACCCCATGGAAGCTCGCACTTGAGTAGGCTCCTGGCAGGACCTGTGGCCTCACGGAGACAGGAGCCCACACTGGAGCAGATTTTCTGGCAGGACTTGTGTCCCTGCATGCTGGAGGAGTGGAGTGTTTCTGAAGGGGTGCACCACATGGAAGGGACACATGCTGGAGGAGTTTGTGAAGAACTTCAGCCCGGGGGAAGAAGGGCCCATGTTGGAGTAGGTCATGGAGGACTGACTGCCATGGGAAGAATGCCATGCTGGAGCAGGGGAAGAGAGTGAGAAGGAAGGAGAGCAGAAACAGCATGTGATGGGCATACACAGAACGTCCACAACCCCCCATGCCTTGTTGCCCGGTTACACCAGGAGGGTGAAGGTAGTGTAAATCAGGAATAAAGTTGAGCCTGTGTAGAAAGAAGTGTTGGCTGGTGGAATATGTTTTAAGGGTTGGTTTTATTTCCCATTAATTACCCTATTCCGCTGTGTTTGGTAATAAAGTGACTTCCCCAAACTGAGTCTGTTTTGCCCGTGACAGTAATAGGTGAGTGATCTCTTCCTCTTCTTATCTCATCCTATGATCCTTTCATTGTATTTTTCTCCCTCTGTGAAGCTGGGGAAGGCGAACGATAGAACATCTTCATGGGGTGGACAGTCATGTGGTCAAACCACTATATGTTGGTTTTCTCCTTCTCATGAAGTTCCAAAAATTGTTCCTTGACAATTGTGGGCTCATATTGTCAATTTCAGAATTAATTTGTGAAAGGGTTATGTCTGCTAAATTACTCTTGTCACAGAAGGAAGACAGGAGTTTGTCTTTATGTTTTGCCATGCCAGCAAATGCATTTCAGCATCAATTGCTTCCAAGTTCATTAACTAGACGTCATAACTGAACACATAACAAAACAAAATTCTTTTGTGAGCAAAGTGACTACAGGAACTGCCAAAATGCATGTAAACACAGAATGGGGGTAAAATACAAAAGATTTAACAAAGGCAGCTTAGGGACCTAGCAAATGCCAACTACGTCATACTATCAATTTTTTGTAATTAAACAACCTGCAAATGCCTTACAATGCTGGGATACCAGTGCTGACAACTCCGAGAAATAAAAGTGATGTGAAAAAGAAGGAAATTGAAAATAATCAGGCCCTCACCTACTCTTGGGGTCTTGAGGGTTTTTGCTGCCCCAAGATGTGTAAAAGTTCTTGTCTTGCAGCCCGTGCACCTGAGGAAAGAATCAAGGCTCTTCAGATTTGGTCTCAAAAATGTTTATTCTCTATTATCTATATCAGTTTTCTCTCTGCCCTTCCGAGGTCTGTCTGGCAGGGTAGTCAGTGGCACCCACTGTCCCTTCAGGGCGGTGTTATCTTTTTATACTACAAACTACGAATATTATGTTTACAATAATTTTCCAATGATTATCATCTATGTTAGACAGTGAAATTGTACTCTAAACCAATCCTGACGTGCCAACTCCATAGCAGAAGATGGAGACCAATAAGAAGAAGAAGGACTAGATGTACCCAATTTCCTCCATCTTGTCCTCTAAAACCCCCATTCCCAAAAATCCTAAAATCTACATTTCCACCCTGTGATAACACTACTTAACTTTTGTGACTTTCAGGTTCTCAGATAAAGCTGGTAACTTATTCCAAGGGCTATAATCAAACCCACAGGTGTTTTGGGCATCATTCCAGGGTTCTTGAGCCCCCTGGCCGGGGTCTCTAGAACTCTGGACACCCAAAAGAATGTCCTGAGTTCCCACAACCTGTTTTCATAATGGTATTCCTATCAGCATAATTTCCCTGTCATTCAGTAGTCTGACCACAGCATGATCCTTCTACAAAATGAATAGGTGGAACTTCCAAATTTGTTTCCTCACTAAAAATACATGGAAATTATTAACATAAAACAGTGAAAAGAATTTTGCTTTTAAAAGTAAGAGGATTAATAACATTGTTTTTAATTTGGTCTCACATTTATCTGAAGAGAAGTTACTGCAATTTGCAAGCCATGCACTAGTATAGTACTCTGCTGCCTAGGAGGCGACACTAACACTGAAGCTGCAAATAAATTCTTAGACTAAAAACCAGAACTTCACTCATGCTTTTGAAATCTTGAATATTTAGGAAAGAATTCCAACAAGATAAATGGAAAAAGATACTTGAAGAAGATACAAAGAGAATGGAGGAAAATCTTAGGCAGTCAGTATATGTGTGAGGACATGAATTTTTGTACAGTTAGTGTAAATGACTGATGGTTTGCAACAAAGTTTTGTTGGGAAGTGGGAAACTGAAATGTATTTAAAATGAAAAATATACGTTATTAAAGAGATGAAAAATAACACTAGGCTTTAAAACACATTTGGGCTGCAGACTTGGAATTCTTCTTGCAATTGGCAAGCTGGGAAAAAAGCGAATCTACATATAATAGTATTGTTTCTTAAAGTATACCTCTTCACTGAGATTAACTTGGTATCAAGAAAATACAGAAGAGTTTTAATATTACCCAAAGGGGCCTAGTAGGTTTTTGGCACTTCTTTACACTCTGTGAAGACAAAAATATTTTATAGTCTTTTCCAGTAGTGCAGCTGATAAATTTGTTTCAATGTCACTGGCATACATTTAATGAGACATCTGCACCTTAAAATATTTTTAAAATTTATTTTCAAATGTATCGTATTCTCAGGTCATAAAACCCATTTTCTGTGTATATGTCTTTGAATAACAACAGAAGCTGGGTGCATTTGCTTATATCATTATCGTCCTACCTATTAAGTAATCCAAAAAGCAATTGTGATACTACAAAAATGAATCACTCTCCAGAGGCTTTATATTCCACTGTGTACTAGGAAATTAATTTGAATGGGAATAGGAAAAGACTGTGTTAGATAGTAATAATGGTAATGATCGATAAGGCAAACCAAAAATAGAATAGACAGAACAATGAAACATTACTAGACATCAGAATTCATCATTCATATAGTTAAGAAATCAATGGAGATGTTCTCATGCTTCATTGATTTGAATTTATTATGTGGGTGAGGGATTTTTTCTTATTAGAAAAAATATGCCTTCAAAATCAAGGTCTAACTTGTTTTCATTTCTGCAATTTTGTAGTTGCTCAGAAGCAAATACAACACAGCTAGTGCAGATGTGGTATTTGTTGAGTAATACATGTTCTTATTTTAAAGATTTATAAAAGGGAGACCAGAAACCATATCAACTGAAAAGAGACAAATGTAATCACAGAAAGAGCTATTGACTTTATGAACTAGGAATCTTGACACCGCTTGACACCCCTTCTCAATTACCTATCTCTTGCTCCACCTGTTGATTGAACAGCACTAGAAAATATCTCAAGTGAATGAATAGATTTTGTGAACCCACTGTGGTACAAGAAGTATGCTTCAAAGAAATTGAACCTTTTCACCAGATCATGTTGGTCAGAGCCCCACCCTATCTGGCCTCAATCACTGCCAGGGATTGGGCATTCACAGCTTTTCTGCACAACCTTTTCCAGTGCCTCACCAGCCTTACAGTAAAAAACTTTTTCCAGTGTCTAACATAAACCTCCTTCAGCTCAAAGCAATTTCCTCTTGTCCTACTATTACATGCCCTTGTAAAGAATCCCTCTACTGCTTTCTTGCAGGCTCTCTTCAGGTACTGTAAGGCTGCTAAAAACTCTCGTTGGAATCATCTCTTTGCCAGACTGAACAACCCCAGCTCTCTCATCTTGTGGTCATGGGAGAGGTGTTCCAGCGCTGTGATCAATGTAATAGTTCTCCCCTGGACTTATTCCAGCAGATTTGTGTCTTTCTTGAGATGGTGACCACAAGCCGAAATGCAGCACTGCAGGTGGGGTCTCAGCAGAGCAGACAATGGGACAGACTCCCCTCCCTCATCCTGCTGCCTATGTTGCCTTTGATGCAGCCCAGGATACAATTTGCTTTTTGCTCTGTGGGCACACAATGAACTTTTAGTCCACAACACTCCCAAGTCCTTCACAGGGCTGCCCTCAATCCATTTCCCACTCAGAGTGCACTTATGCTTGGGATTGCATCAACTCACATGGAAGACCTTGCACTTTACTTTGTTTAACTTCATGAGATTTGCATGGGCCCATCTCTGAAGCCTGTCACAGTCCCTCTGAATGGCATCTCTTCCCTCCAGTATGTCAACCATACCACACACCTTGGTGTTGTTGAGAAACTTGCTGAGGGTGCACTTGATCCCCCATCCATGTTGCCAAAAACAGTGCTGGTCACAATATGTGTTATCAAAGAACAGTTTCTTAGACGTGCATATTTACTGGGGGTAATGGATTTATTTTGGAATCATTGTTACAGCATTGTTATATTAGGAAGCAAGAGAAGTTTCTCACAGTTTCACCAATCACACAGTGAACCAGAGAATCAAACCAATTGATTCAATTGATCAAACCACTTAACTAGCAGAAAAAAAAAAGTAATTTCTTCCTGTCTAAATCTGATAATTTGTGTCTAAACCAGAAAGGTCTTGAAGGACCAATTTAAAAGGCTGTGGTATTTCCTCTACTGCATTTAATTTTGGAAATAAATCATACCATATCATAATTTTCAGCATGACTTATATTTTATACCTAGTATAATAATCCTTATATTTTCTCAATCTTATAATATTGATGGGTGATACTGTAATATAAGACACTTGAATATTTACACTTTTCAAACCACTATTTTTTAAATGTTTTTCTACCAGCTGGATAGCATTCAGATCTCTCAAAAATTCTTACCAACATTCCCTTGATGAGTGTAACACAGAATCTTTCTTACAGACATCCATCCAACAAATATGGTCTTTTTTCTTCTTATTCCTATAATTTTAGTATGGCCACTTAAGTTTATCTTGGAGTTCGCAAGTTTTGTCTATTTTTTCCCCATTACTCTACCCATTGGACAGAGGAAAAATAGTAAAAGGTTTTACAACTGTTCTATTTAGAAATGGAATTAATTCCTGAACATAATTTCCAATGATGTTGCAATGTACAAAAATGTACTGTTATCAGTTCAACTGTTGCATTTACTTTAATTTCTTTCCCTCACTCTATGCCTGTTGGACTACCAGCAGATACAGAAAAGCAAGTCAAATGTCATGATTTAATAGGAAATGAATATAAGGCAACATCACTGAGTCACTGAATAAACATCAATATACCACTATTCACTCATATCTCACCTGTATCTTGAACAGGTAAAGTGGAAAAACAAAATTAAGACAATAGACATAATCAAAGTTTTAGGATCGTTAGTCTGAGGAGAAAATAAATAGATTAAGATTCTTCACATTTACGAAGGCCCAGATTACACAAGATATACAGCAGGCTTTTCAATCTGAAATTGGCTTCCAGGACACTTTCACTTTTGATGATACTTAAACTTTACATCAAAATAGTTATACTGCAACTCATTAAATTTAAACACTTTGAAGGATGCTTATATGACAGAACTACTATTTAACGATGATGTTCATAGTAGTTTTCTCCTGCCTCCTCTGTGATCCATGGTAATTTATATTAAGTCAGAAGAATTTTTCTCTCCTGAACTTTACCAAGATCTGTTGAGCTATCTACTCAAAGCTTGCCTTAATGTGTGGCCCAGAAGGTAATTTCTAGAAAGGATTTAAAATTATTCCAATAAGCTGCTCTGGCCAAGAGCGCTACTCTAATTAAATTGTGCAGAGAGTATAAGTTTGTGTTTTTTCCAACCTTTCCGCAAGCTAACATTATATACAGTACTCAAATTAAAATCCAGAAAGAAAACATTAAACCTCTTGCACCTCTATCTGCTGGTTCCTACCTACCTTGCCAAACTAGAAACAGGCTGATACGCTAAGTGTTCACACCAGGATCCATGGAAGCACTACCCTCATTCTGAACTACCTGGAAATCAACATAAAAGGTTATTTTCCATCACCATTAATACTTTCAATCATTGATATGCCCATTCAGAAACAGCATCTATCTTGCAAACATGTGCTGGAGAAAGCTCCAGAGATGGCAGTACTAAGAGGAAAACGTCACTATACATGTGGTTTTGTATTTATGTGTTCAACAGATCATTGCATTATTTCTTTGGTATATGCACACTGACAGCCCCTCACAGCATTAATCTTTTCAAATGGATATATCTGTTTGAAATTGATTAGCCCTCTTACTTCCCTGTGCAAGAATAATGGTACTGATACAAATGTAAATTAGCTCTTTTCTGTTATACTTCACATTCAAAGCAAATGCTTGCATTACAAAGGATATTGATTTGCTCTGAAGGTGTGAAGTGGTGCAGTGAAAATTCTAATCAACACTTGCTGCCATCTTCTGGTTTCCTAAAAATCCATAAAAAGTACTTCTCTTCAGACCCAAATACTTCTTTGGTAAAAACACAAAATTAATGTCACTACTCAACTTTCCAATTTCATAAAAATGCTCATATCTCACAGGTCCAATTCTACAAAAAACATACACAAAGTTTTGACAACAACAACAAAAAAAGGAATTAGGGAAAAATATTGATAATGCAATTATTTTGCATAGATGCTAAAAATAATATATTTGGTAAGTTTTCAGTGACAGATATGCTTTATTGTATAATGTCATTTATGATACACATGTATAATCTTTCTAATGTATTAAATGTCCTGGTAATTTAAATTTGTGTAAATACTAGATTTAGCAACAAAAACACCAAAACAAAGTAAAACATTTTCGGCTTAAGACCTTTTGACACTCAGAGCACAGTATGCTTTTGGACACTGAAGGTCAACCTCAGTGCAGTACTAGGAGAAGTGGAAGGGGAAATTTGAAGAATGCTGAAGCAGCTTCCAAGGCCCAAATCAACTAGAACTGAGCAGGGGCATTAAATGGGAGACAAGGCCCTAAATTCTGAGGTTCAAAACATCAGAAGACATGGAAGTACAAAACAATGACACAACAGCTTGCCAGCTAATTATAAATAATCTAGATCTGCAAATGGACTAGGATCTTTATTTCTAGGAAAATAGATTAATGTGCACATAGAGCCAAGTTAATGGTTTGGTAATCCAAAATGCATGCATGATAACATACAGTTATCATGTTTTTGAGCACATAATTTTCTTTAGAATGATGACCACTTCAAACCTACCCTGTTCAGTTTGAAAATAATATTTTCAATAAATCACTTTTATGGTGGGATAAGAGTGTCCTATTGGATGGTTACAGGCAGGACAGAAGAGGCTGGGAGGTGACATTTTATGTAATGACAATAATAGAACATATGAAGCTTACAGTTGGCAATGGCACTTGAAACACTGCTGAGAGACTGTCCTGGTTTACAATTCAAAATGTATTCTACCACCATCTGTTGAAACAAGAGAATGGCTGACCCTTATCTCTGTGGGAAATATCTTCTGTTAATGGGCCATTAAGTCCCACTGCTTGACTGATAAGATTACGTCATCCCATTGGGAGATGATCCAGCCACGGGGAGGAGCCATGCCTTTCCCACCTAAATAAAAACTGAGATTTAGAACACCAAAGCAGCCTTTTCCCCAGGATTCCAGAGGAGAAAACCAGGCTTTTCCACATCATCGCTGGACCTTTGGAGGAAAAACTGCACCTTCTACAGGAGCACTGCTTCGACAGAACCACACCTGTCATCCTGGAGGACTGCAGCCACCATTTAATCAGACTGCAACAACACCCTGACTGGCAGGGTGTCAGGTTGTATTCTGACTCTGTCAGTGGTCTTATTTTGTATTATTGCATATATTCTATATTTTCCTATTAAAATTGTATTACTGACTTGAAGTCTCACTGGTTTTGCTTTTTCAAACCAGTACAGAGACACTGGGTAAGAATCAAGGGAGTAAAAAATAATGTGGATGTCATTGTGGGAGTCTGACAAATTATTCTTTGAGGAACTAAAGGACACTTCCAAGTCAACTGCCCTTGTCCTAATGGTGGACCTCAACTTGCCAGAAATCAACTGGGAGTATCCCACAGATAGTACAATCCACGCCAAAAGACTTATAAAAAATCTGGGGGACAACTTTATGAAAGAGTTTTAAGCCAGCTGACTCAGAATTGGAGAATCACAGAACCATTGAATATGCTGGGTTGGAAGGCATCCATCAGGATCATCAAGTCCAACTTCTGGTCCTATGCAGGACACCCCAAGAATCACACCACATACCCAAGAGCATTGTACAAACACTTCTTGAAACAGGGAGGCTTGGTGCTGTGACCACTTCTCTGGGAAGTCTGTTCCCTCTGGGTCTAGAACCTTTTACTAATATCCAGGCTAAACACCCCCTGATTCAGCTTCATGCCATTTCCTTGAGTCCTGTCACAGAGAGAAGAGATCAATGTCTGCCCCTCCTCTTCCTGTCATGGGGAAGTTGTAGACTACAATGATGTCTGTCCTCAGTCTCCTCCAGGCTGAACAGATCAAGTGACCTCAGCTACTCCTCACAAGGCTTCTCCTCAAGCCTCCTCACCACCCTTGCGGTCCTTCTTTGGATGCTCTCTAATAGTTTAAGGTCTTTCTTATATTGCAATGCAAACCAGCCTCCAGCACTGGAGGTGAGGCTGCCCCAGCTCAGAGCAGAGCAGGACAATCCCCTCCCTTGCCTGGCTGGTGATGCTGCGCCTGATGCCCCCAGGGCATGGCTGGCCCTCCTGCCTGCCAGGGCACTGCTGGCTCATGTTCAACTTTCTGTCAGAGGACCCCCCAGGATCCTTTCTGCAGGGCTGCTGTCTCATTCTCCAGTCTGTCTGCTCAGGGTTGCTCCATCTAATGTGCAGAATCCAGCCCTTTCCCTTGTTGAACTTCATCTGGCTGGTGATTGCCCAGCCCTCTAATTTGTTGAGGTCTCTCTGAAGGACCATTGGAGTAGAAGTGTCCATACACCCATTCTTTATGAAAAAGCTCATACAGAGGAACTACAGATTCAAATTTGCCCTTTGAGCCATGCAGTCCAAGTATCTTCATTTAGAACCACAGAGTGAGTAACAGTGCAGAAAGATGAGGAAGCAAGGCATAGCAGTGATAGCTCCTGTTCCTGTGGACTGAGTGGACATGGCTAAGTTGACACCCCATTTCAGCAAGGGTAGTCATGGTTCACATTCAGATGTTACTTTGAAGAACTGTCTTGCAAGGGCTGGTCTCCAGGGACTCTCCAAAGACTACAATATCAATGACTTTTCAAAAGGGGACACAAATGTGGCATTAGTCCCTAGGACTTCTAGAAATTATTTTTAGTATCTACATTGTCTTACTTATCCTGTAGACAGAGATACACATGCAAGAATGTATTTGCAATCCGTTCTGTCTTCTCCTTTCATGTGGTACCTAAGAATAAACAACATGGGAAAATCACACAGTCTTTATCTAATTCCATACAGATGACACCCATTCAATGCTAGATGGCACCCATTCAATGCTAGATGACTGCTGTGCTGCCAAGAGTGCTTTACAAATACCAGTTCCACTGCAACTATCCAAGGCCAACTCCAAATGCAAACACCTCTGTGTTGTGAGAATTCACATTTTCCATGTGTACCTCATTTAAAAAGGGACATAAAATAATTTAAAATTATTAACTGTAACATTATAATTTTGGAATATAAACTATCATAAAATGCTTGAGCCCATCAATCCAACACTATGTGTGCTGAAAACAACACAGAAATCTCCGTATAACCACCAGATGGTGCCACCTCCATCACTTAACAGGGAGAGCTCTCTTACTCCAAGTGACCTTCACAAAACCAGCAAAATCGCTCATTTGCTCTGACTCCTGCAATCTTGTGCGTAAAAGCCAAATGCCAACTTCACTATCCAGAGTCCCCATTAAGGCTAAGATTTCTCACTAGCATTTGATCTTTGCCACTTTCTCTCCCTTTTCTACAAAACAATCCCAGCAATGAACACTTCATGATAAAAAGTCATTCTTCTGATTCAGTGTGCTGGTTTTGGCTGAGATAATTTTCTTCACAGTAGCTAGTGTAAGGTTATGTTTTGGATTTGTGCTGGAAACATTGTTGCTCAACCAGTGATGTTTACTTCCAAGCAGGGCTTACGCATACTGAAGCCCTTTTCTGCTCCTCATAGCACCCCACCATGAGTGGGCTGGGGATGTACAAGAAGCTGGGAGAGGACACAGCCAGGATAACTGAACCCAACTGACCAAAGCGATATTCGAGTCCATATGCTGTTGGGGAAGAAGGAAGAACGGAGGACTTTCAGAGTAATATCATTTGTCTTCCCATGTCACTGTTATGCGTGATGGAGCCCTGCCTTCCTGTAGGTGGCTGAACACTGGTTTGTCCATGGGTAGTGACAAATGAATTTCTTGTTTTGTTTTGCTTGTGTGTGCAGTTTGTGCTATACCTATTAAATTGCCTTTACCTCAGCTCATGAGTTTTCTCAATCATGATTCTCTCCTTCATCCTGTTGCAGGGGAGTGAGTGAGCAGGTGTGCTAGCTGGGATTAAACCTTGATGTTTGGTCAACTGAAACAGGTGATGAAATATTTAGCCATATGCTGACCTTCCACACCACACACTTACCTTCTCTCGTCTCCTTTACTATCTTCCCCCATGAGGCATGCATTTAGCAGACTTAAGAGTCTTACAGATTAAATTTAGCATACAGACTACTGTTTGACTATTACTGCTACTACCAACCTTGAGCATTACCAGTGTGCAGCTGCACTAGCACGATATCAACTGACTGAGGTTCAGTAGCACAACAGAAGTGGGAATGCAGTACAGAAATGCCAGCTTCATTGAAGACCAGTGCTTAGTGTTTAATTAAAACACAAATAAGATGTTCAATCATTATATATCATGTATGAACAGAGGCAAAGTTCCATGCGTTGAGCAGGATGTGCAGCATGTTGTGGATATTTGTCTTTGTAGCACAGCAGGAATGTACACTGAGGTTGAATACACAGAGCTATGTTATAATAAAAAAATAAAAATATACAGATGGTGAATGAGTTCTGTGAATTGATTTAATAAAACTAAGGAAATAACGTATATCTGTCCTTTGTGTCAAAAAGAGGTCTGTGTCACACAAAATATCAGGTAGTGTGCCCTGAGCAGTTCTGTCAATAGTATCTGTATCGTCCGAATAATTTTATTTACACATTCTCCTGAGCAAATTTGTCATGTCAAATGCAGATTACTTGAATTTTTAGTATTCAGAGTTGCCCTATTGGGGCCCTGACACCATTTCTACTGGAATAAGTGGCAACACATCTGCTTACTTTGCTAATAACAGAATCACTTGGAATGACACTAATGCTGCTCTTCCAAAAACAGATAATAAAACAAATGCTACCGCAAAACTTGACTGTTTGAGAGTATGTGTAATGGTCCAGGGAAGTGCCCCTTTTAAGGTGAGCTCCTAAACTTGCTGCCTACTTTTCTATGGTTTTTTTTCAGTTGGAACTTAGAGTTGCTCTTTCCCCATATTTTATCTACACTGGAAAAGTAAGGATCAGGACAGAGCTCTCAAAATCCTGTGAGAAATACAGTAGGAATAGGTTTGATATAGGTCTAATAATTCAAAGGATGAAAGGTCTCAACATTTCAAGTGCTTTAATAGTGAAACAATTGTTGTACTATGTGTGTTCAAACTGGGTAGTCATTTCACTCATTCCCTTTTCACTGTTAACTCTAATTTTTTTTTGTTTATATGGTAATACTTGGTTTTCAGTGAAACTGCACACTTAAAAAGAGTAAAAGATGCTTTGATAGGCTTCAGCAATCAAAAACCTTTAAAAGCAGTGGAACAAGCACTAATGGTGGAGACAGTATCTCTCAAAAGGTATAAAACAAAGAAGGGATCCTTTATCTGTGAAGTTTTTGGGTGGACTAACTGTTTTTCATTATATATATATAAAACTGTAAATCCTTTAAACCAATTTGATGGAAAAAATTTACTGCTATTATTAAAAAAGTGTCAATAGTTTTTGCCTGTCTGAAACCATAATCCGTATGTTTGGAATTGTATATCAGCATGGCTTTTTTTGTATTAATTTAAAAAAAAAAACCCCAACTATATGTCCGGAGGACCTCTCCAAATTGTCTCAGTCTTCATTCAAATTTTTTCTCTCCTTTTGCAGACTCTTAATTTACAACAATTCTACATAATTACCTCAAACGAAAATATCTCTCCTTCCATCCAGGATAAATGCCTGCTATGAGAAGGATAGATAAACTGCAAAACCCATGAATATTGCTTGTGTGGGAAGACGACGGTGTAAAAAGATAATGGTAACGAAAGCAGAAGGGAAAATACAGTTGCTATTCCCTGGATGGAATGCGACCAGCATATCTGACCTCTCACACACAATACAGTCTCAGGGGAACTAAAGGAAGGGTGGAGTGGGACACCATGACCAGGCTTTGTTGACACTCTTGCAGAAAAGGAAGGAACTTTGTGGTGCTTTCTAGCTGATTAGCTACACAGCAGCTGAAAACCAAGTGAGATAAAGAAACGTCCTGCTGTTGAATCAGCAACTATGGTGAAATCACTCTCCTTGGACTGACACATGTCCCTGTCCCAAGATTATGCCTGGTACTATACTGAGATATCTGCTGCCAAGGTAGAGCCACCCTTGACTGAGTGACTATAGTCATTCAAGCTCCACCAGAATGTAAAGAAATAGTATAAAAAAGAGTTAAGAATGAGAAGAAGTAAGGGAGGACTCCATTATAGCTTCTGGGAACAGTTGATGGGTTTCATTCTAATACCTCTGTTCAATATAAAGCAGAACCATGCCTACTAGAAATGTAAGTAATCTACTTCATATCTGCTCAAAGGGAAGATGGTGCCCTTTATCAAGGGCATTAACAATAATTTCTGACAGTAAACTTGTTTTGACTGAAATCAGGGCTTTACTTGTACTGCCTTGTGTTGCGTGACACATACTTTGATGAGTAAAGAAAATGGCAAGGACATGTAACAAAATATGCTCAGTTTCAGATTTAAATTTATTCTGCAATGCTACTTCCAGATGGTAAGACACAGGTGTACTACTTTGCACACGCCAACAAAGTATTTCCAATTCTGATTTTCTTTCTAAGTCATATTGCTTTTCAGTGCTCATGAATGATTTACCAAATGTAAAATGAAATGCAAATTCAGATATCTGGTGTAAATTATATCTATGTAAAAACAGTATACATAATGTTAAATATGGCACTTCATAAGATTCTTAATTGACTAGATCTGCCAATATGATAAATCTATTAGAGAGACATGTTTTGTCTACTGCCATGTTGGGCTACAGTTTTGAACAAAGCTTGTAGGTCACGGTCTTTTCAGTGATAGTGTTAAAAAGGCTACTGGACTTCTAAAATTTCTATTTTACCAAACCACTGAATGCACTCCTTTGATGATGACAGGAAGAATATAATTACTCTCTAGTTTGTTCCTTGAACTGCAAGAACTGGCTTTAAAATTTAGCTAAAGTATTTTATTGATAAGAAGACCTTGGAGTTTTTATTGCATAGCATGAGTAGGTAAAAAAGTTCTGGTTTTGTCTTTCAGTTTCAAAATCTGTAAGCAGTTCACACTCAGTGCAACTGACTTACTAAGGTTACTATACATTTCAGCAGTAACTACACTGTTGCATGTGTAACTGAAGGATTGTACGACTTGCACATTTTACCTTGTCTTGAGAAAAAGCGTGTGTAAGTAGAGCAAACATTCCACCATGATTCAACTGATTCAGAATGAGATTCAAAACGAGGTGACTGAAAGATTTAGAAATAAGGCACTTCTGTTGTGTGTGGTTTTGCTGCAGTTATATTCTAAAATTCTCCAAGAAATAGTTCAAAAATTTTGAAAGCCCTGTAAGATTTGGCTTTTGAGTTTTTGGGGACACACTAAGGAGGTTCAAAGTTCATCCTGCTCTATTCACTGCATTTCATGCTTCTTTGAATTAACCATTTTGAAAGCACTATCTGCAACATGGAAAAAACAAGGATAAGAACACTCATATTTATGAACATGAAAATGCATAGAAACATGGCAGTATGCCTAAACTTATGTAACTTCATTAGACACTGGAAATTAGTGTCAAAAGTTTTTTGAGCAGAGTAATACCAAGGAAAAACATCTTTTACATTGGATTCTGTGTGGGTTTTTTTTATATCTTTTTTTTTTTCCTTTTTTAGTGAGCAAATCTTCTTTCCTGAATTCTAGTATGTGGCTGAGAAAGATGCTTGTGATTGTCCTGAAGTAGAGGACACCACTTGCTCTGAAGATGACCTGCCATCCTGGCAGACCTGTGAGGTGCTGAGTCTCTTCAGTAGTCTTAGCAGCCTTCACACAGAGGGCAGCAGAAAGCTGACATGGAATCTCTCATTGTCACAAAGAAGTCTGAGGTCACTGGGCTCAGCCTGCAGAAATTCTATGAGCAGGGAACCCAGAAACTTGGTTGCTAATATCCAGCCACGTTAAATAGCTTCGTCACAGGCGTGAAGTGCCATTAAGCACTTCAGAAGCTTTGGTTTACGAAAATGGGAAAAGCAGAATGATTACTAACGGATTTCAATGGAGACTGCAGGAACATATAGATCAAGAGCTCAAGTGGAAAAACTGCTGCCCAGGTGGCTCTGATTGTGTCATGTATGTAGACAGAGTTCCCAAATTTTGTGGAAATGCCAGGGAGAAACTTTGGTTCATGGGACTGGAAGGATACCCCACAGATGGCCCACTGATCAGATAGTGATCCAGCCTGGGCTTGAAATTACACTTCTCCTGCTAGTGCTAGTGAGCTGTGGGACACAAAGAGGAATGAAAGGGAAATAGACTGAACCCTGAGCCTTGATTTCTAAGTAGGTAAGAGCCACTAATAAGAAACATCTTCATCAGCAGTAAGCAGTTGGAGTGCTTCAAGCCTAGCTGATTGCTGTGGAAGATTCACCCACACTTTGTGAATTCAAAAAACCTCTCACACCATAAAATTTTCTTTGCGATAACGAAATAAAAATTGTATCACTTTGATCAAAAGAAATCATACTTGATCTAGGACACTCCTGCTCCCCTGACTTTGGAATGCCTTCTCCAGAATATCTAAACAAGACAAAAAATTTTACCCACACCCTAAGGAGCTATAGACTTACAAAGTAAAGTTACTTTGGAAAACTGGTAGAAGATAATCCTGAAGATGCATAATGCCAAAGCCCAACTTTGGAATTTTAAATGGACGGGAATAGATTCAACATCTAGCTTGTCCACAACTAAATAGGAAGATACGTGATTGAAACGTGATTTGTGTGAACACAAAGCCTTGTGTTCCCACTTTTCTCTAGATATAGCTTATAAGAAGTATGTCTGGCTTTGTGTAAGAAATTTATAGAAAGCCAGCTGCATAGATATCTCATGTATATGTATTAGTGTATGGACACTAACACACATACATGGAAAGTTACATTTGGCATGCACAAGATGCTGATCACATTTTTGTTTTATTGGTCCAAATTTTTTTTGTACTACTGCTGTTTTTCAATAGAAAAAGATGCTAAACCCAAGAACTGGAAATGCTGAGATTGTAATTTTTTCAAACAATACGAAGGAACTTCAGAGGAACCTAAGCTTTAATAAGACAGTGCATATTTTGTCTTCTGTTACCATTCTTCAGTATCAGTCTTTCCCCTTCCTTGTGTTAATGAAGAACAACATGATCCTTGATAAAATTTTATTTCTTAATATCAAGATACTTATTTCCACATTATTTTATTCTATATTTTGGAGGGGATGCAAAGTATTGCTGGTGTGGCAGGTTGTGCTAAGCAGGCTTATAAATCCCATAGTGAAAGGAAAGGTCAGAAGCGGTAGGTATTATTTTTTTATTTCTGTAAAAAGGAATGAAAAGGTGTATAGTACCTGGCAGTTTTCTCATTCCTTTTCCCTCAACGGTTGAATTTTTTATATTAAATACAAAGGTTCAGCAACAGTGACAGAACATGAGGTGTGTAGGAAATCCAGCGGTTGGCTCACTTCAGTGATTCACTGAAGCCACCTGCTGTGAAGGGCCTTTGGTCCTAGCAGTGAAAGCCAAAAGTCTCTGGCATCGGGAGTCTGACTGTCAGGGAATCTTTGAATGGTGAGACCGAGAAGTTTCCTTAAAAATCCTTGTGACAGCAGAGGTCCTCAGCACAGCCACTCAGGGCAAACATGGCCCAGTTATTTTCATGTGATTCAGCTGACACCCAAGCCAGAAACCAACCTGGGAGTCAGGCTCTTTGGAGACATCAATTCCATTCAATTTGTTTCAGCCATTATGCCAGTAATAGCTCAGCCATTTTTGAACTGCTCAAGAGATGCAGAAATTTCTACATTTGCCTAGACTAGGGGAGAAAAACACTCAAAAAACTGTTTTGGCTATCCACATTTAAATTCCTTGGACAAACCAATAGGTTCAGTGGAAACCAAAAAGATAATTAAGGGATTGCAGTTCCTCTCTTACTAGGGAAGGTTGAGGGAGTTTTGCTGCTCGGCCTCGAGAAGAGTTGATTAGAGTAGACCTTATCAATGCCTGTGAGTAACTGAAGGGAGGGTGTCAAGAGGGTGGATCCAGGCTCTGCTCGGTAATGCCGACCAATAGCACAAGAGGCAGTGAGCACAAACGGATGTACAGGAAGCTCCACCTGAGTGTGAGGAATAGCTTCTTTACTGTGCAGTGACAGATTGCCCTGAGAGGTTGCCTAGAGATATTCAAGAACAACATGGTCACAATCCTGTGTAATTTTCTCTGGGATGACCCCCCTTAAGCAGGGAGATTGGACCAGCTGACCCCTGTGGACTCTTCCAATCTGCCCCATTCTGTGAGAACTCGTACCTTCACAAGAGCAGGCAACCAGCGTGAGCGCGCAGCGGCCCTGCGAAGGAAAGGCCTGCAGCAGACGGAAGCGCCCCGTCCGCACCGGCTGCCGTAGCCTCGGCCAAGCCGCGCCCCTTCCTTGCCTCGCCCGCAGCCGGGAGGGGCGGGGCNTTCCTCGCCTCGCCCGCAGCCGGGAGGGGCGGGGCGGGGGCAGCGCCCGGTCGGCCCCTCGAGCCGCGGGGCGGGGCGGGTCGGCGCGGAGCGGCCGGAGCGAGGGTGGCGGCCCTGCGGCCGGGAGGCTGCGGGGCAGGATGGTGTTTGAGTCTCTGGTCGTGGACGTCCTGAACCGCTTCCTTGGCGACTACGTGGTGAATGTGGACAGCTCCCAGCTGAAGCTGGGCATCTGGGGAGGTACGGGCCTGGCGCGCCGCGGCGGAGCT
>VXBI01004178.1:7197-70456 GCA_013397375.1 Toxostoma redivivum
AAAAAGGGTAATAATATCCTAATATCCTCCAAAGCACTCCATACAAGCACAAGTGCTGCCAAAGGGCCCAGGACATAATGTGTGTCTCCTTCTTCATGCCCTGAGGCCAATATCATCTTTTCATGATTTCAAGAACTTTTATTCTAAGAATACTGACATTGTTCTGCTGTAGCAAAAAAGCTGCTGCTCTGTATTTTTTCCAAAATCAGGGCACCGATGTTATTTAGTGGCATGTTAATGAGGAAGAAACAAGGTACATCACTATCACAAAGATTTATCTGGTCCAGAAAAGGTAGTCACACACACTGGAACAGAATCACCATTTGTATGATTCTGAACTGCAATTTATTAAACAAATTTCTGAATTATCACTGCTGTGTGTTGGAGTAGCTGAACTTATCCATAGTCCCTATCAGCTGAACATAAAATCTGCGTATATTGATGTATGCGTGAGCCACTACATTATCACAGACAACAGGTTCACATCTGATGAGAAAAAAAAATCTTTGTTTTTATCAATATATCTTGCAAAATGGTTTAGTTTACAAGTTTCCTAATCCTCACACAAGATATTTATTTGATAATACTTCTGCTGAATTGAGTGTGTGTATGTATGTATATATTCTCTTTACACAATTATTCATTTCTGTCATATTTCTGTTTAGTACATAAATGCAACTCACTAGTAAAAGCAAGCTGCAATTTAACTCAGCACTTAGTCTCTGAAAATGGTCTGAAGCAAGCACTTAGGAAAAGAACAAAAGCAGTAGCTCCCATTGTGCTCAATGGGCTTTTTCTGCCCAGTCTCCATTAAAATTTCTTTGTAAATCTTTGTAGGCTTTTACCAATTTGTCCAAGCTCCCATTTTAAACAATTTGTTCAAATTCATGACAGCTACAATGAATTTTATTACTGCCTATGGTTTTCTAAAAACTGTTTCTCAATACCAGTGACTTTATACTTAGTTTACTTTAGAATGTTTCAGTTCTAAGAATTACAGGGCAACTTTTCCCCTCACCAAGCTTCACCTTCTCTAAAATATTTTACATCATATCTTTCTCTCTCCTTCACTTTTGCTTACTCTCTGACTCTCTTACTCATTCTCTCTCACTGACCTCTTTTACTAGCCATATTATTCTTGTCTAATCCATCTCTGGATGAAATCCATTTCTATTAGATATAATTCTCACAGCCTTCTTTGTTCCTTTTCCAGTTCTACTATTTTTTTTTTTGAACCAGCATGACCTGAACTGTACACAGCAAGCAGTGTTGCAGCAAGAGTTCATGCAAATGCAGTAACTTTTGTGATAACTCTGTCTTGGAGCAGAGGTTTATATGCTTGGATAAAGATTAAGATTTTTATTAACCCATGGCTTAGTCACTGTAGGGTTCTGCCCATAATATTTGTTCTATCCCTTCACAGAGACTGGGGATCTCCCAGACAGATCTCTTCTCCTAACTGTATGGAGTATTACAACTCCTTACACAAAAACATAACTTCACTAAACTGAGGTTGCAAGTTATCTGATGTGTCTTTCTGCCAGCCTTCCCCACTCTCATGTGGGACTAGGTACACATTTTTAGAAACGTGTATTAAATAGCTGCTCTTGCTAGAGCAGACATTAGCTGCATTCAAGATTTGCTGACCCTTTCCAAAGGTCTCTCTGATGAGGAACTGCTGTACATTTTGTCTATAGCTCCCATTAAAAACAGAACCACTACTTCATGATAAAGAAATTAATTAACAACAGACAAGAGACTACTATTTCTTTCCCAAGTAAATACTAGTACAATGCTGAACGACTTTGGTTGTAAGATTAAAAAAAATATTCTGCCCAGGTCAATTGTGACACTTTGGTGTACAAATGGGTCTCCCCACCACCCTTACTAGTGAAATAAATGAAATAAAATCTGACCAAAAAAAAACCCTATATCTGTATAGAATTTTCACCCAGTTTTCACCATATTTAACCTTGAAAGCAAAATGAGAATTGTATCTGTGACAGTCCTTAAGGGGGAATTTAGCAGGTAGGCCAACAAAATCCATAGTGTCCAGTATCATCTTTCTATCAAAGCACCAAACCAGGCTCTGTGCTCTGGGAAAGTCAGAAAATCCCAGTGTACTCAGAGCTACCATTCAGGATCAGCTGCTTAGAGGGAGTGTACTCATAGAGTAGTTTCACTAATTTGAAAGCTTTATTTTCATACTGCCAGATGTACAAGCATAGGGCTGAAGCCACTGCACTGCTCTGCTGCTCCCAGACAGCCCTGCAGCACACTTACATGACAAAGCATCTTAATGCTTAAGTGTGATTATGATTTCAAACATCTCCACAGTGACAGGTAAGACTTCACAGTTGCTTCAGGGTCCTACAAAGCCTTTTCATTACACTTTCAACCTACTCCATGCGTAGCTCCAAGATGTTTCTCTCTCACAACCACCTCATACTTCCACATTCAAAAACAAAATCAGAAGCATGTGCTCAGATTGATCCATTGGGAGCGAAAAAAAAAAAAAAGGAAATAAGTATTTCCAAGTTTAAATCATTGCTCAGATACCCTCCTGAAGGGACTTAAATACGATATTTTACCACACTAATGTTTTCCTTCTGTTGAATTTCCCCTTGTGTTCAAGAACAACAGCCTCTTTCAACAAGAAATCCACTCTAGAGAAGATGCTGAACAGCAACTTCACTATATCATTTTATCTCATCTCATACCAATCCAAAAAACACAAAGAAGCTGCTCAATAAACCCAGGATGTCTGGCACAGAATTAGCCATTCTACATTCCCACAAATGTGAGAGTGTGACAATTAGCCTCAATATAGTATCTAGTATATGAAAAGGTACCAGGAATAGTTCCTCAAGCAGCAGAATCAGTAACAGCTCATCCAGGCATGGGTCCAATTTGAAACTGTTAAAAAGTCCAAGCTCCAAATGAGGGTTTCTGGGTTCTTACGGTGTCTCTCTCTTTACGCTCTCAAGATTTCCCAGGTTGGGTTTGACCTTCAGTTGGGTTTGGCCTTCAGTGTTTTCCTCAGTACGAAAAATAACACCAAAATGTCAGTTTATCTGCATGAAACCATACAGGAACTTAACAGTTGAGAGCTGTATAGAATCATAAAACCATCAAGGTTAACAAACACCTTTAACATCATCCAGTCCCATCATTCACCCACCACTACCACTATAAGCCCTAAATCACTAAACCACACCACCCAGCAACAGATCCAGACTCCTTCTGAGCTTCTCCAGGGATGGTGATTCCACCACTTCCCAGGGAAACCTATTTCCTGACCACCCTAACAGTGTAAAAAAATTTCCTAATAATTAATATGGACTTTCACTGTCTCAGCCCAAGGCCGTTTCCTCTGGTGCAGAGGGATGATGGCAGCCCTGGTCAAATTTGACCAAAAGTAGCTTCAAATGTTACTACAGTTTAGAGTCAGGGATAAAGGCAATGTGATCCCACATAATTTTCTCAGAAATCCACATGAAAAAGTCAACAGTTAACATATGAACTCTAGGAACTCCTTTGTTCTCAATATCATTAGGCATAAAATGGCATACTGCAATTTACTGAATACTACTAGTACACCACTGACATTTTTGAATCTACACTAAGGTAAAGTTTCCCTAAAGGAACATCCAAATGTGACACTAAAAGATACAACATGTTGGAGAACCTAGGGTTTTTAACTGCTAGGCTAGTTCAATTTTATTTTGTTGTCACTGTTACTCTCCCATAGACTCAAAGACAAAAGAAGATACAATGCTGCCTTCTGTTACGAGGATCTTCCAAAGTTTGGGGGGTTTTTTGGCTGGAGTAGAATATCAAAACCTATAAAAAATTTTTAAAAGTTTAGGCATGCTCAAAATACACAAGTGTTTATTTATGTAGAAGGGAATGATTATTATAAAAGTGGAGTTGGGGAAAGGAAGAAATATATATTATTACTTACTTGAAAAATAACCTATAAAAACACAGATGTTTTCCCACATTTCAAAATCTCTTTCTGACATAAGACAATTAGCTCAATTTTCTACATTTTTTACACAGAAATTCTGAATGTTCTAAACAGAAATCTTGAAACATTTAATTTCAAGCATCTGAAATATTGAAACCATTCATTTTTTTAATTCTCAAGCTCAGTCAAACATTTTGATACTTTTATGCTACCTTTTAGTAGCATACTCTACATTTAAAAGACATTTTGGATGAATTAAAGCTGGTGTTTTTGCCTGCTTGAGCTCCCTCATTACAAAACAAAAGGGCTGCAAATTAGCTTTCAGAGCAGCTATGGAACCTTTGCACAAAAAAAATTAGATCTTAATAAAATGTGGGCAAGCATCTCTACTAGGCTAAATACCAGCAGGAGTAAATCTGCATAATATTGCATATATATATGTGTGTGTGTGTGTACAGTATATAATAATATACTATTATTTCATTTAGTTTAGCTATTCAAAAAATCAATCAAGAATAATTCACCAGAATTAAATGCATGATTTTGGCAGTTTCATTTGGAGCCATTGATATAGCCCTTTCTGTGCAAACACAGAGACATTTAACATTTCCAATAAATTCAGCAAAGCAATATCCACTGTGTGCTATGTACATCAGAAACAATAATAACTCCCCTAAAAAAAAGGTATGCTTTGTTTTTTCAGCTCCTATTACATGTTGTTTGAAAGAACAGTCAGAAGATGGTGCCTAATCTCTATCTTTGCCAATATTTAATATAAACTCTATCCATAAAATTATAGAAAACTCTCTTAAAATTATTTACCAGCCTGATGAAAGATTTTTCCCCACTGCCTCCATTAGGACTGTCTCAGACAGTGCAGCTCTCACCACCTTAAGAACAACCTCCATTAAACTTCCTTTTTCTTTCTGTTTTACATTCTGATGCATGTATAACCCTATCTTCCTTGCCTTTGTTTCCTGCTGTAAAAGGGTGTGGCCTTCTTAAATCATTTCATAAACAAGCTCTGCACTCTTTTTATGTTTCTAATACTCTTTACTTCTTCAGTTAAGTTGATCTTTGTTGAATACAGATATGTAGATCAGAGCAGCTGAGGTCTCATTCGAGTCTAATGATATTAATACCTTCCCACAAATACAGTCCTAAGAGACAAAGAAAGTGTTGCCTTTTACCGTAGTCATGTTGTGCAGTAAAGCAGACTAGTCGATATTAATTTTATTCATTTTCCCACATCACTTTATTTGCCTCTGGGGCACTGAAGTACATTGTCACACACATTATTAACTGGTATAGCATGAACTATCACTTTCTTTCAAAGTAATTGTACTTAGTCAAAACACAAGGTTTAAGTTCAGAAAGAAGCTGTTGCTGAAATCCACCTACGGATCTTTACTGCGCTATGTTTGTGTTTTGTCACACATCACACCAAGCCCTAATAATGTAATGCAGAAAATGTGTCTCCCTTTCTCCTTGGTGGAACCTTAATATTTACACTGAGTCTTGAAAATTTCTTCTACCAAATACAAGTACACTTATTCCATGGAGTTTTTGAAAATTTCTCCTATGGAACTATAAGGACTCTTATCTAAACAGTGGCTACAATCATATTTCTCCTGTGACCCCATCACATCTTATACTTGCTATAGCATGTCTCTTTAACCACATACCTAGATAACTACTGATGGTTTTTTTCTTAGATTAATTCCAGGCATCTAAACTCACAACTGCAAAAATACAAAAAACAGTGAGGAAAACCATCACATACCTCATAAATTCAAAACCATCATTTACTTAGTTTTTTACTGATCTGTCCTGGTTTAGGCCAGGACAGAGTTAACTTTTTGCAGTAACCATGAGGTGGCAAAGCCTGGAGCTGTGTGGGTGTGTCTGGGTTATTATATATTCATGTCAATGCTGTGGAGCAGAAGTAAGGAATTCTTTGGCTTCCAGGAAGATGTTTATGACAATATAAAATACTGAATATAAAAATAGCATATTTTGATGAATTGTAATATAAGATAAGAATGTACGTTGCTTTCAACTCATCAACAAAGCATTTAAGTCTGTACAAAGAAGGGTCTCTTATATATGTCTTAATTTGTGACAGAATTTAAAATACATACCAAATTAGAGAAGTTATTAATATGCTTGAAAACATGAGAGAAATTGTAAATCAGCACTTAAAAATGCACATATGGAAAATCTAAGTTTGGTAAGTCTTTTTAACAAAATCCAGCTGCAGACTGGACCAGTTGATACAACCCACCATACTACATAGGATGGCAACAATATTCTGTAGCTGTGGGATAAAAATGGAGATGAAAACACAAGTTTTTTTAGGTGAGAACATAATTTTTTCCCCCAAATTGTCTTGTACTGCTAAGCAAGAGAAAATTTAAGCTTCTGTAATAATCTTCCATAAACTTAGCACTAAATTGACTATACTATAAAATATAAAACAACTTTATAGTCAAGATGCATAAGATACATTTAGCTAACAATATAGCTAACAGCTCTCTGAATCATGGGAACGAAATATGGTATGATATAATGGACATCACAATGGGTTTGCAGTTTTGGAGTTTCTTTCCTGAAATATCACTATTTTAAAGTATTCTGACCAAAAAAATGGGTTTTATTTAAAAGACCCTCTTTACTTCCATTAGGTAAAATAACTTTTCTGTAGCACTTTTGAGTGACTGTCAGAGAAACCCCCAATAGAAGTAAGTATTTATTAAGTCTTACTTAATTACAGCCCAATCCAGTGCTCCACCTAATTTTCCTATCAATTTCAAACAGGTGGCATCTCTATAATTTTTATGATTGTGAAGAATTAAGAACACTGGTCAGACTAAAGGCTAATTATTTTCACTTTAAAAAGGGGGTTGAAATGGAGATTATTTGAGGTAGCTTTGCAAAGCTTTTGCAATTCTGTAAGGTTGAGCTTATGGTGATACCTGAATTCCAGTGATTTTTGACAAAAGTAATCAAAGTGGAGCAAGAGATATCTAGGCAAGTTCTTTTTTTCCTCTTCAATCACAGAAGCTTCGAACTAACAATTGTTTCCAAAGATAAAATGCCATTATATGTACCCAAGATATTTAAAGTCACATATCTAAGTCTTAATATTGAGACCAGCAGGACAACATGGTGAAGAAACAGTGCTTAATTTCAGTGTCTGAGGACTTCTGCTTCCTGTGTTTACCATTTGCTCCTACTTTCATACAGTAAAAGTCATCTGAAGCCACACAGAGGGTAGCAGTAGCAAATCACCTATAAACCACCTAATACCTAGGAAAGATGACTAATTACTGTACACAAAAATGCCTACAGCACACAACAGAATTTTATTGCAGACATGCAAAGATGCTTATAGGGAGGACCAAACTGAAGAACCCCCCAAAACTTGACAAATCACACCTGTTTTCTGTATTACAGATTTCTAAGTCCATGCACCCTGTCCTGTGATGGGTGAAGCAGAATTACTGCTTTTACCTGATAAACATAATAGGATTTCTTCTTACATATCCCAAAAATCATCTGCTAAGAGAAAACTAAAAATCCCAAATTCCNCTTAAAAGCAAATTTAGTCCGAGATTAAATACATACCCTCTGCTTCTCAGGGTCAACATATCGAATGCCAAAATAGTCTTTTTCCAGCAAGCTGTAATAGTTGCAGATGTGATCTATAAGAAACTGACCTTTGGTTTCCCTCTGTAAAAAGATAAAGAAATTATACATTATGTTGAGTATTCTGAATGTGCTGTCTACAAATCTATGCAAAGTGCAAAGGAAAATGGCACATGAAATCTGTTGCTATACAGATGAGGACAAGGATTTAACCATTTATCTTCTCTAAAAGATTCAAGAGATTAATGATGAATACACTTCCTGCACATTCACAGATTGATTAAGAAAATATCATTACTACTCTACCTCACAAAAACTCATGCTGCTCTAATGGCTACAAATTTATAAGACTTAATATAGTACTAGCAATCATATTTCCAAGGATGCTATAATGGCATAACAGATACTCACTTACATATAGAATTTCAAAACACTCTGTGTTTTTTTTATCCCCCAAATTTGAAAGCAGATCTTAATGTGAGTATTCTACTGGATCTTTACCCAGTGCCCACAGCAAGAGAGATCTGATCCTTAATTCCCTCAATTAAGTCAGAGCTACAACACAAAGAATGACTAAATGTCTGAGAAAGGTTTCCATCTTCGTGTTGTCACTGAGTAACTATGGCCATATCAAATCTTACTGCTAAAATGATATTTAGCAAACAATCTCTTTCTTTCTGTTTCCTCTACTCTTATCTGTCTCCACCTTCTATCTCCTATAAATCTAAGTCCTGTACTCTTCCATACATACTCTTATTTGCCTGGAGATATCTTTGCCTTGTCTGCATATGATGCCATAATTAGTTTTCCTATTTTTAAACAGCCATTGTCAAAGGATGTTAACACAATTTGTCTGTTCAGCTTGTGCTCATGCAACCTCACGCTTTGCACCCTGCATTGTTATCTTTTCCCATGTAACCTAGATGCAACAGGTTTCCTTTTGTAATCGTTTTCTTCCAGCTTCAAGACATTTAAAATCAACTTGTTTAGTGTTAAGAATAGTTAACACATTCACTGACATTTTTTTGTGCTGTACCCAGTTACAAGTATGGGCATCATGGAGACAACATAGAGAACACTTTCCTCAAAAGGAAAAGTCCCATCAAAAACTGAAAAACACAAAACAAAAACTGTCACTCTCCCTGTGGGTGACAGAAAAAAGGTCTACACTTATGCAGTCATATTTCAATTAATTGCTTTCTAATTTAAAATCTTGTAAGTGTCTGGGAAGTTTTGTGACTATGAGAGACCATTGACAAAATATTGACAAAATTGCACAGTGACATTTCATTACAAAGGCAGTAGGAAAAATTATAAACACAATTGTGACTTTTATGCTGTAGTTTTAAATGAATCTTCAACAAATTAAATAGGACTGGGAAATAACAGCTATTAAATGACTCAGGTACAATTCAAACATGAAAACAGATTTTACTGGCAACAGTGGACAAATGAAATCCATTTTATAAAACACTGGAAACGAGGAAACCAGACTGTCCATATTTTCATATGACAACATTAGAGGGTGTTACTGGAAGAACAGTCAGCAATAATACAATCTCCTACAACAAACTACTAGGGGTTCACATTCTAATCTATGAATTTTGAAAGCCCTTTGCTTCAGTCACCTAAATAGTCACTAATTTCTGAGTTCCTGAAGAAACGGATAAAAGGGTACAGCACACATAAGTTTTATAAATCCAGTAACAACATCTCTTTCTAAAAGGAATTGATGCCCTAGTTTTCTTCCTTGGAAAATAGATGATGGAAACTAACTAAACAAAAAAGAGCAAAAAGCCTCCAAGCTAGATTCATGCTCTAGCAATTTTTAAGCCTTCCATCAACAAATAGAAGGGACTAGTTAATAACTTCACTCTTGCTTGGTATCGTCCCTTCCGTTCATTACATTTTTAAAAATATTCAAGATGCACAAAAGTGGGCTAATTCAGCACATGCATAATGTACTCCTCATATGAAACTGTAAATGTTCCACTATTAAGGCTTTCTAGACACCTGAAATTTTTGAAAAAAACCCACAGATCTTAATTGATACACAGAGGGAAATACTTGATGTGGCACACAGCACATCAAGTCCTAATTCGTAATAGATTGTATGACAAGAAGGATGGGCAATGGTGCTTAATTCTATTTTCTGCAAACAGCATACATAAACATTTTCTACATTTCTCTAACAATGCTTCTAATTCTTCTGAGCTTTAGAACATAAAAATATTTTTCTATTTATTACACATTACTACATATTACCATGTTACAGAAGAATATATTAAATCCAAATTTCATTCTGATTTGTGAAAGAATCTGGATAACATGAATTAAGAACAGTTAGTCATCCACAACAGAGCAGAGGATTTGGGTCAGAGAATAATGAATATAAAATGCTGTCTGAAATTTCAGACAGTTGCCATACAGATTTCCCATTAAGTGATCTTTAAAAAAAAAAGAAAATAAACAAAAAAACCCCAAACAAACAAAAACAATCCTTAAACCCTTCTATACAGAAAAAGTACTTTGCAGCAACTCAGAAAAATAATTTTATATTACATTTTAGAATGTTAGTCAGAACATGAAAAATATTACATAATAAAGAAAGCCATTATTTCAGACACCACTGAAGAATTTCAGCCACAAACAACAAGAATCTGAAAGTAAAAATCAAGTCATACATTCAAAATTTTCCCAGCTCAAATATTTGAGAATTATACCACAGTTTACTCTGAAGTCATCAATTATTGTCAATTAAAGAAGATACATTCAGGCAGAAACAAGAGTCAGAAAAGTCTGTAAGTGAGAGATGTGAAAGGTTCTGAATTGTAATCAATACATTGTTTTCAATGAAAGAATACCATTAAATAAGCCACTTTTTTCTAAGTCTATTAATTCAAATATATCTATCTCAAATGAGAAATATTTTCCTTCAGATTTTTGTCACCCATGTAATGGCTTTAAACAGAGTCCTATAATAATGTAGATATTCCACACACACAAAACAAAAAATTGGAGATTTCTATAAATAATTTCAGGAATGACTTTCTCATTTATTTAGATAAATAGGCACAGACAAGATGACCATGTTTTTCCCAAGGCTGTATTTGAATATCTGACCTTAATACCACTAAAATCCCACAACAAACCCCAACACATATGCAACAGATATAATGCCATGTAAATGACAAAATCCCTGAACACACAAGGTCAGTTTGCAAATAACTGTTAAGCACTTCTTTTTAAGCTGGATCAAAAGTTTTTGTTTCTATTGAAACAAATATGTATCAAATTAAACTTACAGCTGTGGCAAAAGAATTAAGCAAAACAGGGGATGTTATCTACTCCAAGAAGATATGAAAACATGATCACACAGACTCTTCCATTTATAGATCACAGGGCAACCTGAGTTTGTTCCTTAGCTCTAGGAACTAAGTAATAAACGGGAGAAATGCTTCATTTTCCATACCAGATACTCTTATTACAGCTTCCATTTCTGCAACTCAGCAAATTTAAGACTGCATAACCTAATTCCTTGGTAATTTCTCCGGTATATGGAAACTAATACAAACAACAGTCTTTGTCACTCTTGAGCAGTTTAATACATTATCTCCATCTCATGCTTGCTTTGGAGATTTCTTTTTTTTATTTCAACTATCTTGATGCAACTTAAAAAACAAGGCAGAGTGTAACTTGTTCTGAATTTAACAGTTCTCCAATGACGCAAAATAAGACCACAAAACATTTGTAACTGCTTCACAAATCTGAAAGTGAGAGGAAAACTACTGACAGCAGTTTAAGATCTTACATTCAGTGAAATGTTTTCCCTATTTGCATTTGCTTCACTGTAGAGTTCTGCGTCTATTTATCTGAATGTCGTCACAAGAAAGAGCAAGAATCACAAGCAGATTAAACACTGTTTCTGCTCTGTTATCTAACCACTGAAGTCTTGCCAGCTATGCTTATCTCTGTCAGAAAGCCACTGACATTACTAAGAAGTGTGCGGAGTCATAAACACTGAGGATTTCAATCCTCATCCCATAAGTGTCTTTACTTGTGTGAACAGCTCCCAACAGTGACCCTGTGTGTAAAGCCGGTCACACACTTAAGTGCTTACTTAAGCATAAAGCTACACACAGAAAACAAAACAAAACAAAACAAAAAATCCCAAAGCAACCAAAAAACCATCAACACAACAAAGCACAATGAAACCAACATTTCTGTCTAAATTAATGGAAAGCTGGGCTCTCAGGCAAGGCAAGCATACTGTTTGATTTTGTATGCTTATTTTCTTTGGTGCACAGCATATTTTGAAGTTCTATGGATGTAAAATAATTAAATATGTGTCTTGAAGAACAGTCATGATGAAACCATAGAATGAAAACTAACCCAGTCAGAAAAAAAAAAGCATCTTTACCCATTGAAAACGAAAAAGATAGTTCTGTTGACAATATATAATTATAAAAGCAACAGAGCTAAACTGCATCTTTGACCGCCACATTTCACATTTTTTACTTTACTTTAGACATCCTCTACCAGTGATAAGATCATATTTCTTCTAGGCTTTCCACAAGAGAAATAACTTGAATCCCAACAGGCATAAGTCTTCCATTGCATTACCATTAGTTATTTATTCCACAGTTCAGTAAGGGGCCAGCTCTCATACACGAAAATATGGCTGTGAAAGGATCTCTAGAAGCAATTTTCTGCTCATGTCCATTTTGATACAGTTATCATCATATTTGCATTTATCTCCAGTGGCACAGCAAAAAAGTTCACTAAGCATCACTGGACTGGGATGTGCCCTGGAATGGGACTCATTTAATATCAGCTCTTTGAAGCTGAATAGGGAGGAGAACTAAGGGCACAGAGAAGGAAGACAACTAGGCATGCCCAGATTTCTCAGTGTCTTCTAGATCAACTTTTAAGTCTTGCCTGAATAACAGAATCTGGAACGGAACCCTCATTCTGTAGCAATCAAAGTCAGTGAGGTGGAACAGAACCAACTCCAACATGGCAAAACTGGGCCAGCCCTAACTCTGACAATCTCCTATGCCCTCTGCAAATTTTTTATGGCTCTTTGGATTTATGGATTCACTGAGACTACAAATTACAGCAAGTACTCACAAGACACATACACAGACAAGTCCTTTGCCATATTTTCCTCCTTCTTTGGAAACAACAACAGGAATATATGAAAATGTTTCACAAGAATAGAATATTGAATAATGTCTTCAAAATATACAGAACAATAAAAGCATGCCTGTTTCATTCCTCAGCTAAAGTGGTATAACTCTTTAAAAATAATTCCTTCCTTCCATAATCAGCATTCTGCAGTATTTTATATTGTTTGAAAATACAGTGGAAGTCTAGTCTAATCTAGTGTATAACATTTAATTGGAAATTTTTCTCGGTTGTAAGAAGAGCCAATTATAACTTACTTCTTTTACTGTAGTTTAAGTTCCAAAATAAAAACGCAACAAACTTTTGCTGAAAGAAAACAAGCAAATTGGAAATGAAAGCTTTTATTTTAGGAACAAAGTATTTGTCATGGATTTTTCTTCTGTTAACAGCAAAGAATTAATTATATTTCTACAAACCTAAAACAAAGCTAAAAAAAGGGGCAATGATTTTTAATGAAAGGCACAAAACATGACATTGCAATAAAGTAGCTAGCATTTAGTTAATTGCAACAGTCCTCTTCCACATATTATTTTATATTAGTTATTTCTTGCAAAGTATATATTTTGTTCTATATACTAGTTAATATTTCTATATTAATTAAAAATCATTTACGTCAACATTACCTAATTCTAGAACTTTGGGAAGGAAGAATTTTAAAATCTATCCTTTAATAAACTGTATTATGTAAAAAAGTATGTGAATAGATGATAGAAAACATTAGAGAACTAAAGTCCATCTTATTTCATAGGGAATTTAGCAGTCAGTAGTGATAAAGAATCTTCATGTCTTAAACTACCTATACTCCTCTGGTTTTAGAGTTCATTTGGTAATCTGGAATGGTCTTAAAGAACATCGTTTTTACAAATATATCAGTCTTTAAGCTCAAATGTCTAAGCTCTTAAATATCAGTTGAGCCCCAAGCTATATATACTAACAAAGAGACCTAAAGGGAAAAGAACTCCATAAACTAGCCTTTATTTACGTTTCTTTTGGTCAAGAAATAAAAAAAAATACATCTTAAAAATAAAGGAGAAAGGAAAGGAAAAAAGAATCATATATATGTTGTGAAGAAGAGAAATAAGGGAAGAGCCATTTCAAGGTTGTATGAGTGAAGGTAACTGAGGAAATTCTATTAATCTTAAATGAAACTTCATGCTAAATGTATACAGCATTGAAAATTTAACCAGAAATAACTACTGCAGTGAGGTCAGAAACTTGTCAAATACCTCTTATGTGCTAACTTCTTTGGAAAATGAGGATCATTTGAGGTTATTTTTTTTAATTTAATTTGCATTATTCATTTGCAACAGATGGAGAGATCTGTCCATAAGACAGCATATTTTTATGCTCTCTTAAATTAGAGGTTATTGTATGAGGATAGTGATCAAATAATAACAGATTAGAGGGAAGAGGAGAAAATTATACCACAGAAAAGATCCCGCAATGCCAGTGCCATGCAATCAAAATCATTCTAGAAGCAAAATACTATGGAAATGGAAATACTATGGAAAATGAAAAGTATATTCTACTACACAGTGAAACCTGGACAGCAGTAGTGAAGACAGGTAACAGCTTTCACACAATCAGTTCTTGAGCTCAGTGATATTCTGCAAGTAAATTACTCTGACCCATGGGTAAGTTATAAATAAGAAAAAAAATATTTATAGTTTGTATACTGCAGCTTTCAAAAGACTCCACCAGTCCGGCCAGCAAGCACTGAGGAAACCACAAATCCAATATTCATTTACAGGGCTTGTGCTCATTTTCTGATGTGCACATGGGCATCACTTAGCCATTTAGGTTTTGTGTCCCTGAAGTGTCAGCCTCACAGAAGGCTTGCAGCATTAACTGCTCCCTTCTGGTAACAGCTTCCATTAGCGCAGTATTTGTGATGCCATCTGAGGCACTATTGATTTCTTAAAAGGAATTGAGTCCTTCTGTCAACAAATCTATCATCTTATTCAATGCCCAGCATTGTTCAGCAAACCTGACTCTGCTTTCTCTCTTTCGTTCTTGAGATCATACCACATCTAGGAAAGTGGATTAGAGATTTCAAGGATGAGTTCTCAGTTCCCACCTACACAGCAACATAAAAGCCAAACCATGATTTTAATAAAAATACCTAATGTCCCCCAGTACAGGTGATGGTCAACAATCCTCCCTTGGCCTGAGTCTTCTCAAAAGTTTCAAAAGACATGGAAAAATCAGTATCTATTCAAGTATAAATCCAAGCACCATCCTTTAAATACACTTTTTCCAAAAGATGCATAGAAGTCTGCTGTTATTTTACAAGTGTTTTTAAAAAAGAAAAGCAACCAAAAATTCTTCTAACCAAACAAGACATTTTCCTGAACACAGGCAAAAGAGACATTCAGCATGGTATGACACAGCTCACTCATGCTGCCCACATGAAAACAGCCAGCTGGGGATGTTGCAAGAATGCCCCTTCAGGAGCACATTTCAGGGCTCAGCTGAACGTATTGAACCCCAACCACGGTAAGGGTCATGCAGGAACAAATACACCTTTGCTTCCACACTAAGAGGACAGAAGGGCAGCTCGAAAGAAGCTGTGAGTAGAGCTGGGGAAGCCCTGCAATCACTGAGAGTGGCACCACAGCTGGTCCCCTCACACCCCTCACAGCTTGGGGTTATCCCCGCATGTTCACCATTCCACATGATGAAACACATCATGAAAGCCTGCAAGCATGGCATGGGATGTGTGTGCATGCACACATGGGAGGAATGGAGGAAGAAAAGTAAGATCAGTGACCATAATCCCTAGAGGGGATGAAGTAATGGCCATTTGAAAGGCTATTATAGTGATGTGAATCGCTAAGAGCTTACATAATGAACCAAATGTACAGCTAGACATTACAGAAATTTGATCCATCACTATGTGGATTATTCCAGAATCACAAACCCAGCTGTGTAGTAATTGATCTATAGTAATATCATGTCACCCAATCACAACAGTGCTGCAACACATAAATAACATCTCCTGACAGACAAGACCCTCAATCATGGTGATGAAGTCACCAGGTCTCAGTGAACCAGTGAGTATGAGTGCAACTCATACACTAATCTGATGTGATAAGGGCCTAGATAAAAACTTTTGGTTATCTGAGGAATCCTCACCATGCTATGCAGGTGAACTGTCAGCTAGAAACACCATATATGCCTCATAGGACACTTGTCATAATACCTACTGTGCACCTTCAAAAATTTTTTATGGGAGAGGGTGACGATAAACACAAAGATCTCCCACATTCTACTTATTAAGAGTCTACCAACACACATTTTTTTTAACTACTCATCTTGCTTACCTGTCTCAGGTAAGTAACTCCTTTCTATCCATCTTTGGTAACATTTCTGTATGTGTAATCACTTTTCCCATGTGCTTTGACTGCAGAAATTTTGTAACTTCAAGAATCATGTGGGCTCATTTCCCACTCAGCAAAGTACTTTATTCCTGTGCTTTCTTTCAGCAGGCTGTAGGAATAATTTTACCATGAGAAACCACTTCTAAGCTGCTCAACTAATGCTTTATAGACACATATGGTTAAATATATTTTCCTGTCAGAAATAATTACACAGCAAAGCACTTTTCCCTCCTCCTTTTAGCAATCCCAGTTGTTAAATGCTTGTTTAGGAAAACAAACATTAAATTTATAAAATTTGACATTCAATCTTCAGAAGAGCAAATTAATGGTAGATTGAAAACTCTGGAGAAAGAAGTCCTCCAGAAGTATTCTTTGGTCATGATGCCTACACCAATGCACCCCAATGGTAAAAAAAGCCAGCTATTGGTATCAGGGGAGGAACTCATTCTCTGTGTCATACAAGTTTCTGTCTCCCTGCCAAAGAAAAATTCCCACCTCACAATTCTTTTGTAGTAGGGAAAGCTGGGTTGATTTCTTTCTTTCTTTCTTTCTTTCTTTCTTTCTTTCTTTCTTTCTTTCTTTCTTTCTTTCTTTCTTTCTTTCTTTCTTTCTTTCTTTCTTTCTTTCTTTCTTTCTTTCTTTCTTTCTTTCTTTCTTTCTTTCTTTCTTTCTTTCTTTCTTTCTTTCTTTCTTTCTTTCTTTCTTTCTTTCTTTCTTTCTTTCTTTCTTTCTTTCTTTCTTTCTTTCTTTCTTTCTTTCTTTCTTTCTTTCTTTCTTTNCTGAAGGTCATTCAGACCTTGAAAGACACACAAACTGACTCAGTAGCACTACCTAAAATAAGACCTCCATTTGATAGCATAGCCAGAACTACCCTTGCATTTGTAATCATCATCTCACAAAATTACAACCATGGTCTTTTTCTCTTCCACTCTTTAAAGAGCAATTTAAGAGAACATAGATTTTAAACAACAAGTCTTTCTGAATTTCTTTTAACTATCATCACAAAAAACCCAACACATTACAGAAGTTCAAATAGAGGGTTCTACAGACTTATTCCATTAAACACAGCTACAAAAAAGAAGATAATAAAGCAATATATTTTACAGACCCCATAATTGTTTCACCTTTACTAGACTTCACTTTCTCCCTTATGATGTCAGATTCATCTTCATTGTTCCATCATGTGCTGACTTCCTGTACCCACACTCTCAGCAGACGTCAAAGGCAAGCTGATGTCACTTTTTACTGTTTCAGTAATTGGTTGGTTTTCCACATTTTTCAGTTGGGGAACATACTGACACTGTATTAAAATGCATCCTTTTTAACTAAGTTGGGAACTCATAATCCTGTTTTTCTTCTTAGCAGTATTTACTCTTGTCTCCCTTTTAAGATGGCCTCTCCCAAAATAAATCCTAGGGTGCTGAAAATGTTTTCTTCCATCTAGTAAATGGAAAGCAAAGCCCTGAATTACATACCAAATGTAACTCACTTTTCCTGACCTTGAAGAAATACTAGTCTGTCTTTTCTTTCCTATCCCAGGCAAAATTTGCTATCTTTGAAATTTATAAAATTTTAGCTCTCAGCTGAAACGGAATGAAAAAAAAAAAAAAAANNNAAAAAAAAAAAAGAAAAAAAAAAAAAAAAAAAAAAAAAAAAGAGGGGAAGAGGGGGGGAAAAAGTCTGTAGATTATGTGTTTATATACTGGAAGTTTTCTGATATGCTCCAGTGGCTGGTATTTGGAGAAAGCATTGAAAAATCATGCAGAGGATGCAGAGGATGTTTATGCACACTGATCAATTTCTCTTAACCACCCACATTGCCTGTTACAACTGAACACAAAACCCACTAAAACAAGGAAAAAATAGAAGATGGTGCATAACAGGAACACCTGTATTCATTATACTATGCGTGGTGGCAGATAAAAAAAATACAGTGGAAGCTACTTCCTGTAGCACAGTTCTCCTAAGCAAATGTTTTCAGAGAATGTACCTTGTTAACACATATTTAAGCATCAAACCATAATTTTGGATTTAAACTCCTCTTCTCACACAGGTGATTATGGAGTGGAAGGAGAACTGGCAAAAATGATAACATACAGTAACTTTTATAAATAGAGAGGACAGCTCGTTCCTAGGTCATTCTTACATCAGAAAGATCTCTCTTTAAATTCCTGTCACAATTAGAATTGAAGCAGAGGAATAGCAAATATCAGGAAGACAACTAAGCAACTTGAAAAAAGAGTGAATGGCTTTGAATATTATTGCAAAATAACAAGAGAAATAAGATTTCTTACTGTTCTCTGGGAGTAGAAAACCTGCGCTGAACTTCTTGTAGTTTGGGAGCAAACTAAGGTTACATTGTCCTCACCCAGATCATCTATGGGTACCACAGGCTTATGTGAAAAAAGATCTTTTAAAAGTGTCTTAAGAAAGAGCTAGATGCAGTGCAAAGCTGACATGAAGATTCGAAGAAGCAAAGCTCTGACAGTTTTGTACCTGCTCTGCCAAAACTGACTGCAAAACCTCAGGATGAAATTATTTTATAATTAACCTCTTCTTCAAAACCAGAGAAGTTACATAAATGAGCAGATGACATCAAAGAAGAAAAGGTATCTTGTCTTGCAGCACAAGACAACTTCCTGGATTTCTCTTTCTGCCTGACGTATCAATGCAAAAAGAGTTTTTGGGAAATAAAGCAAGAAACAAGCCAGCATGGAAATTAGCGAGAGAGCATCAGACATTTCAGTGGCCTTGCATCCTTCCTTGTGGGATGCAGCAATCATCCTTAGGCATGTCTCCTAAGTATAAGAAAAACAGCAAGCAGAAGGAAAGCAGAGAGCAGGGGAAGACCAATGGGACTAGCTCAGTTGGTTAGAGCATGGTAATGGCAAGGTTGTGAGCTCATCTTCTTATGAGCCATCCACTTTGGAGCTGTCTTGATGATCCTTGTGGGTGCCTTCCAACTCAGTATATTCTGTGATTCTGTGATTCCCTGAAGACTTCGCCACCAAGTCCACTGCGGTCATTAACCCAAACCCACTCATCTTCACATGTTCTCTGAAGACCCTTGAGGAACAGACTGCACTGAAAACTCAACTGAGAACGCACCAGAGTTAAGCAAAACCATATCAGAGATATAAGACCCAGGAAACCAGGATATTTTCCAGAAAATATTAGAGATTCTCCTTCTTACAAGGCATTTAAACTTTAGTTTAGTGCAGGAATGACACTCTGCTCTTATGCTGCCCAGTCTCACCACTTAGTCTTCTCTAACCCTTCCCAGTTTTGCCCATCTTCCTCTTAACCATGCAATAGTGGGTCGCCAGCCTCAGTCCATGCAGGTTGGTATCACACATCGAGGTACCCAGCAGTTCATCCTCTGAAGCTTTGTCTTTGTCACCTTCTCTCAACAGCAAACAGAAACACAAATATAAATTAGTATCAGCTTGTATGCTCTGAGCATTGAGTCTGTACATTGGGTTATAAGCATGGCAGGAGAGCAGCACAAGTGGACAACAGTGCACAGCTGTCAGAAAGCACCAAACTACTGAAGGGCACAGTTTCACAGGATGACTGAAAGGTGTTTCAGTAATTCTGGACATTAATACCTATTTAAACACTGACCCTGTAGAACCTCTGCAGTGAATACTCCTACATGGCTGAAGATACTAATCTTGAAATAATTTAATTTAATAAGTAATCTCTCATAGCAATGGCCAATAGATTAAAAATGCTGACCATCATCATGCATCTAGCTCATTAAAGGCATTTCCTTTTTTAGCTTATACAGTGTCTTTGCTACATCTCACACATACACACCCCATATTTTTTGTGCATGTTTGTCTATACATATATATGCATGTACACACTTCATATATAAATATAAATATAAAAAATATGTCAAGAGAAAGGACTAAGGGATTCTAATATTAGAGAAGGCCATTAGATGATCTATCTGCATAATTTGAAACATACAATTTTATCCAATTAAAGTCTCATACTTGCCAGCCATATCTTTTGCAAAATGAAATAATTGCATTCCTTTTTCTACAGCATGTCTTCAGACAAGGCAGTCAATCTTGATTTAAAACTTTTTAAAAGAGGTTGAAAATATGCAATTACTGCATTATGAGCTTTACAAAACCGACTTGGAAAAAACATGCTTTGGTTGTACCAGCAACATAGCATCACAGAGCACTATAATTTCCTCAAAGCATTGTAAAATTAAAATATTAAAAAAGAGGGCTACCTATCTAGAACAATCTCTTTTCATCAAACAAATTTAATGAAGGACTATGATCTATTTGACAGCATTCAAAAACTGTTATTTTAAAATGTATATATGCTGTCATATTTAATAATATTCACTTTATCACAAGCCAGAACACATTCTGAAGTTTTAAGCACAGCTTTCCTCAAAAAGTTTTAAGGTACAGTTTCATCCCTGTTTCATTGAGTCCCTAAAACATTTGTGACCAGTAAACTTGAAGTATCATATTGGAAGAATTTTTTTGCAGATCAACCAAATGAAGTCATAAAATATACATGCATAACAATCTATGTCAAACATCTACCTTGTTCTTCAACATCACCATTCAAAATTATGCAAAACTTCACAATCCCTAAAGCTCCTCATATACTGAGCAGCTGCAGAGATTGTTGGTATCCTTTCCCCAGAAAAGTATGAAAGGAACAAAATAAGCATTTGAAAATTGGGAAAATCTCCTCTGCCCTCCAACAGCTGATGCTGAGCTGGCACCAAGGAAATAGTAAAGGGGATTTGATATACTTTTTATCCTTTTTATATTGGCACTGGAAACACCCAGTCAGTTCATGAAACTGAAGGCAAGTGGACAGCTTGCCTTTGGACGGAATTATGCATTCCCTCCCACAAAAACACAGGAAACCATTTGTCAGCCCTGGCTCTAGCTGTCATGACTCCTGTCTCACTCAAATTTTCAATGTTGCCCTATATCAAGAGGAAAGACAGGCATGGCTCCTCCCTCCTGGCAGAACCAAGGGAAATCCTCAGACCCAAGCACTGAATGCTTAAAATGAAGGTTCTCAAAAGAATCTCAGCTATGTAAACCCAGAAAACAGATCCTGCTTAGAGCAGGTGGCAATTCCATCCGCTTTAGACTCCTTGTGGCCATTTCAAACTCTCCTCTGTTTCTATTAGAACGTTCCCCAGCTAACTTCACCCTCCCTCATCTGCCACTTGGAACTATGGGTTCTGACAGAGATCTTAGAAATTACCAGAAACCTAACACATTAAGATTCCTCTACTGCAAAATTATTATTGGTTAACTACATTGTGCATATATTAAAAAAAAAAAAAGCCACAAACAAAAATACTCTGACAGATTAAGATAGAAATACACATATTTTTTCAGCTTCTTTCTGAAATCATCAAAAGAAAAATTACAATATGCCAAAGCAAGCTGCACAACAGGAGCAGGTCTCAACCTCTCGACTGCACAATCAGATTGCAGCTGTCATACTCTTCTCTTGTTCCACACCACTCTCTGTAATAGCTAATACCAGGGGATGACAATGATGGCTCCCATTATTGCACTAAAATTGTTGCAGTATTGATCTACTCCTGAAGGAATCATTTGCCATAAAACTGGGCAAGAATCTCTGGTTGAACTTGAGAACAAAATTTTACATGGAAAACATGAGCACCAAGCTAAGAGAAGTGCACACATCCCCTCAAAACACCAGAAAGTGAGAAAAGAAGCAGACACATTGTGTAAATACTGTCTTCTTTTCTTAAAAGACAATCTTCCCATTTGGAAAGTGATTTGTATATGCTTGGAAAATAATAGCATATGTGATATGCAGCAAATTAAATAGTGCAATCAAAACAGTTATCAATAAACTATTAACCTTCAACAGCATCCTGCCCAGGACTACATAAATGAGAATTCAATTCAGCTTTTCTCCTGAACATAGAGATAGATAATAATCTATGTCAAGGACAAAGTTTCAGCATTCCTAGTGCAATACTCTTCGGCCTTCACCATGGAAAAGCAAACATCTAAAGGTCATTTAAATCACAGGTTTCAAATTTTAAATTGCAAAATTAATCCCTTTATTACAGAATTATATCTGATCTACATATCAGTAAAACACATTCTCTACTGGAATGGCTTAATGAATACAGACAATAAAACATAAACTGCAAAAAACTGCTTTACTGTGAAGATCAACATTGTGTCTAACTGCAGCTTCAAGACAACACAGAAGAATATCTATTGTCTATATTCTACACCAAATGTATAAATAGTCTTTATTCTGATAATCTATGGCAAGCACTGAAAATCTTTTCCATTTAATAAATTTTTGTGCTTGGTAATCCAAGGTTTAATGACAAAGTGCCTCGATTTAATCAATTATGTTTTGACAGTTTTCTGCCTTACCGCTTGTTTCCCTATCATGTGCAAAAATAGCTGTATTACACTACTTACATTTTGATGCCTATTTTGCTACAGTGAGGAATAAGGTACTTTCAAACCCTATTTTATTGTATTCTTCTACCATTGAACACCCAAAATACAGTAAGGAAACCTTCTGCATTATTCAGCTTGATAATCTAATCATGCATCCATTCCATACACTTAACAACAGTATTTCAGTCAGGAAGACAGTCTTGCTTCAGACTAGCCAGAACAATAAGCCTTTCTACAGAGGGCAAATACTTATTACCTTTTCATCTTAATAAGATGACTGTTTCCTGGCAATGTGAAAAAAACATAGTATAACATAACTCCTCCGGAAAAGAGCTGCATTAAGGACGTAGGAGGAAATTTGTCTGGTAATAGCATCATCTCAGTTGCTAGCACATTGATCTAAGTAATAAAGGTACATATTTGTTTTCTTTTTAAGACTGGATTTATTTACTCAGAATGAAAAGGTAAAAAGCAGCATCAGTGAATGCCAGAGCATGTCTGTCTTCAGAAACATGACTAGGGAATATACTCGCTCTTTCCTAGATACATCCTAAGTTAATAAAAACCCTGCTCTTGCACCCACCAAAAGCATCACAGGGCAAATGGAAAGGCAAACTGGAAACTTTCTTGCCTGTACTGGCTTCTCAGACAAGCTCACAGGTAATTCAAGGTCTTATTCTGGCTATCAATTGCAGTCCAATAGATCCTAAAAATCACATAAAGGAAATATTTTTATCCCCTGACAGTTTCTCTTTTTGTTACAACCCAGGAGAGGCAGATGATTCCAGAGGTGAGACACTATTTTACAGGGTAAGGAAAAGCAGAATCATCACAGAAAACAGAGGAGGAAAAGATTACTATGGGATGCATCCATCAACTGACTCAGCTTTGTCTTGGTAGAATTTATTGTGGCTGCTTACACCAGCTTTACTGGTGACATGGTAGAATGCAAAAACAACTTTCAAACATTCAGTACTAATTTACTTCAGGGTGCGCCATGCCTAAAGCATGTAACAGTGAGAGTGACAGCAGAATCAGCATAAAACAACAGACTACCATCGCCTCAGTAACACCAGATTCTGGGCTAGCAACACAGACATTCAAGTTACCATGACAAATTTTTAATGGTTTTCAAAAATGCATGTGTGAGACGAATGTTGATGAAGAAGTTCATTAAGCCCTTCTAAATCAGTAAGTAGTTTAGCTAAATATACATTGAGATTTCATTTTTAAAATAACAGCTGAAAAGATGATTTTAGGGGATCCCTCCTGATACAAATATTGGATCCCACTCTGAAAGTCTCACTGGCTTTTAAAAAAAAAAAAATCACAGCTTAATTCTGCAGGAGTCAATTGCTGATGTAACTTTACATTTGATGGAGTCTGAATGAGTTAACAGCTAGGAGGAGAAAGAAAAGAAAAAGAAGTATGCACCACACAGCATTTTGCAGTCTCAGGCTAGCATCTCAGCCTACAATGCAAGCTGCTATTCACACATCACAAAAAGGCTCTCCCTGATAATCTGTGGAGCTCAAATTCATACACAAATCTGAGAGTCAAATATAAAAATCAGTTCACAAATTCTCTTCTCTTAGACTCAACAAAATTCAATGTATATGTAGCATGAGTAAGCCGGGATCACCCTTTCCTGTGTTTCCCTTCGCACGTGCTTATATATTTTTGTTAACCTCTATTTTGTTTTTTTTCAGTTTCAGTGTGTCAAACATTGCAAAATGGCAGCACTGCCCATCACACCGACCTCCAAAGGGCTGGAACACATGCACATGTCATGGTAAATGCCACACGCATACATCATGCGTTCTCAGGAGAAGGTATAAGAGAGGCAGATTTGCAAAGGGAAGATATGTGCCTTGATTACACTGCTCACTAGTGTGTCCTCTGAGCAGAGCAGTAAAAACCAGAAAAACTATCAGCAGTTACAAGATTCAGTTGAAAGAGGCAGAGCAGAGGCATAAAGCTTTTTGCCAGCACCTAACCAGCAACTAAGACGAGTGTGAAGGTTCAGGACTCAGGATACACATGGATATGTAGCATTCCAAGACACATGTGGACCTTACCAAGGATAAAACAGCTACTGACTCCAGATTGCTGTATCCCTTTAACCTACTTGCAGCAGGAGCCTTTGAAAACTTTACTATATTCCCAAAGGAAAGCCAGAAAAAGTAGGTTTGTTCTCAGTATCAATTGTGCAGCCATGGGAAATTAGATCAGAGCACTCTTCAGCAATGGTATGAACTGGAACCAGTAGAACAAGAGGAACAACATCTTCAAGGCAAAAGGATTGAGTAAATTATGCAATGGAACAGAATGATTAAGCCTAATTTCTTCACTCTGCTTTCATGTATACCAAAGACATCTGTGTATTAATTTCATTATTATTAAGTTTAATTTTAAAGTTTTCTAGAGATGAAAAGCTAATTAATTAGTGTTTCTTTTATGCTCGTTAGTTCAAAAGTAAGCTGACCAATAAGTTGCATAAAAGTTAAATATTTTAAAAGTAGCAGGGCTTGAAATTTTCTTTGAAATTCCTTAGGAAACTGAGTAACACAACGGGTCTCTATTTTGCACAGTCCTTACACTCTTTAACACTTTGATCTTTCCAGGAAATTTCAGTTCCTCTTTATATTTTAGCACACCTGATGCTACCAAAGACACTTCAAATGAGAGAGTGCACATTCTAAAAACCCAACTTACAGGAATTTGATATTGATTTTCTTTATTAAAAAATTTTAAATGTAAGAAAGCTCTTTGTATTTAGCATTTGATGATTTAGTTAATCCATAACTGAATATTTATTGAGCAATAATTGCTTAAAGCAAAAAAATTAGGCCATTTAAATAAAATAAGAGGAACAGAAAATCCACTATGATAATCTTACAACTTCCTCAATTCTCCTCCACACGTCACTGCACAAAGAGCTAACAGAGAATAGCACATGTTCTACAGCTCATGACAATTAAATACCTTGCTCTGATCTCAAGAGCAGGTCTCCATTGCTTTCACTGGAGACTGGATGCTTGTAAATAACTTTAAAAAAAAACGAGTAAAACACACACACAGAGAAAACAACAAACTGACAAACAAAAACTACCAAAGAAATCCCTAAAAAAATGCCAGGAAACTGAAAACAAGAACAAGTCGAAATAAAAAAAAAAACAGCAAATGCAAAGCCACACAAGTATGGGGCAGATATTAGAATTCTACTGGGATCATGCTTTTCTCTGCTCATTACTTGTGCCTGCTCATTGCGTCACAGTGCCTTTAAAGGTCTCTTCCAACCCAAATTATTCTATGATTCTATCATGCTGTGATGATGATCTATGTCAAGAATCTCAATGTATAGCAGAAGTGACCACCATTAACAGGTAAAAGAATCGAGCCATCTACTAAAATCAAGTACATTCTTCCCAATTTCACTAACTGCAAAAATAAGATTTTCTTCTCCACTCTTTTAGGCGAAATTTATTATGGACAGCATTGCTGCCAGCATGGACTCTTTCCACATTTTCATACTCTATTATTACTGGAACCTGGCACTGACCAGTGATGACTTGACAGTGCTTATACTTACAAAAACACAGGGAAACCTAATTACAGTATGTATTTACAAGTGCAGATCAGAAATACTTGTTCCTCTCATAGGTACTGACAGTTCCAAGCATTTTTAAAGATCCCATCAGTACTGAGGGGAAGTTAAAAATTAAAATTGTGTAAATAAGGGCTGAAGATGTTTTTTAAATATGCAAGTAAAATCAATCAATATTTCTCAAATTTTTAAGACCTTGTATTAAATACATATTGCAAGTGGACATAAAAAAGCAAAATGCCTTATTGGGGAGCCTAGAAAGCCTAAAGCAACAGAAAGTAAAGGGAGGGGAAGTTGTCATTTTATGCTTCCTCAGGGTGGTAAGACGAACAAGAGAGAAAAAAATAATTAAACACCTTTATGATTTATCAAAGAAACTCAAATATTTTCTGGGTAGGAGTATTTCTCCCTTTTCATGTTCCCTTCTCCTATCTACTTGTGTATTCACCATTCTAAGCTTGTCTGTACAGAGAGATTGTTTAGCATTTCCTGCAACAAAAAAAGGAAAAAACCACAATAAAGCGATTTGTAATCTTCCAGCTCAGAGGAAGATAGATACCCTACTAGATACCCAGTGATCTATATTGTCCTACATTTTATGGATTCACAAAGTAAGGAGGTGAAATCATTGCTGCTGATAGAAACTATTTCTAATAAAAACATAGATATATATATTTTTTTAAGGTGATAAAGAGGCTCACTTCTTTTTAAAAATTATTATTTAATTTATGGAGATTTAAAATGAATGGACAACAACTAAAAATTGAATGTGCGAAGAGTAAAGAGTGGAAAGAAACTTTATATACATCATTGAATGTTCATCCCTTAAACTTCTATAAAAGTGTTTTCCTTAGAGATTAAGTGTTCAACATTTGCATCCAGCTTCAGCATACTGAAACATGAGTATCCAAGGTAAAAGCAATCTGTATGACAGTATCCCTTTGAAGGATCTGTATGCAGCTTTTTGCAGAAGCAAGGTAAAACATCTCCACATTACCAAATTTGCCATATATCAGCCATTGCAAAAATGTATGAAAAGAATTCTACAGTCCTTCATTTTAGAGCCTAACACATGCCCCCATCTTTGTCACATTACATTTCTGATAAATATTAATAGACACAAATCTCTGGGAGCACCTTTGTGATGGTAATAAGTACAATGCTTCCTATTTCAGCCAGGAAACTAAGGTATTTTGAGACAGTTGGGGAAACTGAGTTTGGGAGCCTGAGACTGAGAATTTCAATGGCTCCTGGCAAAGGCAAATTCAATACTTTGCCCACATAAATATATATCCTGAGAATCTATGAGTCTCCAGTTTTGAAAACCGTAGCCATAGCACTTCTAAATGTGGGGTTTTTCTTCCATTACGGCCCTTCCTAAATTTAATGTAAGTGAATTTTCAGAGGTACTCTGTCTACACATAAATCCTTCCTTCACCTCTTCTGTCTCCCCTACAGATCAGTTCCCAAGGAACTAGTCAAATATTTCTAAGAGGATGCCAACAGAGACAAGTACCTTGCTTGTCAGTGTAGGCTTATATTTGCTGTTCACTTCCTCTGCCTTATCCTTCTGCATACCAGTTTTGGACCTGACCAGCTCAGTGCCACAAAGTTGTTAATGCTATTTCAAACAAGCCCCAACAGACTAACATTTTGTCAAAATGCCATTTTGTGTCCTCATATGACAATCCTGATGTTTCAATACCAACCTCCTAGCAGAAATATGATGTGGCATCAGCCAATGACTATTATTCATCCGTGATTTTTCTTCAGAAACATGCATGAACTAGGAATCTAATCCTTGTAAAAAATACCAAAGAGGTTGCATTAAACAGGAATAAAACAGAAGCCCACTGTTCTCTAAGGATGTAGAGCCATGTGTCCCATTGGTCTCATACATTGCTCTCATACAAGCTCTGCCAAACTGTTTCGCGGAGAAGCAAGAAAATCTTCCCACCACTCACTCAGCTTCCCACTTGCATACCAATTTTCAAGTGTAAGCATGAGAAATTAACAAGTGTAACTCTGTACTACAGTGATGCCATTCAGTTAATGAAGACAAACAACTCTGTTTTAGGTAAATGCAAACTTTATAACTGCTTCAAAATTTACAGGTTCATTTAAAGTAAAAGGTTAATTACTATAACAGAATATTTTACATATTGTAACATGAGACCTTAGCACAAACAAAACCTGTATAAAAGTTGATATAAAGAGGCAAACTGCATTCCTAAAATTTACTTAAATAAATATTCAGCAACAAATATTGGTGCCTAACAAGGATAAGTTCACTGATATAACTGTGACATCAGAACTAAGAGAACTGTTTACATGTTTAAAAATACTTAGCTTCTTTCACTCCACACAAGTTGTCTTTTTAAAAAGAATACTTGAATGGAATTTTAAGACAACTTTCAACAGTAGGATTACTGTACATTTTGCAAAAGTACACACTTGTAAGTTACCCTAAAGAGGATCAATGTGAAGCATGGGTTAGAATCAGGGTGTGCAGTTCCACATCACTAAGCATAAATTTCTGAAGGGAGGTGAGCAGCACTTTCAAATCTGTAAAACTGTTGCTACAGAGAATCAACCACATTAAATTTTGTGAGATGTGAGTAAAAACATGTGTAGAATGGAAGCTAAGACAAGGCAGCACAACCATGACTTTGGCTTTTGCTCCTGGAGTGTTTTCCTTTACGTCAACTGCTCAAGAAAATGCACACAATTTATGTTTTCATGTAGAACTGGAGGAGGAAAGAGATTCACCTACACATGACTAAATTCTAAGAAGGGCATTGGAATCCTTAAATATTTATTAGAAGTATATCTCTGGTAACTTCTTTAGCTATAGACCCAAAGTTGTTAGTTTCTTCATACTTATATTTCTGCCTTGAATACCAAATTCTGAATACAGCTGAAAGTACATCACACCCAAGTGAAAAAGACAGAAATGCACATGGGAATAAAATAAGTGTTAGCACTAATCTTTCTCAGTCAGCAGTTCTGCAGTGGATCACATCAGTAACTACCTATTAAAAAGGTGCACTACTTCTTGATCTCCTAAACCACATTCTACAGAAGGTCAGTGATTACAGACTTTTACAGGAAGGAAACTGCAAAAATGCACAGTAGATAGAATCAAAGAATCATAGAATGGTTTGAGTTGAAAGGAACCTTAAAGATCATCTCATAGGCAGGGATGCCATTCACTAGATCAGGTTGGGGATCAGGGCCCCATCCAGCTTGGCCTTGGACACTTTCAGTGATGGGGCACCCACAGCTTCTCTGGAAAATCATAATCCTAAGTCAAGCACTTATTCAGCCTCTCATGCTTTGCCAGTGAAGTGGTAAACAAAAAAGCTGGGAGGGAACATAGTCAGGAGACATAACATACGTATGCCAGCCAAAGAAATATACATAGAACATCTTGCACAGTATATAAAGTGTGGGAGTTTCCTGGAAATGGGTCTAATAAGTGCTTGGGAATGGTGTCTCGCATCTGTCAGTGGGAGGTGAGCAATTGTATTGTACATCATTTGTTTTCCCTTGAATTTTATAATTTTTTTTAAAATAAATATTAATTCTATATATTTAACTTTGTTTCAGTTGCTTAACTGTTCTAATCTCAACCTATAAGTTTTCCTTTTCATTCTCCTTCCCATTCCACCAGGGTGCAGGTGCAGGGGAGGAGTGGTGAACAAGTGTGTGCCTGATGTTTAGTTGCCATCTGGGCTTATATGATGACAGTCTTAAGCCAGTGATATAAAGATAACAGAAATTTGATAAAAATTAAAATTACTTAAAACAGAAAAACATAAAGTGATAAAAAGTGATGAAGTGATAAGAGGTAAAAGATAAAGTGTGTTTAGATTTTCTGCTTGCAAACTCCACCTCACACTTCAAGTGTTTATATTGAGAAAATAGCGCCTTATTTGGTTCAGTATTTGCTAGTACTTGAATTTTCTTAGACAGATGAACAGTATAGCCAATTTTAAGCCAGGAGCAGAAAATTGAATTTCATCCAAGCAATCATTTGGTTTCTGCCAGAAGAGCCCCATTCCAAGTTGCTGGTGTTTCTTTACTTGGCACTGCATTGTGCTACTTCAACGTATGCCAAATGTTGAATCCCTTGCTGCTGCTGTAGCATTTGCTCCTAAGAGAAGGAGAAAGTACAGCTGCTAACAGGAGATGCTAGCAAAATCCGGGTTCATCATCTTCCTTCTTAGCTCCAGTATTTTCCCATTACACCTTCCTCTTAACTGGAAAATCAGGAAATATTGCTACTAAAATATCATGGTCTCAAGTGACTATTGCGTATTTTCTGAGAAATAACATTGCACTATGACTTCCACTGTTCTTGAGAAGATCTGGGAGAAGAATTCGATAATCAAAACATCAGAAAATCACTTATAAACCTACTGGAAACTGCTCTTATTTCAAAATTGGTCAGTATGACTACTACTTCATCCTCTCGCCTTTGCAATTTCAATATACTTCTAGCTGATATTAGTATCTGAATCTAGAGTGACTGGAGATTAACACAGCATGTCATTTAAAAGCTGTGATTATAAATTTCCAGTTGGAATCCACATTTGCTTTAGTTCCATTAATGCTGCAAGAACAGACATAGAAAATAATGTGAGAGGAGGAGGAAAAGAAAGTAGAACTTTAAGAGAGCTCATATTGTAAAGTGTATTGCCTAGCAGATATTGCTAAGAATAATTGTCAGCCTACAATTCTAGGATGACATAAAAATCTTCAGGGATTGTAGATGTTCCAAACTGGTTTCTGGACTCAAAATCTCAAAGTCCAGAGATGCTGGGTACAAAAATGTTAACACCAAACCTTTTAAAACAATCGTAGGTACAAAGCCTTACAGTCTTTATATTTTTCTTCTTTGTAATTCTAAGTATTTCATATGTATGCCAAATGTATATGACACTATTACTCTCGCATTTCAAACTACTTGCCATTTTCTTTGATAGCTTTTTGAATTTAATACCTACCAAAGATGAAGGGGAAATTCAGAGAGAGTGAGCGTGTGCATGTATGTGTGTGTTTGTGTGTACATGTGTAGGTGGGCATATGTGTAGGGAGGAGGAGCAGACTGAGTTTTAAATCTGAAAATTCTCTTCCAGACAGAGGCACCTCTGTTGGTATCAAAGAAAGCCATTTAACAAAGCAATGCCAACAACTGAACCTTGTGAGAAGGCTTATTCTCTACTAAACTAAAATTTACACGGCACCTGGATTGAGCTACTGGTCTGTCTGATGGTTCAGCCCAATGAGGAGAAGCTGCTCTAAGACAAGAGGACATCAGGCCATTTGAAGTTCACCTAGGAATCCTATTCAGTAGTATTTGGTGTGTGTGCTGACAGCACTGCTGGCACAATGAAAGCATTACTGCTGAGGAGCTGCTTCTGCAAGCAGGCACAGTCTCCATTTCTGGGGGCAATTATGGTGCCCTCATAGCCAGATGACAAGCTGATAAGTAGATCATGCACAAGTAGTAAATTCTCCATGAACATGCAATGCTCTCACAGCTGCAGTAGGACATCCCAGTTTGAGGAATCCCATGAAGATTCATGGTTTCTACCATGTGTGCTAACCAGGAACAAGACTTTTGCCTATTCTTAGCCCATTATAAAAATGTTCTGTAGTAAGAATTAGCATTTAAAAAGAATTAGCATTTTAAAAACATGCAAAAAGGTTTTTCTGTAGCGCATGATGCTAGGATGAGGCAAAAAGAGAAGGGAGAAGTAAGGACAAACCAGACCAAACGGTAATGTTTTATGATATCAGCATGTTCGTAATTACAGATACTTAAAATTACTCTAAAGTTGGACTTCTAATCTATCCAGGATATTAAACTTCAAATAATAAGCATCAGAGCACTAAAATTCAGAAGTTCACAATATAATATGGAAATGCATCTGCATTTGTTACCCTTGTCCTGCTGGAACACTGGACTGTTGGACTGTTGACCTTTGAAGTACTTAGTATTTCAAGATTGAGGTTATTGTGATATCTGTTAATACCAATACAATGGTGATTATGAGAGAAATTGGTGAGATTTCTTTTCATAGGTTTGTTGTGTATCCCCTAACTACTGTTCTTAGGAAAGCTAAATTCTAATTGCTCCCATTAGAAAGGAAAAGGGGGAGAGTAAGAGGAAAAACAAACATAATTGAGGTTGATTGTGAGAAGTATTGCAGTGGTATCACCATATATTGCTAGCCCTGGGAAGCGTAGTACAAGAAGAACATTCAGTGTACTGAAAATTGTTTTTCTATAATCCTATGGTGGTGATATTTAATAAAAGTTGCTGAAGAAACTCTTTTAATATGGTAGGTATTTTTTTTTCCTGTAATCAAAATTACTACGTTTTGGATGTATCTTATGTTAACCAACTACAGTACCTCAAAATTTAAGAGTCATTGTGCTTCATGTTAGTATAGTTCCTGTAATCACCATTGACAGAAACAAAGTTCTTCTGCCTTAAAACAGATTTCCTCCTTTTCTTGGCTAGACTTCACCAGTATTTTGAGAACTATTTTTAGTGTTTGTGGGAGGAATGCTCTACAATCATTCATCCTCTTGCCTCTGTCAGTTCTTAAATGTGTGAGTCAGGGGAACTGATGTGACCATGCTTCTCAAATGATTTGTTTATGCCTTCGGGTTTGTATACATGTGGGCTTCACAACGTGTTTGGAAGGAAGAAATATTTCCTGCCTCCATACATACAAGGAGCTTTTTTGCATATAAGCAATTTATGATAGCTCCTGAGAGTGTAGGTGGGAGCATGGGGGAGAAGCCTAATTATATCTTTAGCTTAATTATATTTTGAGTTTCTGTTTTGATGCTTTTTTAATCCTGTTATTGGTTGATGTAGATTACTGGTTTTGATGCAGTATGTGTCTTCAAAGATATCTCACCAGTTGGCTCTGAAGTTGAACCATTGCTTGCAGTGAGCTGCTGCTGGTGCACAGCACTAGGTTCAGGAATGTTAAACTTGTGAATTAAAATGAGGTATACTATTCAAAGAATCATCAAAACACAGAGCTGCTACTTCACAGCTTCTTTGTCCCTTAAGTCGTTATACATAGTTCATCTGGAAAAACTACTATGTTTAGTTTCCATGAAGGGGAAGAGAAACATCACTTCCATTTTTAAAAGGAAGATCTAGGGAAGTACAGCCCAGGAGCCTCATCTCTGTGCCTGGGAAGACCATGGAGCAGATCCCCCTTGAAGATTTGCTAAGGCACATAAAAGGCAAGATGATCCAAAGCTTCCATATGGCTTTACTAAAGGCAAATTGTGACCAGTAAGGTGGCATTCTATGATATAGCAGGACCAATCAACACAGGAAGACTGACATATCATCTGCCTACAGTTCTGTAAGGCCTTCAACAGGGCCCCACATGACATCCTGATCTCCAAACCGGAGAGACGTGGATTTGATGGATGAATTATTCAGTGAATAAAGAATTGAGTGGATGGACACAGGCAGAGAGTTGTGGTCAATGCCTCTACATTCAGTTTAAGATTAGTGATGACTGGTGTCCATCAGGGCTTTGACTGCTGCTCTTCAATCTCTTGGTCAATGATACAGACAGTGAGGTTGAATGCAGCCTCAGCAAGTTTGCAGACTACACCAAGCTGACTAGTGCAGCTGACACACCCACAGGACAGGATGCCATCCAGAAGGAACTGAACAAGCTCAACAACTGGGCCCATGGAAATCCCATGCAGTTTAAAAAGATCAAGAATAAGATTCAGAACCTGGGCCAGGGCAACCCCCAGTACCAGCACAAGCTGTGGGATGAACAGATGGAGAGTAACCCTGACAAGAAGGACTTGGGGGTTCTGGGGAATGAAAAGCTGGACATGACCCAGCCATGGGCACTCCCAGCCCAGAAACCAAACGTGTCCTGGGCTGCATCCAAAGCAGCGTGGGCAGCAGGGGAGGGAGGGGATTCTGCCCCTCTGCTCTGCTCTGGTGAGACCCCAGCTGGAGCCCTGCATCCAGCTCTGGGGTCCCAGCACAGGAAGGACATGGACCTGTGGGTGACAGTCCAAAGGGCAACGAAGATATCGGATGGCTGGAGCACCTCTCCTGCAAAGACAAACTGAGAGAACTGGGGTTGTTCATCCTGGAGAAGAGAAGGCTTCAGGAAGACCTCATTGAGGCCTGTCAGTACTTTATGGGGGCTTATAAAAAGAAGGGAGAAGAACTTTTTATATGGGCATGTAGTGACAGGACAACGGGCAATGTTTTTAGACTGATAGTGCAGTTTTAGCTTGGATGTTAGAAAGAAATTCTTTACTCAGAGGGTAGTTAAGCACAGGAGCACAGTGTCTGCCCATCTTCTTCCCCTCATAAGGAAGATGTAGACTGCAATTAGCTCTTCCATCAGTCTCCTCTTTTCCAGGCTGAACAGACCAAGTGACCTCAGCCACTCCTCACGCAGCTTCCCCTCAAGGCCTTTCACCATCTTCATAGTTCTCCTTTGGATGCACTTTAACAGTTTAATCTGTCTTATGTTGTGGTGCCCAAACCAGCCCCCAGCACTTGAGGTGAGGCTGCCCCAGCTCAGAGCAGAGCAGGACAATCCCCTCCCTTGCCTGGCTGGGATGCTGTGCCTGATGCCCCCAGGACAGGGTTGGCCCTCCTGGCTCCAGGGCACTGCTGACTCAGGTTCAGCTTGCCATTGACCAGGACCCCCAGGACCCCCAGGTGCCTTTCCATGGCACAGCTTTCCAGCATCCCATTCCCCAACACCCAGGGTTGCCCCATTCCAGGTGCAGAATCCTGAACATCTTTATGATACTTCATGCAGTTGGTGACTTCTGATCTCTGGTTTGCTGAGGTCTCACTGCAGGGACTTTCTGTCTTTGAGGGTGTCAACAGCTCCTCCCAGCATAGTAGCATTAATTATCAACATTATTCTCTTACTGAGTCCCAAACAGCATTGTACCAACTACTGAGAAGCAATTAACTCTACCCCAGCCAAATCCAGGACACTGACATTCCACATTCAAATTATTTTCTTCCCCTTAACACATTTTGAAATAAATTACTTGATCCATATTACTTTGCAGCTGGCTACAGTACTTAATTGTACAGTACTGTAGTTTCACTACCATAATGAAATGCCCTGAATACTGTTTTTATGCACTGTTGCATTACAACTCCATAGATGCCATGTACCATCTTCTCCACAGATTTGATCACCACACCAAGGCATTCCACTTGATCTTAATAGTACATATCTTGCCTAGCAAACAGTATTAACCATGCCTATTCAGCTAGGCAAAAGGAGAAAATTAGCTCATGTAGAATACTGATCCAATGAGATTAGTATTGTTTTTTGACATGAATTACACAGCAGATGCTGTCTTTTGCTAGCATGCAACTTGGCCATAGTTCAGCTGGTCATGCCTGTGGTTTCCCATATGCCTACTTTATTTTATGTTTCTGTTAAGGACAGAAGCTGACTAATACAGAGACTTGACCTGCATGCCAGCAGAACTGCCTCCTGCTAGAAATGTCTCTTTCCATCACTCCTCTGCAACAAAGGGAGGTGCCAATTCATATAAGGGGGAGGAGTCAAGTTGACTCAGAAAATAGACTTCTGAAAATTGGCCTAAAGTTGTGAGCTTAATTTTAGCCAGACATTTTCACAGCTTGCAGGTGCAACTTTTACTCATGTGCTACTTATTAACACTAAAAGGCTAGTTCAGATTGGATATTAGAAAAAATTCTTCACCATGAAACAGGCTGCCCAGGTATGTGATTGAGAATACCAGCCTTTGAGGTATTTTAAAAGACATGTAGACATGCTGCTTAGGGACACGATTTAGTGGTGAACTTAGCAGTGTTAATTTTATGGCTGGACTTGATGATCTTAGAGGCCTTTTTCAATTTAAATGATTCTATAATTAAATGCAGAAAATGCCACTAATGCCATTGTCTCATACTTTAAGTATGATAAAATTCTTAATTGTACAGAGATGTTATTATCCAACAAGGGAACAGAAAACTTCAACTCAACAGTCCAGTATTAAAAAAATAATTATGACCCTTTGAAAAGATCCTGAAATAATTGACACAAGTTAAACAAGAAAGCAATAAAAAGTTGCAACCTATCATCTCTTATGCTTCTTTAAAGTTTTAGAAGTAGGTGCTTTTCTTTTCAAATCCAGTTTCTGACCACAGCATCACTTTCTACATTCTCCTTCATTTCTTACTTTTCTTCTCTAGTTCAGTCCTCATTCTCCTTCCTTCTTTCCATTTTCTGCGAGCAAGATTTATCAGTAAGTGTAATTACAAATTAGTAAAAAGAGATTTTACAAAGGAAGTACAAAATACATAGGAGTAAGAAAGCAAAAGTGAAGGTGACTGTCAGTAAGAGTAGGCTGCAGTTTTATATTTTGACTATAGTGCTGTAATACATTGTAAAATGACAGCAGTATCTACCCAGCAGTGCAAACACATAAGTAAACCTACTACATGCACAAAATCCTACATTTATTTTGGATTTTTTCCAAATTAATTCTTCAGTGTTTTGAAAGTAGTGGCTGATGCTGAACAATTCTATTTGCTTACTGGTTGCTTCTGCTTATGGGTTTCAAACATGTTAAACCAAGCATAAAATTATTTTAAATGGCAGATTGTGGTCCACAGCCAGCTTGTACTTTGTCAAGGCTCCACCAATGGCCCAGATATGCAGTGCCTTTTACATTCTGGCAGGAAATTCTTCCCCCACTCTCCCAGGGCTTTGGGAGGTAGCTGCAACATGCTGCTTGCTTAGAGAACATGCAGTGCCTTTTGGCACTGGAATCAGCATAGAGAAACTACACTCTGATACCTGTCCTTGTGGAAAGTGAATTAATCAAGGTCTACTTTCAGTAGACTCAAATTAATTACGTAGCTCTTTGCTAGCTGTGATATTCACAGAGCAAATAGCTCAATGACCAAGTCAGTGTGATTCATAAAATAATTACAGTTCATCATCAGGACATGAGATTTTCACCCAAAACTTGTGAATGGAGCTTTGGGAGGTTGGTCCTTGCAAGCCATTTGAGTGGTGCTCCATCCAGCCCTCTAGAAAGAAACTTTTATAATCTCTCTACAAATTACCTTTTATGAGAAATTGCATAAAAATAAAAAATATGTCTTTAGTGTGTTAGGAAAGTATGTCTCAGTTTCAAAATGAGTATGTATGCAGGGAGGAGAGATGGGAAGGAAGAGCAAGAGATCTCAACTAGTGACAGATTGTACAATACTGGCTTCAAGTTGGTAAGTCATAATACCGTGCTGAATGAGGCAGCAGCAACTGAAAAGACATACAACTGCAAATTCAGAACCAGTCCAGGCTCTGAAACTGAGACATACAAGTAATTAATTTCCTCCACTGAAGCAGGTATTATATCACCTGTTGAACTTCACATGGTTGGTGATTGCCCAGACCCCTGATTTGTCAAGGTCTCTCTAAAGGGCCTCCCTCCCCTCGAGGGAGTCAACAGCTCCTCCCAGTTTTGTATCATCTGCAGACTTGCACAATATCCCTTCCAGTCCTGTGTCCAGGTTATTTATGAAGATGTTGAAGAGCCAAGGATGGAGCCCTGTGGAACCCTACCAGTGACAGGTCCCCAGCCTGATGGCACCCCATTCACTGTAACCCCTTGTGCCTGACCCAGTTACTCCCATCCCATGATGGGGTTATCCAGCTCTGGGCTGGACATTTTGTCCAGAAGGATCCTGTGAGAGACAGTGTCAAAAATTTTACTGGCTTCCTTTGGTCAGCTGGGTGGGTTACCTTGCCATGAAAGGAAATTAAGTTCAACAGAAGATTAGGCTGTGCTGGCTATGACCAGTGACAGCATTACCCTTTAGTGTTTTTCAGTAACTCCCAGAATAATCTTCTCCATAATTTTACCAGTCACTGAAGGGAGACTAACAGGCCTGTAGCTTCCAGGGTCCTCCTTTTCATCCTTCTTGAGAATCGGGACATTTAACACATTTCAGTCAACTAGAAACTCTTCAGATTCCCAAGATCACTCAAAAATCATTGAGCAAGACCTCACAATAACAGAAGGACAGTATTGAGTATTTTACTGTTGTGAGACGAATCCCATTAGGCCCCGTAGATTTCTAGGGATCCAGATGGAGCAGCAGATTCCACACAACTTCAGAGTCAAGTGAAGGTTTATGATTGTCACAGCTAAGTCCTCCCTCTCAAGACACCGTGACTCCCAGAGCCCATCATCAGTGTTAAAGAGAGAGGCAAAGAAAGCATTTCACAGCTCTGGCTTGCCTGTGTCCCTGTTCACGAGGTGACCATCCTCATTCTGCAACAGGCCAATGTCATTTCTGCGCTGCCTTTTGCTATTAATGTATTTTTAAAAACTCCTTTTTTTTTACCCCTCCACAGTCTTTGCCATCTTCAACTTCAGTTGAGCTTTGGCCACACAAATGTTCTCCCTACAGTGACAAGCAGCATCTCTGTATACTTTCTGTGTCACCTGACCTTGCTTCCACTGGGCTCATACCTTCCTTTTTTGCCTTATCACCAAAAGAAGATGCTTTTTCAGCCAGACTTCCACCTTGCCTGCTTGACAGGTGATATTTGGGAACTGGTGCTCCTGTGCTCTTCAGACGAGGTGAAGTGACCAGCACTGATGTACCCCAGCACCTTCAAAAGCATTTCCTACAGGACCTCACTAACTAGTTCCCTGAAAAGCCTGAAGTCTGCTCTCCCCATGCCCAGGGTTGAAGTTTTGCTGTCAGATTTCCTCCTGACAACAGAAATTTTAAACTTGCTCACTTCACGGTCACTGTGGCCAAGACAGTGCAAATGATAACTTCACACGAGACGTTCTCTGTTAGTGAGCAACAAAAAATATCAAACTCTGATCAGGCACAAACGAAAGAATTCCAGAAAGGATTATGATATATTTGATTCTTCATCCACAGATTGACTATAGAGGAAAATACAGACCTTGCAATATTACATGTGAATACAAATACTTTGCCTTTTGCAAAGACATATTCAGCGTGCAATTAAAAAAAAAAAAAAGACCAAAAAATTGGAAAATTTAAAAAATTTTGAAGCAAATGCCTCTGGATTACTAGAAGTTAGGAATAAATTAGAGAACTTAGATTAATATAACATTAATATAAGATTGCTTACAACCTGGCCAAAAATCATCCATAAAACAAAGAGGTAAAGGCCCAATTCAAATTTGCTGAATTTTGCCAGTACCATGCTAAGCAAGTTAAGAGTATTTGGTATGGCTTAAACCAATGAGTCTGTCCCATTCCTGAAGACTCTTTGTACCCTAAGTATATTCCCAGCAATAGTATAGATACTACTGTGAAAAAAATTCCAAGATATACTGTTTAACTGAAATAAGAAGAAGAATAATGTGAATGTCATGCTGAAAAAGAAAATGTTCCACGGATATTTTTGGCAGAACTTGCTCACTACTCTACAATGAAAGTGTAAGCACATCTTAATATTCAAGCTACAATTATAACTTGAGGCATCCTATAGTGACTAGAATGAAAACACGTCAAATTTGCATGTTGTAACTGGACTGCTGCCACCTTGAGATGTTGGAAATGGCACAAGTAGGACTAGAATTGTTTTGAAAACATTCTATAGTCCCAAAGAATGAATACCTGCCCGGTGAAGCTGATAAGGAAACACATAAAGAGGATGAAGTCAGAGAAAGCTCAAGTGTGTCTACACAAATATAATCTTGTCCTTGTTGCATCAGCAACAAAGCAAGTTCTTGGCATCCCAGCTGCCTACCTCATGTACCTGTACCCAGAAAGATTCAGGAGCCCCCAGCTACACACAGATTTTGCTCCATAGAAACCTCCACTACCTAATACAGATGGCACGGCAAATTGTCCCTATCCTGTGTAGCCCCTCACCATCATTCCCAATGAAATCCATCCTTCTCCAAGTTATCAATGAAGGACTGTCCTCTGTCTCAAAGCAAGGATGCAGCCATACCTGCTACCAGCCAAGGTAGCAGAGGCCACCAAGGTGTGGTCAGTAGCCCTGGCAGCACAGCCTCAGGCCACCACTGCCATCACTCCATCAGGTCTTGAGGAACAAAGGCATATGTGAAGTACATGCAGCAATGCCATGGTTCCTGTTCTTAACACCACATTGCTAAAAACTTCAGCAGGAACAGAACCTGGGTCCTGCCTCCATCCCCAGAAACATTCTTATAAAGAGCAGGTGTGCAGGTGTGTGTGAGGAAATGAAAACACTTTCTGCTCAATGACATCACAAACAGATAGAATTGATTCAAGACCAGAGATGCTAAATGACTGAGACTTTAGTCACACAACAAAAGATAATGGGCCAGAAAGGTTTCTCTTTTAAACTATCAAGTGGTTCAGGAGCCGAATAATTGTGCTGAAAATTTCAGCTAGTCATAGCAGTTTCCTGCCTTCAAGGATTTTCACAATAATTTTAACCCACTGTCCCTAAATAAAAAAACCTGCCTCTAAATAAAAAAAAAAGCACCTTAAAAACAGATAAATACATTAAAACACATCCTTTCTGCATATGGTTGAGACATACCTCAGTGCAGAATATCATATACATGCACTGTATGTGGTAATACTAGCAGTGGGTAACACTGCCTGAGGAAGGATAACCTTGCTAAATTATGTTGAATCCCATTAAAAATTAAAAGTTCTCCACAAGTAACACATATACATTTTCTGCTTTTCTCCCCTCAGACACATATAGCTTCTTTAAAATAAACAAATGAATACACTGAAATGCACAAATAAATAAGTAAATTATTTTACAACCAAGTAATAAAAGGTACTGATTCCCATTTATCTAAAAACATTTGCTGCTACAAGGACATCTTTATGATCAGGAATTCAATCTTTACTATTACTATATAGAATTCAGTGAAGTACTGAGCAGGAATCATTAAAATGTTCATAATAATCCTTTCTATAAATTATGTTTCATGAGAAACTGCATGTCCCAAAATTTCTCTCTCCTTAACTGAAATAGGTGTGTTTAGAGACTCGTGTTTAAGTATACTTTACTAGTTCTTTCATACAGGCTAAATTAGGCTTATGAAAATGGAAGAAGCTAAAAAATTGCTCTTAAATTACTTACAAAAATCATATTATTAATAGGCTTGATTACTTTTAGTTCATAAGCAGAGTAAATCTTGTATCGCCAAAAACACTGATGTCCTAGTCTCAGAAAATTATTTATTATTAAAATTAATTTCCAATCTAACACTATCTCTCTCCTGCAAAGTGCTTTCAAACATCATTTTGTAATGATAAAAAGAAATAATAAAAAAATAGGACTGACACACTTTTGTGACCTTTCTTTAAAGATCTGTTACCTACGTTGAAAGATATATTTCAGTAAATGTGAATACCTGGGACTTTTATACCTGTCTCCTACTAAGCACAACAATTAATTAAGGAAAACACAGCCAACACAGCCTTGTGAATTCTCTTTAAGTTGATAATTCACTCTGTTTTACAGGTCAGTGGCAGGAGTGCCCAGGAGCACAAAGCAGCACAGTCAGCACACGCACCACATTCTGCACCCTGACCTACCCTTCGCTGTGCAATCACTGACTGCAATCACAGACATTTGCATTTGAAGGCAGCATTTAGCCCACAAGATGAACTGCAAAGGTGGAAATGCTTACAAAAATCTCCCATCTGGGATAATTTACAGTAGCGAGAAATTATCTTCAGTTCCAAACTAGTGAGGATTTTTGCTCGCCAGTTTTTGTCAGTAAAACCTGAAGCCAAGCTGGCACTTCAGCCATTACACACATGGAAAACCACTGAGCAAGTACACTTGATTTAAAATAGCAACCAGGAAACTACTGACACACAAAATAAAAAACTCTATTTTAATATTTGCAGTTTTTTCCTTTAGATTAGTGGTCTGTAGTTGCTAATCTTCAAAAATGTTATCCAATTTAACCACATAATTATATTGAATACACATACCTAATAATTTAAGTAATTAAATATCACCAAGCCTGGGTTCAATACTTCCACTTCCATTTTGAAGGTTTCCTAAAGCTAGACATCATTTCCATTTGTGTTCTGTTTTAACGGGGTGGGCACCAGAATTCCACAGAAAAGTAAACAAAATAAATGTCTACTAATTAAAATTAAACTATGGCTTGGAAGTGAGTTGGAGGTTTGGATTGTCTACAGTACTACTTTCATGTAGGTTCCTGGGTTTATATAATTTTCTTATAATTTCTTCAGTTCTTATCAGTTTCTGAAATTTGTACAAGACATAGAGGTGAACAATCTGTGTAATTTTTCAAGGAAAAATTATTGCTGTAAATATTGTATACAGAAGTACTATTGAAAAGTAGACATCTTTTCTAAGGTTTGTAATTTTGGAAAGGGTTATATTTTTTTTTTGTTTGGTACTACTAAACAATTTAAATTTCAGATTACATTAGGTATTTAATTATTTAATCGTTACTATTGTGCAGGGAAAATGAAGCAAAACATCTGTGACAACTATTGATAATACTCTTTTATGACAACAGGATGGTTTCTAACTTTCCCTTTTCCTTGATTGCAACTCAGAATCACAGACTGGACTAACATCATCACAGGAAACTCCAGCTTATTATCTGTTTGCATTAGGCATACCATCAGTTTTATTATAATACATGAACAGAACAACCTCAGCATTCTGAGTGCTTGAATAAGACTGTCCTTGTGAGAACTATGTAGCTTTACACAAATTATTTATTTGGCCTGACAGCAGTTCAGAATTATTGCATAAAATTAACTTTCAAAGCCCATGTGATTCTCATGTGATTTAGGTAGTGACTCCTCAGTTTCTTGAAGAAATATTACTGAAGATACTAGGTGCAGCATTTAAATTAGCTATTGTTCTGGTTGGAAGTCAAAGACTGTCAGTAAGTCTGTACCAGCAGAGATGGATACAATATTTCAAACCTCTGATTACTTCAACACAGCAAATTGAGAAACCACTTACAGTATGTTTAAAAAAATGAAGACCACCACCAAAATAAAGTCATGCCTCTGAGAAAATTACTCTCTTCAGTGTAAGCTAACAAAACTGTAAGTATGCACATTTATTTCAGAGCAACTGCTTTTATGTACTGTTCAGGTGCAGAGTCCAGATTCCAAGCATAATTCAGGAAATAAAGGACTCATGTATAATCCATGTACTTTCCACATATCCTCCACCATGTTGCATCCACTGGCTGCATTGCAACCATTCAGTTTCACTCGCCTTAATACACATGGAGTAGTTTTTCAAAAAAAGCTAACTATTTCTCCATACTAGAACTGCTAGATATAAATTTCTGTTTCTCACCAGGAGCTTTTGAAGTGGTTTGCACCTGAAAACTGATCTATTTTCTGCATGATGCTTTGCATTTAAGATTTGCTTCAAGGGAATGTTGCTAACTGGTTAAACAAACAGAAGTTGTACACACCTTAATCTAAAATTTAAAAAATTGTGCAAGCTCTGTGTATTATTCATGGTATGGTTTTGCCTGAAGCTGATGCAAATTGTAACCCTGTTCCCACAGAACACTAACATAGATTAGCTGTAAAGCACTACATGTAACTTCTAACTTCCCTACAAATCCACTCTGCTAGGAGTTGGAAAAGCAGGGATCCATCCTATTAGTTACATGCTTACTTCACTGACACCAGTGCATTTTAAGGTACCTAAAGTTATGTGCCTTCATATTCAAAGACATTGGCTCAAATAATTTTTTGTAGTTAATAAACACATAATTTGTTATACAGCTTACTTATAAGTGATGAAAAAAACACATTTTAAGTACACTAAAATTTAGATGCAATGAAGGGTGCATGTATTTGAATATCCCTCTCCTATATCTCTGATATCAGCAGTAAGGAGAGCACTGTGTACACCTACATTCACTTCTGATTAGCCAATGAAGTTAAGGATAAATGTATTGCAAAATAAGAAAACTGCTTTCATAAATCAGGTGTACCACAATGAACCTTACACATAATATTTCTGAGTAGTTAATGAATAAGGAAGTAAGCATAAAAATGGTTTTCCTTCAGATATTTGTTCAGGAATAGAAAACTGACACAGTCAGTTGGAATCCTTCACCCCACAATCTTAAATCACACTAAACAATTTTTTAAACGTAACTGTGAAATGTTCATTTAAAAATATTAAAGTTATTTAACTTTGTAATTTTCTGGCAGACATTTCTTATATTGCTGTCTTTCAGCACTAATATATAAGCTGATTGTCTCATGCTGAAAGCCTGTTATCTAGTCTAATTCTAACTATTCTAGTTTAGTAAACTAAACATTAGTTTAGTAAACTAATCTATTCTAATTCAACTTAACCTAGTCAAATAACTTATACAAATCAACAGAAACACTTTTTTTTCTGCATGGAGTTTCATTTTCCCTAACACCTCAACTTTTTTCTTCAAAACAGCAGATTGCATTGGAAGTCAGTAAGCAGCTCACCTGCACTTGCACTTTATACAGTTTTCCCTAACACTTCACTAAACCCCTCTGTTTTTTCAAGAATTGAAAATCATACCTCTCAAGGTCGGAGTACCTATGATTTTTTGTATAAAAGCATAGCAATTTTGTAGTAGTTGAAGTGCTCAATAGAGTTGAAACTCAGCTTTCAAACTTATAGATAACATTAGAGACAACCCTGAAACATGGAAAATATAAATCTAGGTAATATCATCCAGAAGACTGTGACCCTGCCAGCACACAATGGGGCAGTAGCAATCAGTCAGAATTCTCCATGCCAAATTCAAAGCAAAGAAGTATTAAAATATAATTTATAAATTGCAAATGGGATTCCACTGCCAAGCATCTGGAGATTAATTACCTTCTTGGAAGCACACCTAACACACAACCAGCTTCACAGCCCATGCATCCTTGGCCTGTCAAGGAATGCTTTTAAAAACCTCTTATTGTTCAGTTAATTTTGAAGTATGACAAAGCTTATGCTCTCATAATACACATCTACTTTGTTCCCTAAAATCATATTCCTACTAGAAATAATCATTATTCATCCTAACCTCTAAGCAGACAAAAGTATAATAAATGAAGACATTATAATTGTTATTGTGTGACTACATTATCCCAATATCATATCCTCTAGCCTGCCAAATGCCATTCTGCTCCACTGGTGTCTTTCCAAAAAATGATGCAAAGATCTTTTTCATGGTCTCCTGCTTCAGCATATTCCTTTATCTAGACAAAGTCCCTGGTTCTCATGGGGGACTTCAGCCACCCTAGTGTCTGCTGTAGGAACAATACAGCAAAGCACAAACAATCTAAGCGGTGGTTGGAAAGCATTGATGAAACTTTCTGCTACCGGTGATGGAAGGGCCAAGCAGAAAAACTGTGCTGCTGGACCTTAAACTATATTATAAGGAAGGTCTGGTTGCAGATGTGAGGGCTGTGGCAACCTCCATTACAGTGACCCTAAGATCATGGAATTCTGTATTGATTGAAGAAACAGCTCTGGGCTTCAGAAGAGTTAACTTCAGTCTCCTCAGGACCCTCTTTGAAGAATTTCGTGTGAACATGCTCTATAGGGAGAAAAAATCCTAGAGAGCCAATATTCAACAATTACTTCATCCAGGCTCAAGACCAGTGCATGATGAGCAAGGAATTCCTGTCAAAACTCAAACATAGGCAGGAGGGGAAAGCAGGGACAGTCCATCTGGGCTGAATATTGTAATGTTGTCAGAGTATGTGAAAATGCAACAAGAAAGGCCAAGGCCTATTCGGAATTAATCTGGCCAAGAACATCCAGGGTAACAAGAAGGGCTTTTTCCAAAAGGTCAAGAACAAAAAGGAAAGTGTGAGCCTGTTTCTGTGTGGAGCAGGAAGCATTGCAACTGCAATGAGAGGCTGCAGAGAAACAGAGATACTGAATGCCACCTTGGCTTCAGTCTTCCCTGACAAGACCAGCCTTCAGGAGTGCCTGTCCCAAGAACAAGGTCTAGAGGAAGAAAGACTTTCCCTTGGTTGAGGAAGATTGTCTTACAGATTGCTTAGGTAAACCTAAGCCACAAGTCCATGGGCCTTAATGGGAGTGATGGGAGACCCACAAATGCTTGAGGGAGCTGGCAGACACCATAGCTGGGCTACTCACAATCATCTTTGAAAAATCATGGTGATCAGGAGAGGTGTCTGAGGCCTGGAAGAAAGCAAGCATCACTTTGGTCTTCAAAATGGGCAAAAAGGAGGATCCGGGGAAGTACTGGCCAGTCAGTCCCTGTAAGGGTGGCTCATCATGGGTACCATCTCTGGGCATGTGAAAGACAAGAAGGTGATAAGGAGTAGTGGGCCTGGATTCATCAAAAGGAAGTCATGCTTAAAACCTGATTATATGTCCTAAGATGTGACAGTTGGCTGGATGGATGAGGGGAGAGTGGTGGTTGTTATTTACCTGAATTTCAGCAAGGCTCCAGGTACCATGATATCATAAAAGGCAAAGTCAGGAATACCATCTTGATGAGTGGATGTGGATTGAGAGCCAGCTGAATGGCAGATCCCAGAAGGTAACAGTCAGTGACCCAGAGTCTGGTTGGAAGCCTGACACAAGTGGTGCCTGCAAGGTTCAATACTGAGTCCAATGATTTGGACAAAGAGACAGATACCTCCTCAGCGGGTCACTGACAGCACAAAGCTGGGAGCAGTGGCCAATACCCCAGAGTGCAGCTTTGACAGGACAGAGAAATGGGCAAAGAAAAAGTGTCTGAAATTGGACAAGAGTAAATGCAGGGTTACTGGGGAAGAATAACCCCAGACACCAGCTAGAAAGTGGCTCTGTGGAGAAGGACCTGGGGATCCTGGTGGACAATAAGTTGTCCATGAGCCAGCAGTGTGTCCTGGTGGCCAAGAAGGCCAATGGTGTTTTAGGGTGCACTGGGAAGAGCATTGCCAGCAGGGTGAGGGAGGTGGTCCAGCCCCTCTGCTCAGCCCTGGTGAAGAACATCTGGAGTGCTGTGTCCACGTCTGGGCTCCTCAGTGCCAAAGAGACATGGAGCTACTGGAGCAAGTCCAGCAGAGGACCATGAACATGATAATCTACAGATAACTTTCACCCACCTGTTCCCAGTTGCAGCTCAGCCTTTCAGGTGCCTATCAGGACCCTCTCACTTTAGGCTTCCTTGTCACCTTCCTCTTGAGTGAGAGAGGATAACAATCACTTACCCTTCTCAGCTCCCACAGTACCTTTCTTAAACTTCCAAAAGAAGGAACTGTTTTACTGTCCAGGTAGGTCAGATCTTTTGCAGAAAAAAAGCTGAATGCAAAATACATTTCATTATAATGTTCCAATCCCCTCTTTTCTTGGCAAAGATGGCAATATGCAGAGACCACCACACCACACTGCACTGTGTTATTTCTTCATCTACTGGTGCTCATCTAGGCAACAGTCTCAATTTAAAGACTTGGGCTCAGAACTCTGGCTCAGAAAATAACTCAGTTGCATTTGATGGTTCAATAATTATTGCCTGCCTTTGTGAACACTGTCCAATCCAGCATATTAACATGTACTGGCAAAAAGGTTTCAGACTGCTATGTTTTCCCTCCCATTTGTCATGAACCAAAAGCACATACAGATTCATGTACAACTTCTCATCTAAATGGCAGCAAGCTATTTTATTTATTTATATAATATACTATTCCACTCTGTCTGTGTCCTTAGACATGACAAAGAAGTTCATCGTACTTTGTGTTTGCATAGCAAAATGGGGTCCTTATCCATGCCTTAGGCTCTGTGGCATTATTGTGATAATGTGATAATGCAGTAAGCACTTCTGTCACTGCCCATGGAAAGGCACTCCACATGTTTCGTTCTGTTTCAAGCTGTCATTTGCATGTTGGCCCTCAGCTGCTTGCATTCATTAGATATACAGAGACAACTGAAGCATCTGAGTGCTTGTTGTCTGGTTTGGCATTTTTAAATTACAGAAATGAAATAACAGATATTCTTAATGAAAGTTGCTTAAACTTTCATAATATACATTTTTAGTTTAAAAATGGCAAGACCTGCAAAAATAAAATGGTAACATCATAGAGAAAACAAATTACTAGCATGGAGGAAAATTATTATCAGCCCCTTTTGCAAAAAAGAAGAAAAGGGTAGACTGATAATCTGTGACAATTCTGGCACTGAGGAACAATGGGCTCTGAAAGAACATGATTCTGCTTTCACCAAATTATAAGCCCGTGAGTGGCATATGGTGTGATTTCTGGAAATTCTGAATGCTTCCTGTGCTGTGCTCTCTATTTGTATTCCCAAATGGCTGTCTTGTAAACAGTATCAAAAAACAGAGTACTTCAGATGATCTGGTGTGCCTGAGGTCTGGCAGTAACACTGCTGTACACAAGGTCATAGCTTGTGAGAATGGCAAAGATACAGGAAAGCTTAATGCTTAACATTCCTCGAGGACACAATATCTACCCTGCACAGCAGAAAAGCAAAATTTTCAATTAAACCCCACCAACTCTGGAGCAGTGAAAGTGTAGAAACAGCCTGCATGTCTACTTCTCTCCTGAGCACTTCAGGGGACACAGTGACCTTGCAAGCCTGGAGTGAGTATTACAGCTATGCTGTGACCAATGCAAACTTCATCTCCTCTCTCTGCAAAACGGGAGAGGCTCAGAAGGCAGACCATGAATTAGAATGGCAACTCATTTTTCCACACTACTCATAGCAAAGCACATTCTCATTCATGAGCTCTGCAGAAGACAAGTTCCAGTGCAGTGCAAGACACTCTATCCCACACAGTCACCTGAGGAACTAAAGGTTTCTTTTCAAATAGAAATCTCAGAGAGCATATTCCCACATGAATGTATCCACATGTATAGAAGGGAAAGCATTCTATCTCAGATTTCTGAATTTTATAGTTGTTCTTGCAGAACTCAGAAAGTGCTCAAGATTAAGCAGCCATTACAGCCTCTCTCCCAACAGCATGTTTTATCTTTAAAATCTCCTTTAATCCTTAAAATCTACACCTCACAGCATACCCTATATGAACATTATAAATAGATATTAGGGGATGAATAGTCCCACTAAACCCACAAAATTCATGGGAAATACCCCTTGTTTCTCTAAGGGACCAGACCACATCACAGCCCTGGCAATGACCCTGGGTTAATGTATCCCCACTTCAGGCATTCTGCAATCTTGTGTTGTAAGCCCATAAAAATGAACTCCAATATTGCCCAGTCTGGCTAAACATTCCTATTGCTCATGCGTAATTTTTCACCAACTACTAGTGCTGTGTCCTAAATGCCAAATGCTTCATAAAATCTCCAGACCAAGACCAAGGCAGATGGAAAGCAACAGGCGATTTCTACCTCCACACACTCTCATACTCTTTCAGGAATAAAGGCAGTCACTCAACATGCAACTTTACCATTATATCATGCGACATTCTCTTAATTGCCTCACTGTCAGAGAACTCTTCCAGAATTTGCTCAATCAAGTTCTCACACTAGCTAAGCCATGGGATGTGCCGAGTGCACAAAAATCAGAGTTCATAATAATTTTTCATTTACTTAACAGAAAGCATGTTCCATGCCAAATCAGTAGCTGTAGCCCACATCCTTTTTGTAGGCTTCAGCATTTGTGGTCTCCCTATATAATGAACAAAATATGACTACTAGCAAATGCTCTTTTACATTTGGGCCACTAATAAGGTGAAGGATGTCATCCATATTACAGCAGATCTGGCACCAGTTAGAGCAAATCTGCATAGATGAAGGAGCAATCATTAAGGCTTTACAGACACACTTTCCTCCAGAGTGTCTAAAATCCTCCCCACATGCCCTCAAGTGCTGGAGTTCATTTTGATCACTGGTGTAGCTGAATGATGTGCAAAAGCAGGCACATTAAGCACAGACTAAGTGCTTGAGACAGCATTGTTTTGTTTATTCCAGTGAGTCCATAAAATATCTAGCATTCATGAATCAAGTCAGAATGATGTTTACTTTAGAAATATACAATTATCTTGTTCATAAAGCAGAAACCCCTTCTCTCAGCAAGACAACTCATGGTATTTCTGCAAAGAGATACTGCTACAGGGATCTCACTGAACCTTTGGGAGGACAGTATTTTCCCTTTTATTTCCCTCCTTTCTTAAGCATTCATTTAGCTGATCTATTTCAGGAAAATGCATGGCCAAATCTTCACAGTTCAAAATGAGAAAAACAATATCCTGTAGAAGCAGATTCAACTTTAATTACAAAGCAATATCAAATTTGTATGGACACAATAGGAAACCAGAATTTGTTAAACTGGTTTCCCCATGGATTCATAGTCTTTCTGAATCATTCAGTCTGTAGGATAAAATGCTCAGAATCCTCCTCCAGCAAACGTTTTTGTTACTGCATAAGCAGGAAATCCTCTGGAGACAGAGAAGGCAGAGGGAGGTTAGAAAATGCAATTTCTTCTGCATCTCTCAGAGAAGTGCCAAACATTATGTAGGGCACAAACCAGCTCTGCAGGTTCACCAGAATCACAGCTCTTCTTGTCTTCTTTGACTACTGCAGAGTCAGTGAATCGGGAATTTCAGGAAGAATTTACATGCCACTGTACCTACCTGCTTGTTCCTTAAGAAAAACAGAAACTAAGAGAGCAGTTTAAAACCCACTTTGATGCAGCGAACAGAACAAAAAAGTTATTTTCTCAACAGATTACCTTTGTGACCAAGTGTGAAAACACAGAGTTTTGCTTCAAGGGAAAGAGGTTAATAAAAATTATACTAGTGATACTGAGACAGAGACAGGAGAGGAGTGAGGACATCACCACCAAAACCAATGACCTACTTGAGAATCGAGAATAATGCATTACTTCTTGGGCCACACCTCTCAATACCTGGTAGAATTTTAATCCTTCTTGGAATACCACTGAAGTACAGCTTGGCTAAGAAGAAGAAGGGCATCAAAATAATTTTTAGAATTCAGTGCCCTCAAAATTACCAAAAGCTCCTCCTGTGAAGGGTGGGAAGAAGAAGAAAGAAGATGAACACAACTAAATCCACATCTGCATCTTCTCTGTAATTTTCCAAACAATAAAAGATAAAGCTTTTAAATCAGGTTAATGGAAAAACATCAAATGCAGTGTAAGCTATTCCATCATCAGAACGCAGACTATTTATGGAAAATCTAAAAAGAAAATATCACTTTCTTACAGGTTTTGGATTACCATGGTAGTTCTGACCACAAAGAAACAAGACCATTCACTGAGCAAGAAAAGAACAGTGGAAAAGCAGATGTTGGAGCTATGAATGAAAAAGTTTGTGTCTATTTTTTCAGACCAGAGACATCTACTGAACTACATATGACCTCATGACAGAAAACTATGTACCATTTCCTGGACATGGTGTGTAAATAAATTCTAGCGCGAACACATGCACACACAAACAAAAGAAATATTGAAATATAAGCGAATATTCATACCAAATAATATATTAGCAGTGCTGAGTTTTAACAGGAAGAATGGGAGGCTTAGTTGTCAAAAATTATTTGTTTCTTCATACTTTGTGAAAGCACCTGCAGGACCTAGAAATGTTTCCACTCTTTCAGAACAACCACAGTATTATTCAGGATTTCATATGACACCGCAAATAAAAAGAATGGGCAAAAATCTGTACTATAAGTACTGTAAGTTTTTAACTGTAAGGTTTTTTTAATCTCAGTTTAAAAATGCATAAATACCATTAAAGCTTTGAAAAAGGTATTTTTAAAACGTCATTTGGATTGAGGGGATCAGCCGAGCAGATCATGAAAATGAAGATTTCTTTTATTTTAAAATCAATTAAAATAAATTAAACTTGCAAGAATAACCTAGTTAATGAGCAATAAGGTGTAGAAATTAAAGTTTTTAAGGTACAATGTAGTTATTGCAAAACCTGATTCATATAAAAGAATTCCAAAAAATCCCCATGGAGACAGTTAAGATATTATAAAAGCCTTACAACTGTACAGACTGTTATAGGAAAATTATAGGGTGTGCACAAACACACAGATATACACATTACTCTATGCAGAGAGTGTGTTACAAGAGCAACAAAATATAACAAATGAGTCAAGATAAAACACGGAGCAAATAAATTCCAAAACATTACCAAAACAACCAAACCAGCCAACCAACCAAACCAGCCAACCAACCAAACAAAAAAACAAGCAAAAAAAACGCAACATCCATCCAAAATATTGCATGGAACTTCTAGCCCCCACTGTCCAAAGACTAACTCCAGATCATTATCATGAAAATGATGATCCAAAAAAAGTACCTTGGGATGAAAAAAGTCAATGGGACACAAGTAAGAAATTATTTACAGAATCTATAACAATTTTTTTAATAATTCCTGTGAAATAGTTACAGGAATTAGCAAACTGAGAAATTGATTATCAACCAATCTAGGTTTCTGTTTCCAAGACAATATAATGCCCCACTTCCAAAGAAAAAGTGGAAATCATAGCCTGAAAGTGCCACAAAGAGAATCTGTGGAAAGGACTGAAAACTATCTGGTGGATTGAAGAAACAGGTAATGAGAAGAGGTGCAAATGGCAAGAAGATAGTCTGTGTTTAGGTACAGATTTGTATCTTTACCCATTGTAGAGAAAGCAGTAAGCTAAGAGTTGCTGAAAGGCAAGTAGTAGCAATCAAAACCACTGTGGCTACAGAGAATCACTGTAATTCCTACTTCCTCTTCCTCCCCAGTTCAACTCATTACAGCCTCTTGTAATTCCTCCTACATTCACGAGATCAGTGAGCCTCTAACAGAGTCAGGAGAGAGAAAGTTATTTACACTAACCTAGCTGAAAGAAGAACTTGTCCCTTGACACCTGAAAGCAAATGTGAAATATAAAACTAGGAGGGGAACATATTAGATTAGTAAAAATTACCTCAGTGGTTGTGATTGTAGATTTAAAAACTATGTGTTCTTTCACTGGAAAGAATTTCTACATAACAGAATGAAACTAAAGTGCAGGTACAGATGCTGGTAAGATGTAACCAATACTGCTGTCTTGGCATTTTACCACATAATGACTGAAATCTCTATGCAACTGAAGTCTTGTTCTCACCCTCATGAGCACAAAGGAGACAGAAGGGTCTCTCCCTTTATTCAAATCATTGATTTCTGCCTCTGTCTCCTCTGTGGACATTGGCCTTTGGCAGTGTGATTTACCACATGCCCACATATACCAGCATCCTACTACTGGAATTTCTCTTCTACAGTAGCATTTTTCCACACTTAAGTTAAAACTCAGGCCAACTGTATGAATTTTTTGTGAGGGCTCATCATCACAATATGAATTAAGCATTCCTCTATTGTGTTTTCACTGAAATTACACCGTAAATTATTCTGGGCAAGAATCTTCTCTGATTTTCAAGAAGACAAGAGGATGAAAATTGCTGCTTTTTTGGTGCATATAATGCATGCACACAAAAAAATAACCAGAACTGTCCTGAACACAGTGTCCTGAAACTCTGTGGTTTGGTCATTTTCCATTTAGATGTGCAACTGTTCTTGCCAGCAGCATGGTTTTGTTTGGGGACTGACAACTCCTGCTCAACTCTTCTCTATTCTGGTGGGTCTTAAGTACCAGCTGACAGGCCACATGAGAAAACTCTGGAAATCCTGGAAATGTGAGTGGATTCTCCAGTCAAAATAGAAAACCTCCCTGGATTGGATAGGCACATAGCAACTGGCAGGGGCACTGTGAGCTGCTGAAGTGATCTTATCTGAATGGCTGGATCTGCACACTGAATCACTCATGGCACCATCTTTAAAACCTGTGCTGCTCCCTTCCTTTTCCAAGGATGGAGCTAAAGAAAACTCACACTGAGCAGGAGCAAGCAGGGTCAATGCATGTGGTGCACTCCACCCATTGGCACACTGAACGGCTCAAGACAAAGTCTTAAAGTCACTAAAATTCAGGCTGGCACAGCACAGCTTCAGAGTTTAATTCACACCCCAGCTAACTGTCCCATGTAACACAAGAGCAACTAAAATTCAAGATTTACAGCCACATATTCTAAAATCAGATGTTTTGTCAGCACCTACTAAAACCAGTGTGACTATTGGCTTATCAACCAACAAGTGTTTAAGATCCTCCACACAATTATTCCGATTTTCCACTTAAAATGAAAGGGTCATGAACACAGCTACCATTTCACATGTTTTAGTAACAAGCTATAAAATATATCTTCGGTCATTAAAAAACGCCTTTTTTTTTTCCCTTTTTAAAAATGGAGATTGCTTCTACACTAAGACAACTAAAACCTCCAAGCATTTTGAATCCACCACCTAAGCCAGGCAAACTGCTAGGACACTGCCTGACAACAGTACTGTTTCTCTTAATTAGTATTCTTGCTGACTTGTTCCCAGGTAGTGACTGGTAGATAGGAGAGTCTAGGAACCACTCCCAAAAGGCAGTCCACACATAGACACTCCTTTGTGGAGACAAAGGTGTTTGACTAGTCCCTGCACCTGGAAACAAAAGAAATACACACCATTGCAGTCTGAACTTCATGCATCAATATCCTCATAATCTAACCTTATTCATATTTAATAAATTGTTATGTCCTGTTGTAAATTCTTCTGACACAGTTTGGGTTTGGAAGGTGAGGGTATTGTGTGTTTGTTTTCATTTTGTAATACCTTTTCTTTTTAGCTTTCTGCTAAAAAAAAACAGTGAAAAACTGTGAAAAGTAGGCACACAGACTGATGGCATGAAGAAGGTTTTACATGGTGGTGTCAGAAGTTCCAAAGTTATCTTTGCAACACTGCCCTTTTATAGCAAGTTTACGTATTACAACATTGAGAAAAAAATGGTCAGATGGAAATCATCTTGGTTTGTGTTTTTTGAAGTACAATTCTAACCCAAAGAGAGTTGCTATGGGGAAAATAGCATTGTGCGATAATATATTTGAAAGGAACAAAATTTGTCTTCAAATCGTTTACTTCTTCCTGGGGTTCAAGTAAACAAGGGAAAAATAACAGTATTTTTAATGAAGGTGTTGACTCATTTGACATATTTTCCAAAGGAAGCATTTAAAGAGCAATGGTTTTGCAGCCCCTTATGTATCTTACTGCAATTATTTCAAGTTGCCAGACTTCTAACTACTGCAGGAGTTACTTCTATTTGTGAGCACATCTAATGAAAAAGAACTTAAGGTATACTGCCCTTTACCTTCTCATTTCTGACCATGAACAGCCTTGATAAATTTCATATATTTATTTAACCATATAGCGATTGGCATTATATATTTTCCCTTAAGTTTCCAGAGGGAAAACTTTTCCTCAAAATGTAACAGTACTAGATCATCAGTGTTTATTCTTCAGTAACTCCCATAAGCAGCAACCACAAATATTATGATTACAATTCACACTTGGCTTACTACTGCCACAGAACAACATCTATCTTGAAATGGCAAGCCCACTCAAATGGCAAGAGTTGATTACCAATACACCTCCACCAAAAAGATGTTAGACCCTGAAAAGAGGAAAACAGAGACACTTTTAGGAATTGAATGCCTGTAGCTGGAAAAGATAACATAAACTGACAGTGGAGGAGTGAAGAAAGAAAAGTGTGATGTTGCTATTTTTGTTATGATTGTTGTAGGTATTATTATTATCATCATCATCATTATTATTATTTCATGACAGAAAGAGGAAGATTTAATATTAATTTATTTACTGCTGAATTATTAAAACTGTGTTTTCACCATCAGACAAGGAACTGAAAACACAGTGTGAAGAAGGAACAAAAATGTGACTTGTAAGGTCTAGAATGGGTCTCTGAGAAAGCAAGGCTAAGGAGAAAAATGAGGCAGTATTTAAGCAACCAAAAATGAAGGAACAGACAAGAAGCCTCAGCTGAAGGAAGAACTATAAGGAGATATATTCCATATGCAGCAGGGAAAGGCACAGCCAAAGTCATATGCTGACAGCTTGGCTTTAACAGGAAAAGGAGAGAAGGATTATCTGGACGTTATGAACATTGCCAACAGGGTGACATTATCCACACTAGAGAATGGAGGGGAAGAGCAAAAAGAGGGACAGAACAACAAGAAAATGAAGAGAACCATCTCAGTATGTTTGATTTAGTAAACAAAAATATCCAGAAGAGCAAGGATCTGTGCTACAGAAAACAAGCATTTCATCACAGACATAATTGCTTTCCAGTCTTCCAACCCATTTGCTTTTTTTTCAGGAGGAAGAGAAAAATCAGCTGCCATTTTTCCCACTCTTTAATCTAAGTGTTTAAAACTTGAGTTTTTAATATAATATCTGTTACCAGCAAAAACCATTCAGGCTCTGTATTTCACCTTCCCATAGCAAAGGCTTTAATCTCTTTTTTTTTGAAGCTCAAAGTTCAGGAGCATTGATATACACTCTACAGGAAATTCAATCTAGGAAAATACAACTAAAATGTGAAAATACATTACTTCCTTACAAATAAATTATTTTGGCCAGTTAATTCTGCCATATTATTTCTTCTTGGCTGCCTCCTCTATTCAATCTGTTTCAGTGCACTGAAAATGCTTCTATAGACGAGGGAGTCTCAAAGTACAAGAAAACTGTGGTGAGGTGCCAAAAGCCCTTTCAAGACAAAAAAGTGCATGAAGTTCCTGCAAAGCATTCTGTATCTCACAGGAGCCACTTTTCTACTGTACAGGATCAAAATTATGATTTGCAGTTTGGAGATATTAGTTGTGTTGCACTGTGCTATTGATTTTCCAGTTGCCTTTTATCATTACTTCAGCTCCACCTCTAGTGTTTAGCTAGAGTCCAAACATGCCTGACCATAAAGAATGTAAAAATTTTTATGCAAAGCTGAAAGAAAAATGAAAGGAGGGTAGACTATACCTACATTTTAAGCCAGCAACTCTCCTTTTAGCTTTTTACTTTTATGTAGTAACTTTGTGTAAGGATACCGGTATTTTTGATTACTTTTTTCCTCTAGGCTTCAGCACCCGACCCACCAATATATTAAGTTACTTATCATCTACATTGTTTCTATTTACTGAAACACACGTTCTTCTTCAACCCCGAATTGGGTTGAAGCACACATGGCTTTATTTATTAGCAATCAAAATATGAATTGCAATGTCAATCACAATACAAGGAAAACAGACAGTTAAAAATTAAAGGCAAGATTGTGGTCTTTAGGACAGAGAATTTACAGATTTTGATCATTTATCAGACAACATGAGAGTGTGGAAAAAAGTTAATTCATCATTAATAAGCTTTAGCCAACAGTAAAGCTGTTCAGCTGCAGTTTAGTATATATTGGATAAAATCCTGTATAAACCGGCTTTGTGAGTATTTTCATTTAAAAATAGCAAGAAAGAACAACAGAGTTCAAGAATTGATAGCATTATGGTAGTATTACACATAGGTATGCACCTTTTCTTTATCAGAGACAAATAAACTAATGTTACGCAAATACCAAATTACAGAAACACATATCAAAATCCATCAAGATCATTAATTTCTTAATTTTTAATGAAAACTCCCAACACCCTAGTAATCTTATAGCATTATATTCTATTCCTGGAATGTTCCAGCCCTGGAAGCAGCTAAGAGCACATCCTTAAGAACTTCACGTATAAAAACAAAACCAAATAACAGAAAAACAAACCAGCTTTAACAAACAAACAGAAAATAAATACATGACAGCAACTTTAATCAAATGCATGCAATTACAACAGAGATAGCTTTAACCCATAGGGTTAGCTTAATTAGAGAGTCTTCTCATGTACGGCTCTCACCAAGAGTATCCCCTTGTAGCTGTACAATTAGAGGCTCAAGCATGAAGTCAGGAATACAAGCCCTAGTGAGCAGTTTCTAAAATGTGTCAACAGAACATAAAAAATAATTTCTTCTAACCTGCATCTCTTTCCTTATCTCATCTTACTATTTTGAACCCCTGTAGTATCAATCCAGCAGCTCAAGGCGCTTGCTGGTTACGCTTCTGACATTACTTACAGGATAAATACAAATTCACTAAATCTCCTGCCTTCTGTCTACATAATCCCTTAACCTCTCCCTTTCCACAGTTATGATTCTCTGCCTTCTTTTTCACCTCTGACCTCCACTATTCTCATTCTGCCTTCCCTTTTCATGCTGCCTTCCCTTTCACACTTATTTTTTTTTTAATTCATTGACATTCAGCATACCCTGACAGTGAGACTTGTGGTCACTACACTTCTATTTCACAGCCGGCTTCAGCATGTTGTTTTGGTTTTTACATTTTATTGAGGGATGAGAATTTTAAATAGTGTTCTCTTGTTAGCAGATTTCTATTAAATTTAGCATTTGCCTGCAAGACATAGACCAAGCAGATAACATTAAGTAAGTAGGCAACTTTTCTGTGATCAATGTGCTACAAAAAGAACTAGACAGAACAGTGCAAGTCACATTTAAAAGAAAATTAGGGGAAAAAAAGAGTCAAACAAGTAAATTATTAGGTGAAGTACAGGCAGCAGTATTCAAACAGCACAGAAGCTGCTCCCAAAATTAGATTAGTAAAGCACAAGACCATTCTACACTATTGAACTGTCAGCAGCAGAAGGAAGTGAGTTTTCTCAGATTTTATCACCTTCACTTTAAATTCTGCAAAAAAAGTTAAAAGATCTAAGAATAGACCATGAGTAAATCAAAGCTTTATTCTGCTATATTTTCTCCCTGATTACTAAACCAGTTTTTTAGAATGACATCTTTTCCTTGTTCAAAATCTGGACACACATAGAAATTCAAGTCTTTTTCTTTTAAGCAATAATCAAATAACTACTTACATACAATTAAAAAAAAACCCAGTGTTGTAACCAGTTGATATTTTTTGAAATATCAAAACAGATTTTTGTATGCGAAAGCTCATACAAAGCAAAACCTGTGTCATTAAAAAGTCCCCATTACAACACAATTTTACACATGGGCTGAGGCACAAGAAGACCCAGTCACGCAGTATTTCTACAAATAAACACACAGACAGAAAAGTTCATACTGCTTTCAATAACAAGCTCCAAATGAGAGAAAAGCTTCAGTCATGCCCAGCTTATCTCCAGTTGTACACAGCTGGACCTGAACACCTCAAAGAGTAAAACAAAACTTGAATTAAGGAATGAGCAAGTGGCACAGGTTAAACCAAGACTTGGTCTAGGCTATTGTTACTAAAAAGCTAAATTGCTGCATTAAGTTATTGCATGAAGTCTGCAAAACTGGAAGTTTTTACCCATTATGTCATTGACTGAGAAGTATCTCATTAATATGTCGAGAAAGGAGGTCTTGCTGCTCCAGACTCATTTCCAATAGTTTTGAAGAGCTATTTCCCCCAATGCCCTCTTTCAAACCTTGGTTCTGTGTTTTATCAGGCAGGCTGCACAAGCAGGTCACCTCTTTCTCTTACAAATGGAAATAGACAGTGGCCACTGTCCCTTCAGGCTGTTTTTCATAACCTCTCAATTTTAGCTCTGCCACAGCAGCTTCACCCTACTGCTGCTATAAGACTGTTTGACTACAGGTCACAGACACCCTTCACAAACAAAAATCAAGGGAAAATAAACATCACCACAAGAAAGGTGTCCCTCAGGCCCCAATCCATTCTTGTGTCTGTCACCACTTTATCTATTTTGCAGTCACAAAGTCTCTAAGATGAGGAGGACAACTCAGTGAATCTTGACCTTTGTGCTGCAAACCTAGCCTAGAGCAACTTGCTGACCTACATGGCAACTGCACAACTCGATAATTAGTTGGCTGGAGCCTGAAAATGCATGATTCACTTCTGATTCTCCCCACACCGCTCCATATGCTGTCACTAGACTATTTGCTAAAAAATGTTATTTCCAAAAGCAGACTTTTCAAGCTTGGTGGCTTGATGAAACACTATTTTGAAAGAACTTCATTAATAAAAAGAAAAATGTATATTCTTTTCCAACCTAAACACTGAAATTTATAAGAAACTACAAGAAGGAAATCTAGCATCAGCTCCTGGTGCTGGAGCTCCTGTTTATTTTTCCTAAAACTACCTCCCAGTGTTTCAGATGAGCAACATACAATTATGGTTGCATATTTTGTAGGGCCAAAGATCTACAGTGCATCTGAAAATTTGCGTACACCTCTGTCCAGAAGTGGTACCAGGGTCCTGTGATATTAATCTATGTGTACAAGCTGGCTGCTAGAAAGATATATCTGGAAAAGTAGGATTTGGTAAAATTTGGTGCGCTAAACTGCACCAGATCATACCTATACACCTCACCACCCAGACTAGCTACGTATCTCCCCTCCCTTTTCCCTGAAAATGCACAGCTAGAATTTCAGTTGTCACATTCTTTACTGAATCCTGTGTCCCTAAAAGACTCTGATGGCATTTCTCAGTGTTGCAGAATTAGACTTTCTCATCCTCTTAATGACCAAAGCACAGCTGTCCAACATGTTCCAGCTGGCACAACCCTGGCATCTCTACTGTTAACCCAGCAGCACATCATCTGGGCTATTTTGTCCCTGTGAACATGCATCAATATGCACATATAGATCTAACAGGCAAATGGGGGCTTTTTTCATTAAAAAAAAAAAGAAAAATTTAGTATTGCTAAAGCTCGTAGCAAGTTTTGCCCACATTATGAAGTTCAAATACAGGTCTGACAAAGAGACTACAGACAAAAAGTTGAGTGGTTTGGGATTCATTAGTCTAGTGTCTTAAAAGTTGTGTGCACACAAGAGGGTAAAGAAACAACCTGAGCTATTCCTGCATTTTAAATGTTTCTGTCAGTGTGCAGACTCAGGAAAACAAGTTCTAAATGAGATTATAACAGAATTCAATCTTCAGAATTATCCTTAGAACTCTTATAGCTAAAACATCTTCAACAGTGATTTTTCTCCTGCCTGCAGAATGAGCCACAACAATGCAATACCATACAACTGGTTCAGAACACATTGCCTCACCCTGCCCAACATAACACCAAAAGTAATTATTTTTTTCTACCCTGTAGACATTGAAGGGAATACTCTTAGCTCATGTAAATTGTTAAATACGTCAAATCTAAAGAGTTGTCACAATACTGTCTCAGATTTTGACCTTAAATTTATGGTTGTTTAGAGACTCATTTTTAAAAGTGCCAAATAAGTTATGCAAAGCTTGCATTAAACTCCAAGAAAAGACTCTGAAGGCCATGTTGCTTCTTGCCCAATAAATCTTGTAACGATGCTCTTCATTAATAAGAGCACTATAATGATACATGTACAAAATGTTTTCAGTAGTTTCCTGTTACTTCCAGGTTACATGCTGTTTGAGAGTAACTCAACCATGCAACCACAAACAGGGAGAGAAGTGTGTGTAGAGCAGCCCTGCCAAAGGGATCTGGCGGTGCTGGGTGGCAGCAGCTCAGGGTGAGTCAGCAGTGAGTGCCCGGGCAGCCAGAAGGGCAAACCCCATCCCGGGGTGCATCAGACACAGCATCAGCAGCTGTGATTGGGATCATCCTGCTGGATTCAGCCATGGTGTGGCCTCACCCTGAGTCCTGTGTGCAGTGCTGGGCCCCACAGTCTGACAAGGGTGGGAAGGTCCTTGGATGGTCCAGAGGAGGACAGCAGAGCTGGTGGAAGGGCTGGAAGGCACATCCTGTGAGGAGCGGCTGAGGGCTCTGGGTTTGTCTGGTTTGGACAGAAGGAGGCTCAGGGGTGATGCCATTGCTCTGTAGAGCTGCCTGAGGAGGGTACCTGGAGAGGGAGTGCTGGTCTGCTCCTGGAATCCAGGAATGTGGAACAGGAATGGTTCAAAGCTGTATCGGGAGAGGTTCAGACTGTACATCAGGAAACATTTCTTTACCAAGAGGGTGGTCAAACACTAGAGCAGGCCTCATGGAACTGATGCCTCAAACCTGCCTTAGAAAGAAACACTTCGGCAATGCCTTCAGTAACATGCTTTATGCTCTGGTCAGCCCTGGAGCAGTCAAGGAGTTGGACTAGGGGATTGTTTTAGGTCGTTCTTAACTGGAACTGTTTTACTCTATTCTGGTGTTAAATAGCTCTGTTGGAGCTAACAAAAACCATAGTTTGGTACAAGAAAAATGGAACTTATGGTACTTGGAGATGCCATAATGGTCTTAGTATGAGATTAACAATTTGATTTAAAGCTGTAAGAGCTTTTTTCTGTCAGAGAGACAGAAATACCAACTGTGAGTAACAAACAACTTCGTAAAAGACCTCTCACATCTTCTGATCTGGATGCCAAGTTCATCTCTGTTATTCTGTGAACACTATGGAAATTTCAGAGGGTAACTTGATTTTAATGCTTGGAGTTAAATCTCTAAGAATCTCTAAGTCTTCCACAGTGTAACCAGAGTTATGATTCCTGTCAGAGCAGCTGAAATACTCCTGCTTTCACACATTACAAACATTGCTGCTCCACCAGAAAATCACAGACTCCTCACTGTTCACATCTTTATCCTTATTGCTTGAAGGAGTAAAAAGAGGGACTAAGTAATTAGGAAGAGGGACTACAGTTGTTTTGCTGTTTTTACCCCAGCCACATAGCAACTACTATCACTGAATAGCCTGCTCCAAGTTATCTTTTGATGAAGAGGAAGAGGTGGCAGAGCTTCATTTTGAACTCTGCCCGCTATCTCGGTAAAAGCGGTTCGCGCACGCCGCGGGCCTTGCCTCCAAGGCAGGGCATTCTTTCCCGGTACCGGAGAGCCAGATCGGCTCCGCAGCCCGCGCTGTCGTCCGGGCCGCCCCGTCACCGCCTCGCGGGACGGGGAAGTCGCGGCCGGGATTTCGCTTTCCCGCCCGGGCCACAGCAGCCCAGAGCGCTCCTCCCGCCCGCGGGCACGCTGTGCCGGGAGTGCCGGAGCCCGACGGATCCCGCGGCTCCAGCAGCGGCCGGGCGGGCTTCATGCCGTGCGGTGCAACGCCGTGGCGCAGCGCCGGGAGGCGGCGG